>JAENPR010002384.1:0-54948 GCA_018135685.1 Themeda triandra
ATGATTAGTTTTGTCAAAGAGCATATAATTCATAGGTTTGGGATTCCACAGAGACCATTACAAGCGATCAAGGGACTCGAGTTCACTTCTTGAGTTTTGTGACTTTGCCGAAAGCATGGGGATCAGGTTATATAATTCTTCTCCTTATTATGCACAAGCTAATGGCCAAGCGAGAGGCATCAAATAAGATCATGATCAAAATTATCCAGAAGAAGATCGATGAGAAGCCAAGGAGATGGCACTTGGTCCTTAATGAAGCATTGTGGGCTTACCGAATGGCTTGCCATGGATCGACACAAGCATCTCCATATGTGTTGGTTTATGGACATAATGCTATAATGCCTTGGGAGTTGCAATCAGGATCAAGGAGAGTTGAGTTACAAAAGGACCTGACAGAAAAAGATTATAAGGATTTGATGATGGATGAATTGGAAGATTTACATTTGATTCGTCTTAAAGCTTTAGAGAACATTGAAAAGAATAAAATGCGTGTTGCCAAATACTACAACAAGAAAGTTAAAGTTAAACAATTTGCAGAAGGAGATTTGGTTTGGAAGACGATATTGCCGATTGGTACCAAGGATGAGAATATTCGGCAAATGGTCTCGAAGTGGGAAGGACCTTTTCGGGTTGTCGGTTGTGCACACAGTAATGCGTATATATTGAAAACATTATTTGGAGAAGAACTTACTAGAGCCATCAATGGCAGATATCTTAAGAAGTTTTATCCAAGTATCGAAGTTGGATCTTAACTTTGATTCTGACGTGAATGTGGCATAGCCGATTGAATAAAATCGCCTTCAGAGCAAAAGGAAGAAGTTGGAGAAAGATAGCCAATATTTTTATATCGCCTCTAGTACAAAATAGCCGATATCGTGTGTATCGTCTTGAGAACAAAAATAGCCGATACGGTTGTATCGCCTTTAGTCGATTTTTAAAATATGAGTGAGCAGTTCGATTTTATCTCTCAATTTGGTAGGTTTATCGGGAGAAGATAAAGAGAATTGAAGAGCTACGCTACAAAACGTCAAGTCGCGGGACGGGACCGAGATCTAATCGGCTAAGGCAACGTTGTGCGTTCGGAAGATTTTCGTTCGGGAAGAATGTTGCAAGCAAGTTCTAGCTAAGGAAAAATTTGCAAAAAAGGCAATTGTGACGAGATGAACGTTGTCACGAGACAAGCAAGAACAGGAGGAGGCCAACATTCTTCATTAACATTTTTTATTTACAACCCGTGCCAATCCTATTACAAGCTACTCCTCTTCCTCGGCGAAGAGCTTGTTGAGGACGGACTCGGGTTGGTGGCGTTGGCCATGGCATCGCGTGGGCGTCGTACCCGTCGGGATGCCCTCGATGCCGTCGACCTCGTGAGGGAGCCCGTCACGGAAGCCGGTCGGCATCGGGCGTAGTCGCTCCGGTCTAGGACGACATCCCCGCCCGGGCCGAGCGGTCTTGGCGCACGCCATGGAGGGCAACCTGGTCGACCTGACTAGGCACCGCCTCGAGGCGCTCCACCAGCGTCGCCCCTTGGGCGTTCACGTGGTTGGCCGCCGCCGTCGCCGCCACCTTCAAGCGGTCCAGCTCCACGGTGAGGTCTGCAAAGAAAAAGTAAGATGGATCAGTGAGCAGATGAATCGGAAAGAACATGGGTTAAAGGCGATTGGCGAAGAACAAATACTGGTGATGGCCTCGCTCATCTGCCGGCAGTTGTCCTCCAACTCCAATTGGGCGATCCCAAACTTCTTGGTTTCTTCACCAAGAAGCTCCATCGCCTCATCCCGCTCGCGGCGGTGCGCGCGGCGTCATGCTGGTATGCGGCGGGATCTCCTCGTCGTTCCTCTCCCATATGGGAACGTCTGAAGCCGACCCCGATGAGACGAAGCGGAAGCCGGTGCGGAGAAGGGAGAGAGCGGGGGAGGCGGGGAGCGGAGCCGGCGAAGGGGCGTCGAAACGCCCGGCCCGCGCCCGGAAGCGCCATTGGCCGGTGCTGATCCTCGCCGTCCTACAAACGAGGTACCGTCAAGATCGGCTAATTTAGAAAAACCACAGACAAGATGGGGAGATTATTTCTTACTGCAGACGGCGACCACCACGGCTGCTTCCCTCCGCCGCGTCCACCGCGGAGCGAGGGGCGAAGCGGAAGAGGGAGCGTGGGTGCGGCCGGGCGTTTCCCGCCTCCGGACGTTGGCGATGTAGTCGCCGGTGTTCCCGATAGCCACGAAACGGATCAAGAAGATAAGCAACCGCAAAGGGGGCGAGATTCGGATCGGGTAAAGACTATCAAATAGCACAACTCAAGGGATTGGAGATCTCACCGCCGGCGCCGGTTCTGCTGCCCTCCGCCTCGTCTGGGCGGGGACGCTTATTACGATCTCCGCCGCTCGCCATTGGTGATGGTGGGGGTTTTTGGGCTTGAAGGCAAGGAGGAAGTGGGAGAGATTGAAGAAGATAGCAATTTGCTTGTGTTTGATGTGATGATTGTAGGAGCCGGCGGTCCTATTTATGAACGTGGGAGCCGTGGAGGCTGTGGGAAGCCAAGCGACGAATAGGGTTTCCACGTTTATGGGCCGATGTTGAGTTGGGCCGAGCCCATCACCACCGGCGATTCAGTTACCATACGCTCGGTCGGCTAAATAGCTGATGAGAGCTCTTCGG
Organism: Themeda triandra; assembly: GCA_018135685.1. NCBI lineage: Eukaryota > Viridiplantae > Streptophyta > Magnoliopsida > Poales > Poaceae > Themeda > Themeda triandra. The sequence goes on from JAENPR010002384.1 coordinate 2,656, forward strand.
CTAAATGAGCACTTGAGGCAGCGGCAGTTCCATTCGGTTAAAACACACAGAGTACAGATTGTGATTGAAGGAACCGAATGGAAGAATAAGCAGAGAAGAAAGAGAAAAATGAAGATTATCTACTTTTCAAGAGAAAAGAAATTGTTTTCAAGTATGACAGGGCCAAGCCTAAGTGTCTACATCTTCAAGTACAAGCCAAGCATCTATACATTTAAGAAAGAATTGATAACAGCAAGAGCATCAATCTTGATTCGGTTGGCCTCATCAAGAGCTTTTTGGTCCTCTTCTTCAGAATCTTGGATATTGGACAATTTGCTTTTGATTTGCCGCGTCTCCTTGATGACTGATTGTATTTTGGATTTAGCCGAATCAAGAGATGGCAGATTTGCGAGCTTAGTTTCATGAGACTGAATATTGGCATTCAGTTGAGCCAATTGAGCTTCAAGTTTGGCTTTTTCTTCTCTCATGACTGCGCTCTCTGGTTCTAAGGTGCTCAAGAGGTGCTCGTTGACTTGATGCTAGAATAGAGCTCCTTGGCTCTTTGTTCCTTGGCCACCTTTCTTTTCTCCGAGATCAACTTTGGTGGACATATTCTTGTGAGCTCTCTTGATAGCGGCAAAGTGATCATCAAGGTGTGATAAAGCATCTATGGCAGCCTTGAGATTAGAGGGAAGCTCTTGATCGATAAGCTCTGCTATTTCCCTTATTTTGTACGAATCTTGGGTCAAAGCGACAATATCCTTTTTCAGAAATAAGATTATATCCTTTAGCTTGGCTTGACTCTCGATGACAGTTCTTGGTTGGAAGAAACTTCATCGTCTTTGTCCCCGACATACTCTTCGGCGATAAGGGAAAGGCTGGCTTGAGGGTGAGCGAGTATCTGTTGATGAACAAGGAAGGTAATTTAGCCGAATGACTCGGTTGGAAGTAAAAATAATCAAGTGGAGTAAAATAATACCTCCTCGGCAAAAGCGATCAATGGCATCCTGGGTAGCATCAAGACTGCGAGTGACTAGTGCGATTCTTGCCGGCTTCGAGATAGCGGTGTCATGGCTTGTTGATGCATCTTGGATTGCCCGAAGGAGTTAAATGTAATGTCTGGTGAGAGGGATTTTTCTCTGCTACTTCTCCACGATCACTGTTTGTTCATCAACCGATGAGAGGAATTTCTTCTGCTATATCTCCTTGTTCACCTACTTGATCGTCGCACTTTGATGCATATCAAGATCATTGGTGAGCTCATTGTTTGCTTGACCGGTGGAGGCTCCGGGAGAGTTGTCCAAGATCACTACCCTATCGGGACTTTGAGGGTTGGCTGCACTTTTGTTGAAAGAAAGTGATAAGTGCAAAACACATTTGCGAGATGGAAAATAAAGGATCAAAAACATTCATACCCGAGGGAGTGGCTTAGCTTTCTTAGATCTTGTTTTCTTGGGAATTGCGGTGTCCTTGATAGGGGAAGAAGGAGTTTTTCTTTTGAGATCTTTCGGGAGCACCGTATCGTCGGCGGGTATCTTGTTGAACACGTCGGACTTGGAGCATCATGCCCCAAAGCGGCAACGGGGCCGGGTTGCCAATATTGAACCTGGAGGACTTGGAGGAGCAATGTCTGTTCAAAGGAGATGTTTTAGAAACGGAACGAGAGACATAAAGTAAAAGATGGCTGTAAGTGTGTACCTCATCATCGAAGAAGATGAAGGCATCAAGACTTGGCATAAAGGGTGGACTTGTGCTACGAAGATATGAGAATGCCATTCTTGCCACCGAGGTTGAAGGAAGAATGAGTAGCTTCAATTATCACCGGAGGATTGGGCTCATATGTTGGAAGCTTGCATCCAAGATTGAAGACTTTATTGGCCTCGGTTATATTCGGCGGTGTCTCCCTGGGTCGATGATGCTTGAGAAATATGGCCTTGGGGCGGTGACCAAGTCCAAAGCTGCGGCAACCATGTTTGGGTTGTAAAATTCATAAGTTGAATTTATCAACCGACCATGATGAAATTCTCTTTGGCGGGCGCGGGGCTTGATGAAAGAATTGAAAATATCCCCTGGAATCATCATCTATGCAGCCCGGCTCATAGCTAAATCTGCAAGGGAGGGTTAAATTTTTATTCTCTCTGTAGGGGAACCAGATCACGTGGTTGAATCCCTTGTAGAAGATCTTAAAAAGATGGCCCAGGTCCAAATCAATGATAATTGAGGATGCAGCCTCTCCATATGTCTGGCAGGCCTTGTATCTGGGATCTTCACCTTCAGCATAGTTGATTGAAGGAAAGTTCAGGTTGTGAATATCAACAGAAACAATCTGATGCATATATAATTGCAACCACATCTGGAGAAGCCACCATGGTCCATTGACACAGGAGATTTCGCCCTGATTCCTCATTTGGGCAGTAATCTGATGCATCATATGGTAGAATGCCCCCAGCAGATATTTCCCCAAAGGAATCAATTTGCCTGTAGCCAGTTCCTCAGCCATCACCATGTGATTCAGGGTTGGCTCATTGGATTTGCCACAGAAGATAAATCTGCATAGCCACATGTTCATAAAAGCCCTATACTCTTTATCAGACACAGGGCCAGTTGAAGCATAAGTCTGAACATACTTGGCCCAGCCTCCTCCTGATTTGACTGCCTTCTGTGAGCTGGTACTTTTGTATTTAGAGGGATAGGTTGGCTTGGTGATATTCAGACCAGTCATCATGAAGATATCGAGAGAGTAATTGACATTAGGCCATGGCCGAAGACAAATGCATTGATAGCATCGGACCCGGAAGTGAGAGCGACTATCGGTAGGGAGTCATTCCTAGGCATTTCGGCTAAGGAAAGCTCCAACGGTGTCTTGAATATCTTGAGATTCCCAAAAATCCTGTTCTTGGTACGCATCTGCGGTACCAATCACGCCATCCTGTGATTGAAGGAAGGGGCCAGGTCTTGAAAGTGTTTGGCCATCTATTTGAGGGGGAAATCCTAGATTTAAATGGGATCCTCAAAGTTTCCCTTTCAATGAAATCCCTCGGATTAGGGTCTCCTATCGGACCAAGAAAAAACGATCCAGGACACGCAAGATTGGAGATCAAGATCTCATTCTTCATCTCCTTTGAGAAGAAATTGAAGCGAATGGATCAAAGAAGTTCATCTGAAAACTGATTCAAGAAAATTGCCGAATGGGTAAAGCAGATAGGGTTACCTCTAGAAACTCTTCTTGGGTTCCTGTTGCCATGATGGAGCTGGTTGAAGTCTCCGTCACCATTGAGGATAGCAGCGAGTGCAGATCTTAGGTGGCGGCTGCGGGTGTTGGCGGTGATGACCTAGGCGAAAAGCGCTGACAGTCAATTTTGAAATAAAATCCTTTTATCTCGAAATTGAGGGGGCATGTGTTAACACCAGAATTTGATCAGGAATATGACAGGTGGGCCCGCAAGGAGCAGAGAAAGCAGTTCGGCAAATACGTATGCGGTCGGCTAATTTCCATGTGTTCGGCAAATGATCAAGCGGTCGGTAAACGGCTTCGTTTGAAGGCAAAAGAAGGAAAGGTGAAGCTGGCCAGAAAGGGAAGGAGTCGTGATGGTCAAGGACTCCGATTATGGATAGAGTTAGCGTGTCTGGTCTTTCCGATTTTGTTTAAAATAGTTCGTAAGTGCTTAGGACTCATGTTCTGTCCAGGGTATAAATATAAACCCTCGACCATTGTAATAAGGGTTCACAACCAAATCAATACAACCGGCTACGTGCCACCCTTCGAGTCCTTTTAGTCGTGTCGTCGAGTTCTTCGAGAGGGCCAATCGATCCGTCGACCTCGTAAGTCCGGCAACCTTGTTATCATGTCTAGTATCATGCGGTGGATTTAGATAATGATGCAAGAAGTCTTGTTGCAATGCTTAGTATCATGCGGTGGATTTAAGCATTGAACCAAGAGGGTTCCGTGTTAGTCATGAGTCGTGCGGCGAGGCTAAGATTAGCTAGGAGCTAGTTACCAAAGTTTCTCGATTAGGTCATGAGTCGTGCGGCGAGGCTAAGATCTAAGCTTAGAGGCTAGTTATCGGCTCTTTTAGATTTGGCATGATCTAATAGATTCATTAAGTTATCATGTGTTGCATGTTTATTTAATGTTTAATTATTTTGCAACACTCTTTTGCCCAATTTAGATTGATACTCTTTCGGCTTGTTGATTGTTCCTTTCATGCTTATTCAATATCGAGTAGATCAAACTCATATAGCCGAATTAGATCAATCTAGGTTGTTACGTGTTGCGGGTTCATCCACGTCATATGTAGATAAGCCTTGACGGGGACCGGGTACCGTGCGGCGGATACGGGTCTTTGGGTTACTCTAGAGCTAGTCATCCGGTGGACTAGAGATTGGTTTAATCGATAGGTTCCTTTTACATGTCACTTGTTTGTTCCTTCTTCATGGACCCGATTCGGCAATCTTGCCGATACGGTTATGCTTATACATGTAGCAAGTATCTATGGATCTGTTAGATAATCACGTGCTTTTAGCTCTCTATTGCTAGATTGTATCATGCGGTGGATTGATCTAGTAGTAAGAAGTGGTGTAAATTCATAGTGAGTGGTATCATGCGGTGGATTAGCTTGCTTGAGTTTATGCTTGACGGGTTTATGAAGGCTAGACGTGCGCGAGACTAGTTGAAGTAGCCTATGCATGTGTTTGTTTAGTAGATTTATATTTATAAGTTACTTATTCTTAATTATTAAGTGCTTGATGATGCTTTAAACACGAGAAGTAGTTTGATATGCGTTTCACGATTTAATCTTGTTCAAACATGTCTTCATCTATCGTATTCGGCAATTTCGTTCATTTTACATCGTTATGTACTTTAGCCGAATGAAGCGCAATCTGTTGGCGAGATAGCTTCTATAGCTATATGTCGTCGTAAGTGGCTTCGGGGCCGTAAAGATGGAACTGTCTGGTCTCACCCGGCACGTTCCGAGTTATGATCTTCTTGTTTTATCCCTTGTCGATTTTCGAGGTCAAATCGGCGGCACGTTCCGGATTCGGGACGCCGGGCACCCGATTGAAGCTAGGCTTTCCGGCTTGCTGTGTGTGAGACGGGGTGGTCACATTTTGCGTCAACAACGGGCATGCTTGACTCGAGCCGGGAGCCATAAAATGCGTTGGAACCGACCGTGCGGCGGCATGGTCGAGTGTGCAAATAATGGCAGTTTTGGAGCCGTGGAGGCATGGTTAAGGGCCCTTCGGGCTCTCGGGTGATGGAAAACTCTATGGTGGAGAGGTGAGAGGCATCAAAATGGCTTAACCATGGCGTACGGGTGTGCTTGACCCGGTGCCGAGAGCCATAGGATGCACGGGATCCCGGCGTGCGCGGCACGTCGTGTTTGCAATTATGGATGTTCTAGAGTCGTGGAGCTATAGTTAAGGGCCGTTCGGGCTCTCGGGTGATGACAAACATTGTGGTGGTGAGGCCGGAGGCATCAAAACGCCTTAACCATGGCATACGGTCATGCTTGACCTAGTGTCGAGAGGCTGTAGGACACGCACGAACCGCTGTGCGGTAGCATATTCGTGTGTGCAAATATGGCGGTTCTAGAGCGGTGGAGCCATGGTTAAGGGCCATTCGGGTTCTCGGGCGGCAACAAACGCTGTGGTGGAGAGGCCAGAGGTGTCAAAATGCCTTAACCATGGCGTACGGGCATGCTTGACTCGGTGCCGGGAGCCATAGGACGCGTAAGAACCGGCCGTGCGCGGCAAATGGTCATGTGTGCAAATATGGCGGTTCTGGAGCCGTGGAGCCAAGGTTAAGGGCCGTTCGGGCTCTTGAGCGATGGCAAACGCTATGGTAGAGAGGCCGAGGTGTCAAAATGCCTTAACCATGGCGTACGGGCATGCTTGACTCAGTGCCGAGAGCCATAGGATGCGTTGGAACCGACCGTGCGGCAGCATGGTCGTGTGTGCAAATATGGCAGTTTTACTGCCGTGGAGCCATGGTTAAGGGCCCTTCAGGCTCTCGGGTGAGGGAAAACTCTATGGTGGAGAGGTGAGAGGCATCAAAATGGCTTAACCATGGCGTACAGGTGTGCTTGAACCGGTGCCGAGAGCCGTAGGATGCACAGGATCCGGCCGTGTGGTAGCACAGTCGTGTGTGCAATTATGGATGTTCTGGAGTCGTGGAGCTATAGTTAAGGGCCGTTCGGGCTCTCGGGTGATGACAAACATTGTGGTGGTGGGGCCAGAGGTGTCAAAATGCCTTAACCATGGCATACGGTCGTGCTTGACCTAGTGTCGAGAAGTTTGTAGGACACGTAGGAACCGGTTTGTGCGGTAGCATAGTCGTGTGTGCAAATATGGCAGTTCTAGAGCGGTGGAGCCATGGTTAAGGGCCATTCGGGTTCTTGGGCGGCAACAAATGCTGTGGTCGAGAGGCTAGCGGTGTCAAAATGCCTTAACCATAGTGCATGGGCGTGCTTGACTTGGTGCGAGGAGCCATAGGATGCGCAGGAACCGGCCATGCGGCAGCAAAGTCATGTGTGCAAATATGGCAGTTCTGGAGCCGTGGAGCCGAGGTTAAGTGCCATTCAGGCTCTCGAGTGACGGCAAATGCTATGGTAGAGAGGCCAGAGGTGTCAAAATGCCTTAACCATGGCGTACAGGCATGGTTGACTCAGAGCTGGGAGCCATAAAATGCGTTGGAACCGACCGTGCGGCAGCATGGTCGAGTGTGCAAATATGGCAGTTTTGGAGCCGTGGAGGCATGGTTAAGGGCCCTTCAGGCTCTCAGGTGATGGAAAACTCTATGGTGGAGAGGTGAGAGGCATCAAAATGGCTTAACCATGGCGTACGGGTGTGCTTGACCCGGTGCCGAGAGCCGTAGGATGCACAGGATCCGGCTGTGCGGCAGCACAGTCGTGTGTGCAATTATGGATGTTCTGGAGTCGTGGAGCTATAGTTAAGGGCCGTTTGGGCTCTCGGGTGATGACAAATATTGTGGTGGTGAGGCCAGAGGCGTCAAAATGCCTTAACCATGGCATACGGTCGTGCTTGACCTAGTGTCGAGAGCTATAGGACATGCAGGAACCGGCTGTGCGGTAGCATAGTCGTGTGTGCAAATATGGCAGTTCTAGAGCTGTGGAGCCATGGTTAAGGGCCATTCGGGTTCTCGGGCGGTAATAAACTCTGTGGTGGAGAGGCCAAAGGTGTTAAAATGCCTTAACCATGGTGCATGGGCGTGCTTGACTTGGTGCGAGGAGCCGTAGGACGCATTGGAACCGGCCGTGCGGCAGCAAAGTCGTGTGTGCAAATATGGCGGTTACGGAGCCGTGGAGCCGAGGTTAAGGGCCGTTCGGGCTCTCGGCGACGACAAACACTATGGTAGAGAGGCCGGAGGTGTCAAAATGCCTTAACCATGGCGTACGGGCTTGCTTGACTCGGTCCGGGAGCCATAGGATGCGTTGGAACCGACCATGCGGCAGCATGGTCGTGTGTGCAAATGTGGTAGTTTTTTGCCATGGAGCCATGGTTAAGGGCCCTTCGGGCTCTCGGGTGATGGAAAACTCTATGGTGGAGAGGTGAGAGGCATCAAAATGGCTTAACCATGGCGTACGGGTGTGCTTGAACCGGTGCCGAGAGCCGTAGGATGCACGGGATCCGGCCGTGCGCCGGCACGGTCGTGTGTGCAATTATGGATGTTACAGAGTCGTGGAGCTATAGTTAAGGGCCGTTCGGGCTCTCGGGTGATGACAAACATTGTGGTGGTGGGGCCGGAAGGTGTCAAAATGCCTTAACCATGGCATACGGTCGTGCTTGACCTAGTGTCGAGAGTCATTTGTAGGACACGTAGGAACCGGTTTGTGCGGTAGCATAGTCGTGTGTGCAAATATGGCAGTTCTAGAGCGGTGGAGCCATGGTTAAGGGCCATTCGGGTTCTTGGGTGGCAACAAATGCTGTGGTCGAGAGGCCAGCGGTGTCAAAATGCCTTAACCATAGTGCATGGGCATGCTTGACTTGGTGCGAGGAGCCGTAGGATGCGCGGGAACCGGCCGTGCGGCAGCAAAGTCGTGTGTGCAAATATGGCAGTTCTGGAGCCGTGGAGCCGAGGTTAAGGGCCGTTCGGGCTCTCGAGTGACGGCAAACGCTATGGTAGAGAGGCCGAGAGGTGTCAAAATGCCTTAACCATGGCGTACGGGCATGCTTGACTCGAGCGGGAGCCATAAAATGCGTTGGAACCGGCCGTGCGGCGGCATGGTCGAGTGTGCAAATATGGCAGTTTTGGAGCCGTGGAGGCATGGTTAAGGGCCCTTCGGGCTCTCGGGTGATGGAAAACTCTATGGTGGAGAGGTGAGAGGCATCAAAATGGCTTAACCATGGCGTACGGGCGTGCTTGACCCGGTGCCGAGAGCCATAGGATGCACGGGATCCGGCCGTGCGGCGGCATAGTCGTGTGTGCAATTATGGATGTTACGGAGTCGTGGAGCTGTAGTTAAGGGCCGTTCGGGCTCTTGGGTGATGACAAACATTGTGGTGGTGAGGCCAGAGGCATCAAAACGCCTTAACCATGGCATACGGTCATGCTTGACCTAGTGTCAAGAGTTGTAGGACACGCACGAACCGGCTATGCGGTAGCATATTCGTGTGTGCAAATATGGCAGTTCTAGAGCTGTGGAGCCATGGTTAAGGGCCATTCGGGTTCTCGGGCGGCAACAAATGCTGTGGTGGAGAGGCCAGAGGTGTCAAAATGCCTTAACCATGGCGTACGGGCATGCTTGACTCAGTGCCGGGAGCCATAGGATGCGTTGGAAGCGGCCGTGCGGCGGCATGGTCGTGTGTGCAAATATGGCGGTTTTGGAGCCATGGAGCCAAGGTTAAGGGCCATTCGGGCTCTCGGCGATGGCAAACGCTATGGTAGAGAGGCCGGAGGTGTCAAAATGCCTTAACCATGGCGTACGGGCATGCTTGACTCGGTGCCGAGAGCCATAGGATGCGTTGGAACCGGCCGTGCGGCGGCATGGTTGTGTGTGCAAATATGGCGGTTTTGCGGCCATGGAGCTGTGGTTAAGGGCCCTTCGGGCTCTCGGGTGATGAAAAACTCTATGGTGGAGAGGTGAGAGGCATCAAAATGGCTTAACCATGGCGTACGGGCGTGCTTGACCCGGTGCGAGAGCCGTAGGATGCACGGGATCCGGGCGTGCGGCAGCACGGTCGTGTGTGCAATTATGGATGTTACGGAGTCGTGGAGCTATAGTTAAGGGCCGTTTGGGCTCTCGGGTGATGACAAATATTGTGGTGGTGAGGCCGGAGGCGTCAAAATGCCTTAACCATGGCATACGGTCGTGCTTGACCTAGTGTCGAGAGCTATAGGACATGCGGGGCGGTTGTGCGGTAGCATAGTCGTGTGTGCAAATATGGCGGTTCTAGAGTTGTGGAGCCATGGTTAAGGGCCATTCGGGTTCTCGGGCGGTAATAAACTCGCTGTGGTGGAGAGGCCAAAGGTGTTAAAATGCCTTAACCATGGTGCATGGGCGTGCTTGACTTGGTGCGAGGAGCCGTAGGACGCATAGGAACCGGCCGTGCGGCGGCAAAGTCGTGTGTGCAAATATGGCGGTTCGGAGCCGTGGAGCCGAGGTTAAGGGCCGTTCGGGCTCTCGGCGACGACAAACGCTATGGTAGAGAGGCCGGAGGTGTCAAAATGCCTTAACCATGGCGTACGGGCTTGCTTGACTCGGTCTTGGGAGCCATAGGATGCGTTGGAACCGACCATGCGGCAGCATGGTCGTGTGTGCAAATATGGCAGTTCTGGAGCCGTGGAGCCGAGGTTAAGGGCCGTTCAGGCTCTCGAGCGATGACAAACGCTATGGTAGAGAGGCGAGAGGCATCAAAATGGCTTAACCATGGCGTACGGGTGTGCTTGAACCGGTGCCGGGAGCCGTAGGATGCACAGGATCCGGCCGTGCGCCAGCACAGTCGTGTGTGCAATTATGGATGTTCTGGAGTCGTGGAGCTATAGTTAAGGGCCGTTCGGGCTCTCGGGTGATGACAAACATTGTGGTGGTGGGGCCAGAGGTGTCAAAACGCCTTAACCATGGCATACGGTCGTGCTTGACCTAGTGTCGAGAGCTGTAGGACACGTAGGAACCGGTTTGTGCGGTAGCATAGTCGTGTGTGCAAATATGGCGGTTCTAGAGCGGTGGAGCCATGGTTAAGGGCCATTCGGGTTCTTGGGCGGCAACAAATGCTGTGGTCGAGAGGCCGGCGGTGTCAAAACGCCTTAACCATAGTGCATGGGCGTGCTTGACTTGGTGCGAGGAGCCGTAGGATGCGCGAGGAACCGCCGTGCGCGGCAAAGTCGTGTGTGCAAATATGGCGTTTTGGAGCCGTGGAGCCGAGGTTAAGTGCCGTTCGGGCTCTCGAGTGATGGCAAACGCTATGGTAGAGTGGCCGGAGGTGTCAAAATGCCTTAACCATGGCGTACGGGCATGCTTGACTCGAGCCGGGAGCCATAAAATGCGTTGGAACCGACCGTGCGGCGGCATGGTCGAGTGTGCAAATATGGCGGTTTTGGAGCCGTGGAGGCATGGTTAAGGGCCCTTCGGGCTCTCGGGTGATGGAAAACTCTATGGTGGAGAGGTGAGAGGCATCAAAATGGCTTAACCATGGCGTACGGGCGTGCTTGACCGGTGCCGAGAGCCATAGGATGCACGGGGATCCGGCCGTGCGGCGGCACGGTCGTGTGTGCAATTATGGATGTTCGGAGTCGTGGGCTGTAGTTAAGGGCCGTTCGGGCTCTCGGGTGATGACAAACATTGTGGTGGTGAGGCCAGAGGCATCAAAACGCCTTAACCATGGCATACGGTCATGCTTGACCTAGTGTCAAGAGCTGTAGGACACGCACAAACCGGCTGTGCGGTAGCATATTCGTGTGTGCAAATATGGCAGTTCTAGAGCTGTGGAGCCATGGTTAAGGGCCATTTAGGTTCTCAGGCGGCAACAAACGCTGTGGTGGAGAGGCTAGAGGTGTCAAAATGCCTTAACCATGGCGTACGGGCATGCTTGACTCAGTGCCAGGAGCCATAGGATGCGTTGGAACCGACCATGCGGCAGCATGGTCGTGTGTGCAAATATGGCAGTTCTGGAGCCATGGAGCCAAGGTTAAGGGCCATTCAGGCTCTCGAGCGATGGCAAACGCTATGGTAGAGAGGCCAGAGGTGTCAAAATGCCTTAACCATGGCGTACGGGCATGCTTGACTCAGTGTCGAGAGCCATAGGATGCGTTGGAACCGACCGTGCGGCAGCATGGTTGTGTGTGCAAATATGGCGGTTTTGCGGCCATGGAGCATGGTTAAGGGCCCTTCGGGCTCTCGGGTGATGAAAAACTCTATGGTGGAGAGGTGAGAGGCATCAAAATGGCTTAACCATGGCGTACGGGCGTGCTTGACCCGGTGCCGAGAGCCGTAGGATGCACGGGATCCGGCGTGTGGCGGCACGGTCGTGTGTGCAATTATGGATGCAGAGTCGTGGAGCTATAGTTAAGGGCCGTTCGGGCTCTCGGGTGATGACAAATATTGTGGTGGTGAGGCCGGAGGCATCAAAATGCCTTAACCATGGCATACGGTCGTGCTTGACCTAGTGTCGAGAGCTATAGGACATGCGGAAGCTGGGCGTGCGGTAGCATAGTCGTGTGTGCAAATATGGCGGTTCTAGAGCTGTGGAGCCATGGTTAAGGGCCATTCGGGTTCTCGGCGGTAATAAACGCTGTGGTGGAGAGGCCAAAGGTGTTAAAATGCCTTAACCATGGTGCATGGGCGTGCTTGACTTGGTGCGAGGAGCCGTTAGGACGCATAGGAACCGGCCGTGCGGCGGCAAAGTCGTGTGTGCAAATATGGCGGTTACGGAGCCGTGGAGCCGAGGTTAAGGGCCGTTCGGGCTCTCGGCGACGACAAACACTATGGTAGAGAGGGCAGAGGTGTCAAAATGCCTTAACCATGGCGTACGGGCTTGCTTGACTCAGTGCCGGGAGCCATAGGATGCGTTGGAACCGACCATGCGGCAGCATGGTCGTGTGTGCAAATGTGGTAGTTTTATTGCCATGGAGCCATGGTTAAGGGCCCTTCAGGCTCTCGGGTGATGGAAAACTCAATGGTGGAGAGGTGAGAGGCATCAAAATGGCTTAACCATGGCGTACGGGTGTGCTTGAACCGGTGCCGAGAGTCGTAGGATGCACAGGATCCGGCCGTGCGCCAGCACAGTCGTGTGTGCAATTATGGATGTTCTGGAGTCGTGGAGCTATAGTTAAGGGCCGTTCGGGCTCTCGGGTGATGACAAACATTGTGGTGGTGGGGCCAGAGGTGTCAAAATGCCTTAACCATGGCATACGGTCGTGCTTGACCTAGTGTCGAGAGCTGTAGGACATGTAGGAACCGGCTGTGCGGTAGCATAGTCGTGTGTGCAAATATGGCAGTTCTAGAGCGGTGGAGCCATGGTTAAGGGCCATTCGGGTTCTTGGGCGGCAATAAATGCTGTGGTCAGGAGGCCAGCGGTGTCAAAAAGCCTTAACCATGGCGTACGGGCATGCTTGACTTGGTGCGAGGAGCCGTAGGATGCGTTGGAACCGAACGTGCGGCAGCATGGTCGTGTGTGCAAATATGGCAGTTCTGGAGCCGTGGAGCCGAGGTTAAGTGCCGATCAGGCTCTCGAGTGATGGCAAAACGCTATGGTAGAGAGGCCGGAGGTGTCAAAATGCCTTAACCATGGCGTACGGGCATGCTTGACTCGGGCGGGAGCCATAAAATGCGTTGGAACCGGCCGTGCGGCGGCATGGTCGAGTGTGCAAATATGGCAGTTTTGGAGCCGTGGAGGCATGGTTAAGGGCCCTTCGGGCTCTCGGGTGATGGAAAACTCTATGGTGGAGAGGTGAGAGGCATCAAAATGGCTTAACCATGGCGTACGGGCGTGCTTGACCCGGTGCCGAGAGCCATAGGATGCACGGGATCCGGCCGTGCGGCGGCACGGTCGTGTGTGCAATTATGGATGTTGCGGAGTCGTGGAGCTATAGTTAAGGGCCGTTCGGGCTCTCGGGTGATGACAAACATTGTGGTGGTGAGGCCGGAGGCATCAAAACGCCTTAACCATGGCATACGGTCATGCTTGACCTAGTGTCAAGAGCATTGGCGGTTTGTAGGACACGCACAAACCGTTTGTGCGGTAGCATATTCGTGTGTGCAAATATGGCGGTTCTAGAGCTGTGGAGCCATGGTTAAGGGCCATTCGGGTTCTCGGCGGCAACAAACGCTGTGGTGGAGAGGCTAGAGGTGTCAAAATGCCTTAACCATGGCGTACGGGCATGCTTGACTCGGTGCGGGAGCCATAGGATGCGTTGGAACCGACGTGCGGCGGCATGGTCGTGTGTGCAAATATGGCGGTTACGGAGCCATGGAGCCAAGGTTAAGGGCTGTTTAGGCACTCGAGCGATGGCAAACGCTATGGTAGAGAGGCCAGAGGTGTCAAAATGCCTTAACCATGGCATACGGGCATGCTTGACTCAGTGCCGAGAGCCATAGGATGCGTTGGAACCGACCGTGCGGCAGCATGGTCGTGTGTGCAAATATGGCAGTTTTGCAGCCGTGGAGCTGTGGTTAAGGGCCCTTCAGGCTCTCGGGTGATGAAAAACTCTATGGTGGAGAGGTGAAAGGCATCAAAATGGCTTAACCATGGCGTACGGGCGTGCTTGACCCGGTGCCGAGAGCCATAGGATGCACAAGATCCAGCTGTGCGGCAGCACAGTCATGTGTGCAATTATGGATGTTCTGGAGTCATGGAGCTATAGCTAAGGGCCGTTCGGGCTCTCGGGTGATGACAAATATTGTGGTGTTGAGGCCAGAGGCGTCAAAACGCCTTAAACATGGCATACGGTCGTGCTTGACCTAGTGTCGAGAGCTATAGGACATGCAGGAACTGGCTGTGTGGTAGCATAGTCGTGTGTGCAAATATGGCAGTTCTAGAGCTGTGCAGCCATGGTTAAGGGCCATTCGGGTTCTCGGGAGGTAATAAACGCTGTGGTGGAGAGGCCAAAGGTGTTAAAACGCCTTAACCATGGTGCATGGGCGTGCTTGACTTGGTGCGAGGAGCCGTAGGACGCATAGGAACCGGCCGTGCGGCAGCAAAGTCGTGTGTGCAAATATGGCGGTTCGGAGCCGTGGAGCCGAGGTTAAGGGCCGTTCGGGCTCTCGGCGATGACAAACGCTATGGTAGAGAGGCCGGAGGTGTCAAAATGCCTTAACCATGGCGTACGGGCTTGCTTGACTCGGTCGGGAGCCATAGGACGCGTTGGAACCGACCATGCGGCGGCATGGTCGTGTGTGCAAATGTGGCGGTTTTTGCGCCGTGGAGCCATGGTTAAGGGCCCTTCGGGCTCTCGGGTGATGGAAAACTCTATGGTGGAGAGGTGAGAGGCATCAAAATGGCTTAACCATGGCGTACGGGTGTGCTTGAACCGGTGCGAGAGCCGTAGGATGCACGGGATCCGGCCGTGCGCCGGCACGAGTCGTGTGTGCAATTATGGATGTTCAGGTCGTGGAGCTATAGTTAAGGGCCGTTCGGGCTCTCGGGTGATGACAAACATTGTGGTGGTGGGGCCGAGAGGTGTCAAAATGCCTTAACCATGGCATACGGTCGTGCTTGACCTAGTGTCGAGAGGTTTGTAGGACATGTAGGAACCGGCGTGCGGTAGCATAGTCGTGTGTGCAAATATGGCGGTTCTAGAGCGGTGGAGCCATGGTTAAGGGCCATTCGGGTTCTTGGGCGGCAACAAATGCTGTGGTCGAGAGGCCAAGCGGTGTCAAAACGCCTTAACCATAGTGCATGGGCATGCTTGACTTGGTGCGAGGAGCCGTAGGATGCGCGAGAACCGGCCGTGCGGCGGCAAAGTCGTGTGTGCAAATATGGCGGTTACGGAGCCGTGGAGCCGAGGTTAAGTGCCGTTCGGGCTCTCGAGTGATGGCAAACGCTATGGTAGAGAGGCCGGAGGTGTCAAAATGCCTTAACCATGGCGTACGGGCATGCTTGACTCGGGCGGGAGCCATAAAATGCGTTGGAACCGGCCGTGCGGCGGCATGGTCGAGTGTGCAAATATGGCGGTTTTGGAGCCGTGGAGGCATGGTTAAGGGCCCTTCGGGCTCTTAGGTGATGGAAAACTCTATGGTGGAGAGGTGAGAGGCATCAAAATGGCTTAACCATGGCGTACGGGCGTGCTTGACCCGGTGCCGAGAGCCATAGGATGCACGGGGATCCGGCCGTGCGGCAGCACGGTCGTGTGTGCAATTATGGATGTTACGGAGTCGTGGAGCTATAGTTAAGGGCCGTTCGGGCTCTCGGGTGATGACAAACATTGTGGTGGTGAGGCCGGAGGCATCAAAACGCCTTAACCATGGCATACGGTCATGCTTGACCTAGTGTCAAGAGGCTGTAGGACACGCACAAACCGGTTTGTGCGGTAGCATATTCGTGTGTGCAAATATGGCAGTTCTAGAGTTTGTGGAGCCATGGTTAAGGGCCATTAGGTTCTCGAGGCAGCAACAAACGCTGTGGTGGAGAGGCTAGAGGTGTCAAAATGCCTTAACCATGGCGTACGGGCATGCTTGACTCGGTGCGGGAGCCATAGGATGCGTTGGAACCGGCCGTGCGGCGGCATGGTCGTGTGTGCAAATATGGCGGTTACGGAGCCATGGAGCCAAGGTTAAGGGCCGTTCGGGCTCTCGGCGATGGCAAACGCTATGGTAGAGAGGCCGGAGGTGTCAAAATGCCTTAACCATGGCATACGGGCATGCTTGACTCGGTGCCGAGAGCCATAGGATGCGTTGGAACCGGCCGTGCGGCGGCATGGTCGTGTGTGCAAATATGGCGGTTTTGCGGCCGTGGAGCTGTGGTTAAGGGCCCTTCAGGCTCTCGGGTGATGAAAAACTCTATGGTGGAGAGGCCAGAGGTGTCAAAATGCCTTAACCATGGCGTACGGGCATGCTTGACTCGGTGCCGAGAGCCATAGGATGCACTGGATCCGGCTGTGCGGCAGCACGGTCGTGTGTGCAATTATGGATGTTCTGGAGTCGTGGAGCTATAGTTAAGGGCCGTTCGGGCTCTCGGGTGATGACAAATATTGTGGTGGTGAGGCCAGAGGCGTCAAAACGCCTTAACCATGGCATACGGTCGTGCTTGACCTAGTGTCGAGAGCTATAGGACATGCGGAAGCTGGGCGTGTGCGGTAGCATAGTCGTGTGTGCAAATATGGCGGTTCTAGAGCTGTGGAGCCATGGTTAAGGGCCATTCGGGTTCTCGGGCGGTAATAAACGCTGTGGTGGAGAGGCCAAAGGTGTTAAAACGCCTTAACCATGGTGCATGGGCGTGCTTGACTTGGTGCGAGGAGCCGTAGGACGCATAGGAACCGGCCGTGCGGCGGCAAAGTCGTGTGTGCAAATATGGCGGTTCGGAGCCGTGGAGCCGAGGTTAAGGGCCGTTCGGGCTCTCGGCGCGACAAACGCTATGGTAGAGAGGCCGGAGGTGTCAAAATGCCTTAACCATGGCGTACGGGCTTGCTTGACTCGGTCAGGGAGCCATAGGACGCGTTGGAACCGACCATGCGGCGGCATGGTCGTGTGTGCAAATGTGGCGGTTTTTGCGCCGTGGAGCCATGGTTAAGGGCCCTTCGGGCTCTCGGGTGATGGAAAACTCTATGGTGGAGAGGTGAGAGGCATCAAAATGGCTTAACCATGGCGTACGGGTGTGCTTGAACCGGTGCCGAGAGCCGTAGGATGCACGGGATCCGGCCGTGCGCCGGCACGGTCGTGTGTGCAATTATGGATGTTACGGAGTCGTGGAGCTATAGTTAATGGCCGTTCGGGCTCTCGGGTGATGACAAACATTGTGGTGGTGGGGCCAGAGGTGTCAAAATGCCTTAACCATGGCATACGGTCGTGCTTGACCTAGTGTCGAGAGCTGTAGGACATGTAGGAACCGGCTGTGCGGTAGCATAGTCGTGTGTGCAAATATGGCAGTTCTAGAGCGGTGGAGCCATGGTTAAGGGCCATTCGGGTTCTTGGGCGGCAACAAATGCTGTGGTCGAGAGGCCAGCGGTGTCAAAACGCCTTAACCATAGTGCATGGGCATGCTTGACTTGGTGCGAGGAGCCGTAGGATGCGCAGGAACCGGCCGTGCGGCAGCAAAGTCGTGTGTGCAAATATGGCAGTTCTGGAGCCGTGGAGCCGAGGTTAAGTGCCGTTCAGGCTCTCGAGTGATGGCAAACGCTATGGTAGAGAGGCCAGAGGTGTCAAAATGCCTTAACCATGGCGTACGGGCATGCTTGACTCGGGCCGGGAGCCATAAAATGCGTTGGAACCGGCCGTGCGGCGGCATGGTCGAGTGTGCAAATATGGCAGTTTTGGAGCCGTGGAGGCATGGTTAAGGGCCCTTCGGGCTCTCGGGTGATGGAAAACTCTATGGTGGAGAGGTGAGAGGCATCAAAATGGCTTAACCATGGCGTACGGGCGTGCTTGACCCGGTGCCGAGAGCCATAGGATGCACGGGATCCGGCCGTGCGGCGGCACGGTCGTGTGTGCAATTATGGATGTTCGGAGTCGTGGAGCTATAGTTAAGGGCCGTTCGGGCTCTCGGGTGATGACAAACATTGTGGTGGTGAGGCCGGAGGCATCAAAATGCCTTAACCATGGCATACGGTCATGCTTGACCTAGTGTCAAGAGCTATAGGACACGCACAAACCGGGCTGTGCGGTAGCATATTCGTGTGTGCAAATATGGCGGTTCTAGAGTTTGTGGAGCCATGGTTAAGGGCCATTTAGGTTCTCGGGCAGCAACAAACGCTGTGGTGGAGAGGCTAGAGGTGTCAAAATGCCTTAACCATGGCGTACGGGCATGCTTGACTCGGTGCCGGGAGCCATAGGATGCGTTGGAACCCGCCGTGCGGCGGCATGGTCGTGTGTGCAAATATGGCGGTTACGGAGCCATGGAGCCAAGGTTAAGGGCCGTTCGGGCTCTCGGCGATGGCAAACGCTATGGTAGAGAGGCCGAGGTGTCAAAATGCCTTAACCATGGCATACGGGCATGCTTGACTTGGTGCGAGAGCCATAGGATGCGTTGGAACCGACCGTGCGGCAGCATGGTCGTGTGTGCAAATATGGCAGTTTTGCAGCCGTGGAGCTGTGGTTAAGGGCCCTTCAGGCTCTCGGGTGATGAAAAACTCTATGGTGGAGAGGTGAAAGGCATCAAAATGGCTTAACCATGGCGTACGGGCGTGCTTGACCCGGTGCCGAGAGCCATAGGATGCACGGGATCCGGCTTTGTGCGGCGGCACGGTCGTGTGTGCAATTATGGATGTTCTGGAGTCGTGGAGCTATAGTTAAGGGCCGTTCGGGCTCTCGGGTGATGACAAATATTGTGGTGGTGAGGCCGGAGGCGTCAAAATGCCTTAACCATGGCATACGGTCGTGCTTGACCTAGTGTCGAGAGCTATAGGACATGCGAGGGGCTGTTTGTGCGGTAGCATAGTCGTGTGTGCAAATATGGCGGTTCTAGAGCGGTGGAGCCATGGTTAAGGGCCATTCGGGTTCTCGGGCGGTAATAAACGCTGTGGTGGAGAGGCCAAAGGTGTTAAAACGCCTTAACCATGGTGCATGGGCGTGCTTGACTTGGTGCGAGGAGCCGTAGGACGCATAGGAACCGGCCGTGCGCGGCAAGTCGTGTGTGCAAATATGGCGGTTACGGAGCCGTGGAGCCGAGGTTAAGGGCCGTTCGGGCTCTCGGCGATGACAAACGCTATGGTAGAGAGGCCGGAGGTGTCAAAATGCCTTAACCATGGCGTACGGGCTTGCTTGACTCGGTGCGGGAGCCATAGGGGACGCGTTGGAACCGACCATGCGGCGGCATGGTCGTGTGTGCAAATGTGGCGGTTTGCTTGCCGTGGAGCCATGGTTAAGGGCCCTTCGGGCTCTCGGGTGATGGAAAACTCTATGGTGGAGAGGTGAGAGGCATCAAAATGGCTTAACCATGGCGTACGGGTGTGCTTGAACCGGTCCGAGAGCCGTAGGATGCACGGGGATCCGGCCGTGCGCCGGCACGTCGTGTGTGCAATTATGGATGTTGGAGTCGTGGAGCTATAGTTAAGGGCCGTTCGGGCTCTCGGGTGATGACAAACATTGTGGTGGTGGGGCCAGAGGTGTCAAAACGCCTTAACCATGGCATACGGTCGTGCTTGACCAAGTGTCGAGAGCTGTAGGACACGTAGGAACCGTTTTTGCGGTAGCATAGTCGTGTGTGCAAATATGGCAGTTCTAGAGCGGTGGAGCCATGGTTAAGGGCCATTCGGGTTCTTGGGCGGCAATAAATGCTGTGGTCGAGAGGCCAGCGGTGTCAAAACGCCTTAACCATAGTGCATGGGCATGCTTGACTTGGTGCGAGGAGCCGTAGGATGCGCAGGAACCGGCCGTGCGGCAGCAAAGTCGTGTGTGCAAATATGGCAGTTATGGAGCCGTGGAGCCGAGGTTAAGTGCCGTTCAGGCTCTCGAGTGATGGCAAACGCTATGGTAGAGGCCGGAGGTGTCAAAATGCCTTAACCATGGCGTACGGGCATGCTTGACTCGGAGCGGGAGCCATAAAATGCGTTGGAACCGGCCGTGCGGCGGCATGGTCGTGTGTGCAAATATGGCGGTTTTGGAGCCGTGGAGGCATGGTTAAGGGCCCTTTAGGCTCTCGGGTGATGGAAAACTCTATGGTGGAGAGGTGAGAGGCATCAAAATGGCTTAACCATGGCGTACGGGCGTGCTTGACCCGGTGCCGAGAGCCATAGGATGCACGGGGATCCGGCCGTGCGCGGCACGGTCGTGTGTGCAATTATGGATGTTCAGAGTCATGGAGCTGTAGTTAAGGGCCGTTCGGGCTCTCGGGTGATGACAAACATTGTGGTGGTGAGGCCGGAGGCATCAAAACGCCTTAACCATGGCATACGGTCATGCTTGACCTAGTGTCAAGAGCATGTAGGACACGCACGAACCGTTTGTGCGGTAGCATATTCGTGTGTGCAAATATGGCGGTTCTAGAGCTGTGGAGCCATGGTTAAGGGCCATTCAAGTTCTCGGGGCGGCAACAAACACTATGGTGGAGAGGCTAGAGGTGTCAAAATGCCTTAACCATGGCGTACGGGCATGCTTGACTTAGTGCCAGGAGCCATAGGATGCGTTGGGCCGGCCGTGCGGCGGCATGGTCGTGTGTGCAAATATGGCGGTTCGGAGCCGTGGGCCAAGGTTAAGGGCCGTTCGGGCTCTCGAGCGATGGCAAACGCTATGGTAGAGAGGCCGGAGGTGTCAAAATGCCTTAACCATGGCGTACGGGCATGCTTGACTCGGTGCCGAGAGCCATAGGATGCGTTGGAACCGGCCGTGCGGCGGCATGGTCGTGTGTGCAAATATGGCGGTTTTGCGGCCGTGGAGCTGTGGTTAAGGGCCCTTCGGGCTCTCGGGTGATGAAAAACTCTATGGTGGAGAGGTGAGAGGCATCAAAATGGCTTAACCATGGCGTACGGGCGTGCTTGACCCGGTGCCGAGAGCCGTAGGATGCACGGGATCCGGGCGTGCGGCGGCACGGTCGTGTGTGCAATTATGGATGCAGAGTCGTGGAGCTATAGTTAAGGGCCGTTCGGGCTCTCGGGTGATGACAAATATTGTGGTGGTGAGGCCGGAGGTGTCAAAACGCCTTAACCATGGCATACGGTCGTGCTTGACCTAGTGTCGAGAGCTATAGGACATGCGAGGAAGCCGGTTTGTGCGGTAGCACAGTCGTGTGTGCAATTATGGATGTTCTAGAGCTGTGGAGCCATGGTTAAGGGCCATTCGGGTTCTCGGGCGGTAATAAACGTTGTGGTGGAGAGGCCAAAGGTGTTAAAATGCCTTAACCATGGTGCATGGGCGTGCTTGACTTGGTGCGAGGAGCCGTAGGACGCATAGGAACCGGCCGTGCGCGGCAAAGTCGTGTGTGCAAATATGGCGGTTACGGAGCCGTGGAGCCGAGGTTAAGGGCCGTTCGGGCTCTCGGCGACGACAAACGCTATGGTAGAGAGGCCGGAGGTGTCAAAATGCCTTAACCATGGCGTACGGGCTTGCTTGACTCGGTCGAGGGAGCCATAGGATGCGTTGGAACCGACCATGCGGCGGCATGGTCGTGTGTGCAAATGTGGCGGTTTGCGGCCGTGGAGCCATGGTTAAGGGCCCTTCGGGCTCTCGGGTGATGGAAAACTCTATGGTGGAGAGGTGAGAGGCATCAAAATGGCTTAACCATGGCGTACGGGTGTGCTTGAACCGGTGCCGAGAGCCGTAGGATGCACGGGATCCGGCCGTGCGCCGGCACGGTCGTGTGTGCAATTATGGATGTTCTGGAGTCGTGGAGCTATAGTTAAGGGCCGTTCGGGCTCTCGGGTGATGACAAACATTGTGGTGGTGGGGCCGGAGGTGTCAAAACGCCTTAACCATGGCATACGGTCGTGCTTGACCTAGTGTCGAGAGCTATAGGACACGTAGGAACCGGCTTAACCATTTGTGCGGTAGCATAGTCGTGTGTGCAAATATGGCGGTTCTAGAGCGGTGGAGCCATGGTTAAGGGCCATTCGGGTTCTTGGGCGGCAACAAATGCTGTGGTCGAGAGGCCGGCGGTGTCAAAACGCCTTAACCATAGTGCATGGGCGTGCTTGACTTGGTGCGAGGAGCCGTAGGATGCATAGGAACCGGCCGTGCGGCGGCAAAGTCGTGTGTGCAAATATGGCGGTTACGGAGCCGTGGAGCCGAGGTTAAGGGCCGTTCGGGCTCTCGAGTGACGGCAAACGCTATGGTAGAGAGGCCGGAGGTGTCAAAATGCCTTAACCATGGCGTACGGGCATGCTTGACTCGGGCGGGAGCCATAAAATGCGTTGGAACCGGCCGTGCGGCGGCATGGTCGTGTGTGCAAATATGGCAGTTTTGGAGCCGTGGAGGCATGGTTAAGGGCCCTTCGGGCTCTCGGGTGATGGAAAACTCTATGGTGGAGAGGTGAGAGGCATCAAAATGGCTTAACCATGGCGTACGGGCGTGCTTGACCCGGTGCCGAGCCATAGGATGCACGGGATCCGGCCGTGCGGCGGCACGGTCGTGTGTGCAATTATGGATGTTCAGGTCGTCGTGGAGCTATAGTTAAGGGCCGTTCGGGCTCTCGGGTGATGACAAACATTATGGTGGTGAGGCCGGAGGCATCAAAATGCCTTAACCATGGCATACGGTCATGCTTGACCTAGTGTCAAGAGGCTGTAGGACATGCAGGAACCGGGCGTGCGGTAGCATAGTCGTGTGTGCAAATATGGCGGTTCTAGAGCGGTGGAGCCATGGTTAAGGGCCATTCGGGTTCTTCGGCGGCAACAAATGCTGTGGTGGAGAGGCTAGAGGTGTCAAAATGCCTTAACCATAGTGCATGGGCATGCTTGACTTGGTGCGAGGAGCCATAGGATGCGTTAGGCCCGGCCGTGCGGCGGCATGGTCGTGTGTGCAAATATGGCGGTTACGGAGCCGTGGAGCCAAGGTTAAGGGCCGTTCGGGCTCTCGAGCGATGGCAAACGCTATGGTAGAGAGGCCGAGAGGTGTCAAAATGCCTTAACCATGGCGTACGGGCATGCTTGACTCGGTGCCGGGAGCCATAGGATGCGTTGGAACCGGCCGTGCGGCGGCATGGTCGTGTGTGCAAATATGGCAGTTTTGCGGCCGTGGAGGCATGGTTAAGGGCCCTTAGGCTCTCGGGTGATGAAAAACTCTATGGTGGAGAGGTGAGAGGCATCAAAATGGCTTAACCATGGCGTACGGGCGTGCTTGACCCGGTGCCGAGAGCCGTAGGATGCACGGGATCCGCCGTGCGGCGGCACGGTCGTGTGTGCAATTATGGATGTTACAGAGTCGTGGAGCTATAGTTAAGGGCCGTTCGGGCTCTCGGGTGATGACAAATATTGTGGTGGTGAGGCCGAGGCATCAAAACGCCTTAACCATGGCATACGGTCGTGCTTGACCTAGTGTCGAGAGCTATAGGACATGCGACGGCGGGCGTGCGGTAGCATAGTCGTGTGTGCAAATATGGCAGTTCTAGAGCTGTGGAGCCATGGTTAAGGGCCATTCGGGTTCTCGGGCGGCAACAAACACTGTGGTGGAGAGGCCAAAGGTGTCAAAATGCCTTAACCATGGTGCATGGGCGTGCTTGACTTGGTGCGAGGAGCCGTAGGATGCGGAACGGCCGTGCGGCGGCATGGTCGTGTGTGCAAATATGGCGGTTCGGAGCCGTGGAGCCGAGGTTAAGGGCCGTTCGGGCTCTCGGCGATGACAAAACGCTATGGTAGAGAGGCCGGAGGTGTCAAAATGCCTTAACCATGGCGTACGGGCATGCTTGACTCGGTCTTAGGGAGCCATAGGATGCGTTGGAACCGACCATGCGGCGGCATGGTCGTGTGTGCAAATATGGCGGTTTTGCGGCCGTGGAGCCATGGTTAAGGGCCCTTCGGGCTCTCGGGTGATGGAAAACTCTATGGTGGAGAGGTGAGAGGCATCAAAATGGCTTAACCATGGCGTACGGGTGTGCTTGACCGGTGCCGAGAGCCATAGGATGCACGGGATCCGGCGTGCGCCGGCACGGATCGTGTGTGCAATTATGGATGTTCAGAGTCGTGGAGCTATAGTTAAGGGCCGTTCGGGCTCTCGGGTGATGACAAATATTGTGGTGGTGGGGCCGGAGGTGTCAAAACGCCTTAACCATGGCATACGGTCGTGCTTGACCTAGTGTCGAGAGCTATAGGACACGTAGGAACCGGCGTGCGGTAGCATAGTCGTGTGTGCAAATATGGCGGTTCTAGAGCGGTGGAGCCATGGTTAGGGCCATTCGGGTTCTTGGGCGGCAACAAATGCTGTGGTGGAGAGGCCAAAGGTGTTAAAATGCCTTAACCATAGTGCATGGGCGTGCTTGACTTGGTGCGAGGAGCCGTAGGATGCGCATAGGAACCGGCCGTGCGGCGGCAAAGTCGTGTGTGCAAATATGGCGGTTACGGAGCCGTGGAGCCGAGGTTAAGGCCGTTCGGGCTCTCGAGTGATGGCAAAACACTATGGTAGAGAGGCCGGAGGTGTCAAAATGCCTTAACCATGGCGTACGGGCATGCTTGACTCGGTCTTGGGAGCCATAGGATGCGTTGGAACCGGCCGTGCGGCGGCATGGTCGTGTGTGCAAATATGGCGGTTTTGCGGCCGTGGAGGCATGGTTAAGGGCCCTTCGGAGGCTCTCGGGTGATGAAAAACTCTATGGTGGAGAGGTGAGAGGCATCAAAATGGCTTAACCATGGCGTACGGGCGTGCTTGACCGGTGCCGAGAGCCATAGGATGCACGGGATCCGGCCGTGCGGCGGCACGGTCGTGTGTGCAATTATGGATGTTCTGGAGTCGTGGAGCTATAGTTAAGGGCCGTTCGGGCTCTCGGGTGATGACAAACATTGTGGTGGTGAGGCCGAGGCGTCAAAATGCCTTAACCATGGCATACGGTCGTGCTTGACCTAGTGTCAGAGAGCTATAGGACATGCGGAACCATTTGTGCGGTAGCATAGTCGTGTGTGCAAATATGCGGTTCTAGAGCTGTGGAGCCATGGTTAAGGGCCATTCGGGTTCTCGGGCGGTAACAAACGCTGTGGTGGAGAGGCCAAAGGTGTTAAAATGCCTTAACCATGGTGCATGGGCGTGCTTGACTTGGTGCGAGGAGCCGTAGGATGCGTTAGGAACCGGCCGTGCGGCGGCAAAGTCGTGTGTGCAAATATGGCGGTTCGGAGCCGTGGAGCCAGGTTAAGGGCCGTTCGGGCTCTCTTGAGTGATGGCAAACGCTATGGTAGAGAGGCCGGAGGTGTCAAAATGCCTTAACCATGGCGTACGGGCATGCTTGACTCGGTCGGGAGCCATAGGATGCGTTGGAACCGACCGTGCGGCGGCATGGTCGTGTGTGCAAATATGGCGGTTTTGCGGCCGTGGAGGCATGGTTAAGGGCCCTTTAGGCTCTCGGGTGATGAAAAACTCTATGGTGGAGAGGTGAGAGGCATCAAAATGGCTTAACCATGGCGTACGGGCGTGCTTGACCGGTGCGAGAGCCATAGGATGCACGGGATCCGGCCGTGCGCGGCACGGTCGTGTGTGCAATTATGGATGTTACAGGTCGTGGAGCTATAGTTAAGGGCCGTTCGGGCTCTCGGGTGATGACAAATATTGTGGTGGTAAGGCCGGAGGCGTCAAAACGCCTTAACCATGGCATACGGTCGTGCTTGACCTAGTGTCGAGCTATAGAGCTATAGGACATGGAACCGGCTATGCGGTAGCATAGTCGTGTGTGCAAATATGGCGGTTCTAGAGCGGTGGAGCCATGGTTAAGGGCCATTCAGGTTCTCGGGCGGGCAACAAACGCTGTGGTGGAGAGGCCAAAGGTGTTAAAATGCCTTAACCATGGTGCATGGGCGTGCTTGACTTGGTGCGAGGAGCCGTAGGACGCATAGGAACCGGCCGTGCGGCAGCAAAGTCGTGTGTGCAAATATGGCGGTTCGGAGCCGTGGAGCCGAGGTTAAGGCCGTTCGGGCTCTCGGCGATGACAAACGCTATGGTAGAGAGGCCAGAGGTGTCAAAATGCCTTAACCATGGCGTACGGGCTTGCTTGACTCGGTCGGGAGCCATAAAATGCGTTGGAACCGACCATGCGGCGGCATGGTCGTGTGTGCAAATATGGCGGTTTGTAGCCGTGGAGCCATGGTTAAGGGCCCCGGGCTCTCGGGTGATGGAAAACTCTATGGTGGAGAGGTGAGAGGCATCAAAATGGCTTAACCATGGCGTGTGTGCAACCGGTGCCGAGAGCCATAGGATGCACGGGATCCGGCCGTGCGCGGCACGGTCGTGTGTGCAATTATGGATGTTGCGGAGTCGTAGCTAAGTTAAGGGCCGTTCGGGCTCTCGGGTGATGACAAACATTGTGGTGGTGGGGCCGAGGTGTCAAACGCCTTAACCATGGCATACGGTCGTGCTTGACCTAGTGTCGAGCTATAGGACACGTAGGAACCGGCTGTGCGGTAGCATAGTCGTGTGTGCAAATATGGCAGTTCTAGAGCGGTGGAGCCATGGTTAAGGGCCATTCGGGTTCTTGGGCGGCAACAAACGCTGTGGTGGAGAGGCTAGAGGTGTCAAAATGCCTTAACCATGGTGCATGGGCGTGCTTGACTTGGTGCGAGGAGCCGTAGGATGCGTTGGAACCGGCCGTGCGCGCAGCATGGTCGTGTGTGCAAATATGGCGGTTACGGAGCCGTGGAGCCAAGGTTAAGGGCCGTTCGGGCTCTCGGCGATGGCAAACGCTATGGTAGAGAGGCGGAGGTGTCAAAATGCCTTAACCATGGCGTACGGGCATGCTTGACTCGGTGCAGGAGCCATAGGATGCGTTGGAACCGACCGTGCGGCGGCATGGTCGTGTGTGCAAATATGCAGTTTTGCGGCCGTGGAGGCATGGTTAAGGGCCCTTCGGGCTCTCGGGTGATGAAAAACTCTATGGTGGAGAGGTGAGAGGCATCAAAATGGCTTAACCATGGCGTACGGGTGTGCTTGACCCGGTGCCGGAGCCGTAGGATGCACGGGATCCGGCCGTGCGGCGGCACGGTCGTGTGTGCAATTATGGATGTTGCTGGAGTCGTGGAGCTATAGTTAAGGGCCGTTCGGGCTCTCGGGTGATGACAAACATTGTGGTGGTGAGGCCGGAGGTGTCAAAACGCCTTAACCATGGCATACGGTCGTGCTTGACCTAGTGTCGAGAGCTATAGGTCATGCAGGAACTGGCTGTGCGGTAGCATAGTCGTGTGTGCAAATATGGCAGTTCTAGAGCTGTGGAGCCATGGTTAAGGGCCATTCGGGTTCTCGGGCGGCAACAAATGCTGTGGTGGAGAGGCTAGAGGTGTCAAAATGCCTTAACCATGGTGCATGGGCATGCTTGACTTGGTGCGAGGAGCCGTAGGATGCGTTAGGAA
Organism: Themeda triandra; assembly: GCA_018135685.1. NCBI lineage: Eukaryota > Viridiplantae > Streptophyta > Magnoliopsida > Poales > Poaceae > Themeda > Themeda triandra. The sequence continues at coordinate 29,714 of JAENPR010002384.1, forward strand.
CCGGCCGTGCGGCGGCAAAGTCGTGTGTGCAAATATGGCGGTTACGGAGCCGTGGAGCCAAGGTTAAGTGCCGTTCGGGCTCTCGAGTGATGGCAAACGCTATGGTAGAGAGGCCGAGAGGTGTCAAAATGCCTTAACCATGGCGTACGGGCATGCTTGACTCGGTCCGGGGAGCCATAGGATGCGTTGGAACCGACCGTGCGGCGGCATGGTCGTGTGTGCAAATATGGCAGTTTTGGGCCGTGGAGGCATGGTTAAGGGCCCTTTAGGCTCTCGGGTGATGGAAAACTCTATGGTGGAGAGGTGAGAGGCATCAAAATGGCTTAACCATGGCGTACGGGCGTGCTTGACCCGGTGCCGAGAGCCGTAGGATGCACGGGATCCGGCCGTGCCCGGCACGTCGTGTGTGCAATTATGGATGTTACGGAGTCGTGGAGCTATAGTTAAGGGCCGTTCGGGCTCTCGGGTGATGACAAACATTGTGGTGGTGAGGCCGGAGGTGTCAAAACGCCTTAACCATGGCATACGGTCATGCTTGACCTAGTGTCGAGGCTGTAGGACACGTAGGGGCCATTTGTGCGGTAGCATAGTCGTGTGTGCAAATATGGCGGTTCTAGGCGGTGGAGCCATGGTTAAGGGCCATTCGGGTTCTCGGGCGGCAACAAATGCGTGGTGGAGAGGCTAGAGGTGTCAAAATGCCTTAACCATAGTGCATGGGCATGCTTGACTTGGTGCGAGGAGCCGTAGGATGCGCGGGGAACCGGCCGTGCGGCGGCAAAGTCGTGTGTGCAAATATGGCGGTTCGGAGCCGTGGAGCCGAGGTTAAGTGCCGTTCGGGCTCTCGAGTGATGGCAAACGCTATGGTAGAGAGGCCGGAGGTGTCAAAATGCCTTAACCATGGCGTACGGGCATGCTTGACTCGGTGCGGAGCCATAAAATGCGTTGGAACCCGGCCGTGCGGCGGCATGGTCGTGTGTGCAAATATGGCGGTTTTGGAGCCGTGGAGGCATGGTTAAGGGCCCTTCGGGCTCTCGGGTGATGGAAAACTCTATGGTGGAGAGGTGAGAGGCATCAAAATGGCTTAACCATGGCGTACGGGCGTGCTTGACCCGGTGCCGAGAGCCATAGGATGCACGGGATCCGGCCGTGCGGCGGCACAGTCGTGTGTGCAATTATGGATGCAGGTCGTGGAGCTATAGTTAAGGGCCGTTCGGGCTCTCGGGTGATGACAAACATTGTGGTGGTGAGGCCGGAGGCATCAAAACACCTTAACCATGGCATACGGTCATGCTTGACCTAGTGTCGAGAGCTATAGGACACGCACGAAGCCGGAACATTTGTGCGGTAGCATATTCGTGTGTGCAAATATGGCGGTTCTAGAGCTGTGGAGCCATGGTTAAGGGCCATTCGGGTTCTCGGGCGGCAACAAACGCTGTGGTGGAGAGGCTAGAGGTGTCAAAATGCCTTAACCATGGTGTACGGGCATGCTTGACTCGGTGCCGGGAGCCATAGGATGCGTAGGAACGGCCGTGCGGCGGCATGGTCGTGTGTGCAAATATGGCGGTTACGGAGCCGTGGAGCCAAGGTTAAGGCCGTTCGGGCTCTCGGCGATGGCAAATGCTATGGTAGAGAGGCCCGGAGGTGTCAAAATGCCTTAACCATGGCGTACGGGCATGCTTGACTCAGTGCCGGGAGCCATAGGACGCGTTGGAACCGACCATGCGGCAGCATGGTCGTGTGTGTGCAAATATGGCAGTTTTGCGGCCGTGGAGCCATGGTTAAGGGCCCTTCAGGCTCTCGGGTGACGAAAAACTCTATGGTGGAGAGGTGAGAGGCATCAAAATAGCTTAACCATGGCGTACGGGCGTGCTTGAACCGGTGCCGGAGCCGTAGGATGCACGGGATCCGGGCGTGCGCGGCACGGTCGTGTGTGCAATTATGGATGTTACGGAGTCGTGGAGCTATAGTTAAGGGCCGTTCGGGCTCTCGGGTGATGACAAATATTGTGGTGGTGAGGCCGGAGGCGTCAAAATGCCTTAACCATGGCATACGGTCGTGCTTGACCTAGTGTCGAGAGCTATAGGACATGCGTAGGAACCGGGCTGTGCGGTAGCATAGTCGTGTGTGCAAATATGGCAGTTCTAGAGCGGTGGAGCCATGGTTAAGGGCCATTCGGGTTCTTGGGTGGCAACAAATGCTGTGGTGGAGAGGCCAAAGGTGTTAAAACGCCTTAACCATGGTGCATGGGCGTGCTTGACTTGGTGCGAGGAGCCGTAGGACGCATAGGAGCCGGCCGTGCGGCGGCAAAGTCGTGTGTGCAAATATGGCGGTTACGGAGCCGTGGAGCCGGGTTAAGTGCCGTTCGGGCTCTCGGTGACGGCAAATGCTATGGTAGAGAGGCCGGAGGTGTCAAAATGCCTTAACCATGGCGTACGGGCTTGCTTGACTGGTCGGGAGCCATAAAATGCGTTGGAACCGGCCATGCGGCGGCATGGTCGTGTGTGCAAATGTGGCGGTTTTGGAGCCGTGGAGCCATGGTTAAGGGCCCTTCAGGCTCTCGGGTGATGGAAAACTCTATGGTGGAGAGGTGAGAGGCATCAAAATGGCTTAACCATGGCGTACGGGTGTGCTTGAACCGGTGCCGAGAGCCATAGGATGCACGGGGATCCGGCCGTGCGGCGGCACGGTCGTGTGTGCAATTATGGATTACCGGGTCGTGGAGCTATAGTTAAGGGCCGTTCGGGCTCTCGGGTGATGACAAACATTGTGGTGGTGGGGCCGGAGGTGTCAAAACGCCTTAACCATGGCATACGGTCGTGCTTGACCTAGTGTCGGAGAGTTTGTAGGACACGTAGGAACCGGCGTGCGGTAGCATAGTCGTGTGTGCAAATATGGCGGTTCTAGAGCGGTGGAGCCATGGTTAAGGGCCATTCGGGTTCTTGGGCGGCAACAAATGCGTGGTGGAGAGGCCGACGGTGTCAAAATGCCTTAACCATGGTGCATGGGCGTGCTTGACTTGGTGCGAGGAGCCATAGGATGCGTTGGAACCGGCCGTGCGGCGGCATGGTCGTGTGTGCAAATATGGCGGTTCTGGGCCGTGGAGCCGGGTTAAGTGCCGTTCAGGCTCTCCGATGGCAAACGCTATGGTAGAGAGGCCGGAGGTGTCAAAATGCCTTAACCATGGCGTACGGGCTTGCTTGACTCGATCTTGGGAGCCATAGGACGCGTTGGAACCGACCATGCGGCAGCATGGTCGTGTGTGCAAATATGGCAGTTTTGGAGCCGTGGAGCCATGGTTAAGGGCCCTTCAGGCTCTCGGGTGATGGAAAACTCTATGGTGGAGAGGTGAGAGGCATCAAAATGGCTTAACCATGGCGTACGGGTGTGCTTGACCCGGTGCCGAGAGCCGTAGGATGCACAGGATCCGGCCGTGCGCCAGCACAGTCGTGTGTGCAATTATGGATGTTCTGGAGTCGTGGAGCTATAGTTAAGGGCCGTTCGGGCTCTCGGGTGATGACAAACATTGTGGTGGTGGGGCCAGAGGTGTCAAAATGCCTTAACCATGGCATACGGTCGTGCTTGACCTAGTGTCGAGAGCTGTAGGACACGTAGGAACCGGCTGTGCGGTAGCATAGTCGTGTGTGCAAATATGGCAGTTCTAGAGCGGTGGAGCCATGGTTAAGGGCCATTCGGGTTCTCGGGCGGTAATAAACGCTGTGGTGGAGAGGCCAAAGGTGTTAAAATGCCTTAACCATGGTGCATGGGCGTGCTTGACTTGGTGCGAGGAGCCGTAGGATGCATAGGAACCGGCCGTGCGGCAGCAAAGTCGTGTGTGCAAATATGGCGGTTCGGAGCCGTGGGCCGAGGTTAAGGCCGTTAAGGCTCTCGAGCGATGGCAAACGCTATGGTAGAGAGGCCGGAGGTGTCAAAATGCCTTAACCATGGCGTACGGGCTTGCTTGACTCAGTCTTAGGGAGCCATAAAATGCGTTGGAACCGGCCATGCGGCGGCATGGTCGTGTGTGCAAATATGGCGGTTTTGGAGCCGTGGAGCCATGGTTAAGGGCCCTTCGGGCTCTCGGGTGATGGAAAACTCTATGGTGGAGAGGTGAGAGGCATCAAAATGGCTTAACCATGGCGTACGGGCGTGCTTGACCCGGTGCCGAGAGCCATAGGATGCACGGGATCGACCGTGCGGCAGCACGGTCGTGTGTGCAATTATGGATGTTCGCAGGTCGTGGAGCTATAGTTAAGGGCCGTTCGGGCTCTCGGGTGATGACAAACATTGTGGTGGTGAGGCCGGAGGCATCAAAATGCCTTAACCATGGCATACGGTCATGCTTGACCTAGTGTCAAGATTTGTAGGACACACACGAGCCGGGTGCGGTAGCATATTCGTGTGTGCAAATATGGCGGTTCTAGAGGCTGTGGAGCCATGGTTAAGGGCCATTCGGGTTCTTGGGCGGCAACAAACGCTGTGGTGGAGAGGCCAGAGGTGTCAAAATGCCTTAACCATGGTGCATGGGCATGCTTGACTCAGTGCCGGGAGCCATAGGATGCGTTGGAACCGGCCGTGCGCGGCATGGTCGTGTGTGCAAATATGGCGGTTACGGAGCCGTGGAGCCAAGGTTAAGGGCCGTTCGGGCTCTCGAGCGATGGCAAACGCTATGGTAGAGAGGCCAGAGGTGTCAAAATGCCTTAACCATGGCGTACGGGCATGCTTGACTCAGTCCGGGAGCCATAGGATGCGTTGGAACCGACCATGCGGAGCGGCATGGTCGTGTGTGCAAATATGGCGGTTTTAGCCGTGGAGCCATGGTTAAGGGCCCTTCGGGTCTCGGGTGAGGCTCTATGGTGGAGAGGTGAGAGGCATCAAAATGGCTTAACCATGGCGTACGGGTGTGCTTGACCCGGTGCCGAGAGCCGTAGGATGCACGGGATCCGGCCGTGCGCCGGCACGGTCGTGTGTGCAATTATGGATGCAGGTCGTGGAGCTATAGTTATGGGCCGTTCGGGCTCTCGGGTGATGACAAACATTGTGGTGGTGAGGCCGCCGGAGGTGTCAAACGCCTTAACCATGGCATACGGTCGTGCTTGACCTAGTGTCGAAGAGCTGTAGGACATGCAGGAACCGGGCGTGCGGTAGCATAGTCGTGTGTGCAAATATGGCGGTTCTAGAGCTGTGGAGCCATGGTTAAGGGCCATTCGGGTTCTCGGGCGGCAACAAATGCTGTGGTGGAGAGGCCAAAGGTGTCAAAACGCCTTAACCATAGTGCATGGGCGTGCTTGACTTGGTGCGAGGAGCCATAGGATGCGAGGAAGCCGGCCGTGCGGCGGCAAAGTCGTGTGTGCAAATATGGCGGTTACGGAGCCGTGGAGCCGAGGTTAAGTGCCGTTCGGGCTCTCGGTGCGGCAAACACTATGGTAGAGGCCGGAGGTGTCAAAATGCCTTAACCATGGCGTACGGGCATGCTTGACTCGGTGCGGGAGCCATAAAATGCGTTGGAGGCAGAGCCATGCGGCGGCGGCATGGTCGTGTGTGCAAATATGGCAGTTTTGGAGCCGTGGAGGCATGGTTAAGGGCCCTTTAGGCTCTCAGGTGATGGAAAACTCTATGGTGGAGAGGTGAGAGGCATCAAAATGGCTTAACCATGGCGTACGGGCGTGCTTGACCCGGTGCCGAGAGCCATAGGATGCACGGGATCCGGCCGTGCGGCGGCACGGTCGTGTGTGCAATTATGGATGTTACGGAGTCGTGGAGCTATAGTTAAGGGCCGTTCGGGCTCTCGGGTGATGACAAACATTGTGGTGGTGAGGCCGGAGGCATCAAAACGCCTTAACCATGGCATACGGTCATGCTTGACCTAGTGTCATCGACAGCTGTAGGACAACGCTGGGAACCCGGGTGTGCGGTAGCATATTCGTGTGTGCAAATATGGCAGTTCTAGAGCGGTGGAGCCATGGTTAAAGGGCCATTTCGGGTTCTCATAGGTGCATGGGCGGCAACGATAGGAAAGTCGTGTGTGCAAATATTTGTGGTGGAGAGGCCTAAGAGGTGTCAAAATGCCTTAACCATGGCGTACGGGCATGCTTGACTCGGTGCGGGAGCCATAGGATGCGTTGGAACCGGCCGTGCGGCGGCATGGTCGTGTGTGCAAATATGGCGGTTTTGGGCCGTGGAGGCATGGTTAAGGGCCCTTCGGGCTCTCGGGTGATGGAAAACTCTATGGTGGAGAGGTGAGAGGCATCAAAATGGCTTAACCATGGCGTACGGGCGTGCTTGACCCGGTGCGAGAGCCGTAGGATGCACGGGATCCGGCGTGCGTGCGGCAGCATAGTCGTGTGTGCAATTATGGATGCAGGTCGTGGAGCTATGGTTAAGGGCCGTTCGGGCTCTCGGGTGATGACAAACATTGTGGTGGTGAGGCCAGAGGCGTCAAAATGCCTTAACCATGGCATACGGTCGTGCTTGACCTAGTGTCGAGAGCTGTAGGACACGTAGGAACCGGCTGTGCGGTAGCATAGTCGTGTGTGCAAATATGGCATTTCTAGAGCGGTGGAGCCATGGTTAAGGGCCATTCGGGTTCTTGGGCGGCAACAAACGCTGTGGTGGAGAGGCCAAAGGTGTTAAAACGCCTTAACCATGGTGCATGGGCGTGCTTGACTTGGTGCGAGGGCCATAGGATGCATTGGAACCAGCCGTGCGCGGCAAGTCGTGTGTGCAAATATGGCGGTTCTGGAGGCCTAGGTGGAGCCGAGGTTAAGGGCCGTTCAGGCTCTCGGCGATGACAAACTCTATGGTAGAGAGGCCAGAGGTGTCAAAATGCCTTAACCATGGCGTACAGGCTTGCTTGACTCGGTGCGGGAGCCATAGGATGCGTTTGGAACCGACCATGCGACGGCATGGTCGTGTGTGTCAAATGTGGCGGTTCTTGCCCCGTGGAGCCATGGTTAAGGGCCCTTCGGGCTCTCGGGTGATGGAAAACTCTATGGTGGAGAGGTGAGAGGCATCAAAATGGCTTAACCACGGCGTACGGGTGTGCTTGACCCGGTGCCAAGAGCCGTAGGATGCACGGGGATCCGGACGTGTGCCGGCACGGTTCGTGTGTGCAATTATGGATGCGGAGTCGTGGAGCTATAGTTAAGGGCCGTTCGGGCTCTCGGGTGATGACAAACATTGTGGTGGTGGGGCCAGAGGTGTCAAAACACCTTAACCATGGCATACGATCGTGCTTGACCTAGTGTCGAGAGCTGTAGGACACGTAGGAACCGGCTGTGCGGTAGCATAGTCGTGTGTGCAAATATGGCAGTTCTAGAGCGGTGGAGCCATGGTTAAGGGAAATTTGGGTTCTTGGGCGGCAACAAATGCTGTGGTCGAGAGGCCAGTGGTGTCAAAACGCCTTAACCATAGTGCATGGGCGTGCTTGACTTGGTGCGAGGAGCCGTAGGATGCATGAGCCGTCTTGGCCGGCAAGTCGTGTGTGCAAATATGGCGGTTATGGAGCGCGTGGAGCCGAGGTTAAGTGCCGTTCAGGCTCTCGAATGACGGCAAATGCTATGGTAGAGAGGCCGGAGGTGTCAAAAGCCTTAACCTTGGTGTACGGGCATGCTTGACTCGGGCGGGAGCCATAAAATGCGTTGGAACCGGCCAGGTGCGCGGCATGGTCGAGTGTGCAAATATGGCAGTTTGGAGCCGTGGAGGCATGGTTAAGGGCCCTTCGGGCTCCCGGAGTGATGGAAAACTCTATGGTGGAGAGGTGAGAGGCATCAAAATGGCTTAACCATGGCGTACGGGCGTGCTTGACCGGTGCGAAGGCCATAGGATGCACGGGATCCGGCCGTGCAGGCACGGTCGTGTGTGCAATTATGGATGTTACGGAGTCATGGAGCTGTAGTTAAGGGCCGTTCGGGCTCTCGGGTGATGACAAACATTGTGGTGGTAAGGCCGGAGGCATCAAAATGCCTTAACCATGGCGGTCATGCTTGACCTAGTGTCAAGAGCTGTGAGACACGCACGAGCCAGTGTGCGGTAGCATATTCGTGTGCAAATATGGCAGTTCTGAGGCCCCGTGGAGCCATGGTTAAGGGCCATTCAGGTTCTCAGGCGGCAACAAACGCTGTGGTGGAGAGGCTAGAGGTGTCAAAATGCCTTAACCATGGCGCATGGGCATGCTTGACTCAGTGCCAGGAGCCATAGGATGCGTTGGAACTGACCGTGCGGCAGCATGGTCGTGTGTGTGCAAATATGGCAGTTCTGGAGCCGTGGAGCCATAGGATGCGTTGGAACTTACCGTGCGGCAGCATGGTCATGTGTGCAAATATGGCAGTTCTGGAGCCGTGGAGCCAAGGTTAAGGGCCGTTCAGGCTCTCGAGCGATGGCAAACGCTATGGTAGAGAGGCCAGAGGTGTCAAAATGCCTTAACCATGGCGTACGGGCATGCTTGACTCAGTGCCGAGAGCCATAGGATGCGTTGGAACCGGCCGTGCGGCGGCATGGTCGTGTGTGCAAATATGGCGTTGCGGCCATGGAGGCTGTGGTTAAGGGCCCTTCGGGCTCGGGTGATGAAAAACTCTATGGTGGAGAGGTGAGAGGCATCAAAATGACTTAACCATGGCGTACGGGCGTGCTTGACCCGGTGCCGAAACCCCGTGGATGCACGGGATCCGGCGTGCGGCGGCACTGATCGTGTGTGCAATTATGGATGTTACGGAATCGTGGAGCTATAGTTAAGGGCCGTTCGGGCTCTCGGGTGATGACAAATATTGTGGTGGTGAGGCCGGGCGTCAAAATGCCTTAACCATGGCATACGGTCGTGCTTGACCTAGTGTCGAGAGCTATAGGACATGCGGGAACTGGTTGTGCGGTAGCATAGTCGTGTGTGCAAATATGGCGGTTCTAGAGCGTGTGGAGCCATGGTTAGGGCCATTCGGGTTCTCGGGGGCGGTAATAAGCGCTGTGGTGGAGAGGCCAAAGGTGTTAAAACACCTTAACCATGGTGCATGGGCGTGCTTGACTTGGTGCGAGGAGCCGTAGGACCTTATAAGGAACCCGGCCATGCGGCGGCGGAGTCGTGTGTGCAAATATGCGGTTACGGAGCCGTGGAGCCGGGGGTTAAGGGCCGTTCGGGCTCTCGGCGACGACAAAGCGCTATGGTAGAGAGGCCGAAGGTGTCAAAATGCCTTAACCATGGCATACGGGCTTGCTTGACTCGGTGCTGGAGCCATAGGACCGCGTTGGAACCGACCATGCGGCGGCATGGTCGTGTGTGCAAATGTGGCAGGTTCTTGCCGTGGAGCCATGGTTAAGGGCCCTTCGGGCTCTCGGGTGATGGAAAACTCTATGGTGGAGAGGTAAGAGGCATCAAAATGGCTTAACCATGGCGTACGGGTGTGCTTGAACCGGTGCCGAGAGCCGTAGGATGCACGGGGATCCGGCCGTGCGCCGGCACGAGTCGTGTGTGCAATTATGGATGTTCAGGTCGTGGAGCTATAGTTAAGGGCCGTTCGGGCTCTCGGGTGATGACAAACATTGTGGTGGTGGGGCCCGAGGTGTCAAAACACCTTAACCATGGCATGCGATCGTGCTTGACCTAGTGTGTGGTGTAGGACACGTAGGAAGCCGGGCGCGGTGGCATGGTCGTGTGTGCAAATATGGCGGTTCTAGAGCGGTGGAGCCATGGTTAAGGGAAATTTGGGTTCTTGGGCGGCAACAAATGCTGTGGTCGGGAAGGCCGGCGGTGTCAAATGCCTTAACCATAGTGCATGGGCGTGCTTGACTTGGTGCGAGGCCGTAGGATGCGCGAGGAACCGGCCGTGCGGCGGCAAGTCGTGTGTGCAAATATGGGTTACGGGCCGTGGAGCCGAGGTTAAGTGCGTTCAGCTCTCTCGAATGACGGCAAATGCTATGGTAGAGAGGCCAGGAGGTGTCAAAATGCCTTAACCTTGGTGTACGGGCATGCTTGACTCGGCTAGGGAGCCATAAAATGCGTTGGAACCGGCCGTGCGGCGGCATGGTCGGGAGTGTACAAATATGGCGGTTTTGGAGCCGTGGAGGCATGGATTGGGGGCCCTTCAGGCTCCCCGAGGTGATGGAAAACTCTATGGTGGAGAGGTGAGAGGCATCAAAATGGCTTAACCATGGGCGTACGAGGCGTGCTTGACCCGGTGCGAGAGCCATAGGATGCAGGATCGGCCGTGCGGCAACACGATCGTGTGTGCAATTATGGATGTTAAGGTCGTGGAGGCGTAGTTAAGGGCCGTTCATGCTCTCGGGTGATGACAAACATTGTGGTGGTGAGGCCCGGAGGCATCAAAATGCCTTAACCATGGGATACGGTCATGCTTGACCTGTGTCAAGAGCTATAGGACACGCACGAACCGGTTGTGCGGTAGCATATTCGTGTGTGCAAATATGGCGATTCTAGAGCTGTGGAGCCATGGTTAAGGGCCATTCGGGTTCTCGGCGGCAACAAACCTTTGTGGTGGAGTGGCTAGAGGTGTCAAAATGCCTTAACCATGGCGTATGGGCATGCTTGACTCGGTGCTAGGAGCCATAGGATGCGTTAGGCCCGGCCGTGCGGCGGCATGGTCGTGTGTGCAAAATGGCGGTTCTGGAGCCGTGGAGCCAAGGTTAAGGGCCATTCAGGCTCTTGGCCGATGGCTTAAGCTATGGTAGAGAGGCCAGAGGGTGTCAAAATGCCTTAACCATGAAATGCGGGCATGCACGACTCGGTGCCGGACGGCCATAGGATGCGTTGGAACCGACCGTGCGCGGCATGGTCGTGTGTGCAAATATGGCGGTTTGCAGCCGTGGAGCTGTGGTTAAGGGCCCTTCGGGCTCTCGGGTGATGAAAAACTCTATGGTGGAGGTGAGAGGCATCAAAATGGCTTAACCATGGGCGTACGGGCGTGCTTGAACCGGTGAGAGAAGTAGGATGCACGGGATCCGGCCTAGCGGCGGCATAGTCGTGTGTGCAATTATGGATGTTCGGAGTCGTGGAGCTATAGTTAAGGGCCGTTCGGGCTCTCGGGTGATGACAAATATTGTGGTGGTGAGGCCCGGGCGTGAAAACGCCTTAGCCATGGCATACGGTCGTGCTTGACCTAGTGTCGAGAGTTTGTAGGACACGTAGGAACCGGGTTTGTGCGGTAGCATAGTCGTGTGTGCAAATATGGCGGTTCTAGAGCGCTGGAGCCATGGTTAAGGGCCATTCGGGTTCTCGGGCCGGTAATGTCGCGGCGTGGTGGAGAGGCCAAAGGTGTTAAAATGCCTTAACCATGGTGCATGGGCGTGCTTGACTTGGTGCGAGCCGTAGGACGCATAGGAGCCGCCGTGCGGCAGCAAAGTCGTGTGTGCAAAATGGCGGTTCGGAGCCGTGGAGCCGAGGTTAAGGGCCGTTCGGGCTCTCGACGCACGACAAAGCGCTATGGTAGAAAGCCGGAGGTGTCAAAATGCCTTAACCATGGCGTACGGGCTTGCTTGACTCGGTCTTGGGAGCCATAGGACGCGTTGGAACCCGACCATGCGGCGGCATGGTCGTGTGCAAATGTGGCAGTTTTACAGGCGTGGAGCCATGGTTAAGGGCCCTTCGGGCTCTCGGGTGATGGAAAACTCTATGGTGGAGAGGTGAGAGGCATCAAAATGGCTTAACCATGGCGTACGGGTGTGCTTGAACCGGTGCGAGGCGGTAGGATGCACGGGATCCGGCCGTGCGCCGGCCATGATCGTGTGTGCAATTATGGATGCAGGTCGTGGAGCTATAGTTAAGGGCCGTTCGGGCTCTCGCGTGATGACAAACATTGTGGTGGTGGGGCGGGAGGTGTCAAAATGCCTTAACCATGGCATGCGGTCGTGCTTGACCTAGTGTCGAGGCTGGCAGGACACGTAGGAACCGGCTGTGCGGTAGCATAGTCGTGTGTGCAAATATGCGGTTCTAGAGCGGTGGAGCCATGGTTAAGGGCCATTCGGGTTCTTGGGCGGCAACAAATGCTGTGATCGAGAGGCCAGCGGTGTCAAAACGCCTTAACCATAGTGCATGGGCGTGCTTGACTTGGTGCGGAAGCCGTAGGATGCGCGGGAACCCGGCCGTGCGCGGCAAAGTCGTGTGCACATATGGCGGTTACGGGCCGTGGAGAGGGCGAGGTTAAGTGCGTTCCGGGCTCTCGAGTGATGGCAAACGCTATGGTAGAAGGCCGAGAGGTGTCAAAATGCCTTAACCATGGTGTACGAGGCATGCTTGACTCGAGCGGGAGCCATAAAATGCGTTGGAACCGGCCGTGCGGCGGCATGGTCGAGTGTGTGCAAATATGGCGGTTTTGGAGCCGTGGAGGCATGGTTAAGGGCCCTTCGGGCTCTCGGGTGATGGAAAACTCTATGGTGGAGAGGTGAGAGGCATCAAAATGGCTTAACCATGACGTACGGACGTGCTTGACCCGTCTTGAGCCATAGGATGCACGGGGATCCGGCCCAGTGCGGCACGGTCGTGTGTGCAATTATGGATGCGGAGTCGTGGAGGCTGCGGTTAAGGGCCGTTCGGAGCTCTCGGGTGATGACAAACATTGTGGTGGTGAGGCCGGAAGGCATCAAAACGCCTTAACCATGGCGGTCATGCTTGACCCATAGTGTCGAAGGCTGTGGGACACGCACGGCATGTGGTAGCATATTCGTGTGTGCAAATATGGCGGAGTTCTATAGAGTTTGTGGAGCCATGGTTAAGGGCCATTCGAGTTCTCGAGCGGCAACAAACGCTGTGGTGGAGAGGCTAAGGTGTCAAAATGCCTTAACCATGGCGTATGGGCATGCTTGACTCGGTGCCGAGCCATAGGATGCGTTGGGCCCGGCCCGTGCTTGGCCCCGGCATGGTCGTGTGTGCAAAATGGCGGTCCCGGAGCCTGGAGCCAAGGTTAAGTGCCGTTCGGAGCTCTCGGCGGCCCAGCAAATGCTATGGTAGAGAGGCAGGGTGTCAAAATGCCTTACCCATGGCGTAAGGGCATGCTTCACTCGGTGCCAAGAGCCATAGGATGCGTTGGAACCGGCCGTGCGGCGGCATGGTCGTGTGTGCAAATATGGCGGGTTTTGCGGCCATGGAGGCGTGGTTAAAGGGCCCTTCGGGCTCTCGGGTGATGAAAAACTCTATGGTGGAGAGGTGAGAGGCATCAAAATGGCTTAACCATGGCGTGCGGGCATGCTTGACCACGGTGCCGAGAAGTAGGATGCACGGGATCCGGCTGTGCGGCAGCACGGTCGTGTGTGCAATTATGGATGCAGGTCGTGGAGCTATAGTTAAGGGCCGTTCGGGCTCTCGGGTGATGACAAATATTGTGGTGGTGAGGCCGAGGCGTCAAAACGCCTTAACCATGGCATACGGTCGTGCTTGACCTAGTGTCGAGAGCTATAGGACATGCAGGAGAGCTGGTGTGCGGTAGCATAGTCGTGTGTGCAAATATGGCGGTTCTAGGTTTGTGGAGCCATGGTTAAGGGCCATTCGGGTTCTTGAGGCGGTAATAGCTTGTGGTGGAGAGGCCAAAGGTGTTAAAATGCCTTAACCATGGTGCATAGGCGTACTTGACTTGGTGCGAGGAGCCGTAGGACGCATAGGAACCGGCCGTGCGGCGGCAAAGAGTCGTGTGTGCAAATATGGCGGTTCTGGGCCGTGGAGCCGAGGTTAAGGGCCGTTCAGGCTCTCGGCGATGACAAACGCTATGGTAGAGAGGCCGAGAGGTGTCAAAATGCCATAACCATGGGCGTACGGGCTTGCTTGACTCGGTGCAGGGAGCCATAGGGACGCGTTGGAGCCGACCATGCGGCGGCATGGTCATGTGTGCAAATGTGGCGGTTTCTTGCCGTGGAGCCATTGTTAAGGGCCCTTCGAGGCTCTCGGGTGATGGAAAACTCTATGGTGGAGAGGTGAGAGGCATCAAAATGGCTTAACCGTGGGCGTCGGGTGTGCTTGAACCGGTGCCGAAGGCCGTAGGATGCACGAGGATCGGCAGGTGCGCCGGCACGATCGTGTGTGCAATTATGGATGTTACGGAAGTCGTGGAGCTATAGTTAAGGGCCGTTCGGGCTCTCGGGTGATGACAAACATTGTGGTGGTGGGGCCGGGAGGTGTCAAAACGCCTTAACCATGGCATACGGTCGTGCTTGACCTAGTGTCGGGGGCCCAGGACACGTAGGAACCGGGCATCTTGTGACGGTAGCATAGTCGTGTGTGCAAATATGGCAGTTCTAGAGCGGTGGAGCCATGGTTAAGGGCCATTCAGGTTCTTGGGCGGCAACAAATGCGTGGTCGAGAGGCCAGCGGTGTCAAAACGCCTTAACCATAGTGCATGGGCGGCGCTTGACTTGGTGCGAGGAGCCGTAGGATGCGGGAACCGGCCGTGCGGCGGCAAAGTCGTGTGTGCACATATGGCAGTTCTGGGCCGTGGAGCCGAGGTTAAGTGCCGTTCGGGCTCTCGAGTGATGGCAAACGCTATGGTAGAGAGGCCGGAGGTGTCAAAATGCCTTAACCATGGTGTACGGGCATGCTTGACTCGGAGGCCGGGAGCCATAAAATGCGTTGGAACCGAGCCGTGCGGCGGCATGGTCGAGTGTGCAAATATGGCGGTTTGGAGCCGTGGGCATGGTTAAGGGCCCTTCAGGCTCTCGGGTGATGGAAAACTCTATGGTGGAGAGGTGAGAGGCATCAAAATGGCTTAACCATGGCGTACGGGCGTGCTTGACCCGGTCTTGAGCCATAGGATGCACGGATCCGACCGTGCGGCGGCACGGTCGGTAATGTGTGCAATTATGGATGCAGGTCGTGGAGCTGCGGTTAAGGGCCGTTCGGGCTCTCGGGTGATGACAAACATTGTGGTGGTGAGGCCGGAGGCATCAAAACGCCTTAACCATGGCGGTCATGCTTGACCCTAGTGTCAAGAGGCATAGGACACGCACGAACCGAGGTTTGTGTGGTAGCATATTCGTGTGTGCAAATATGGCGAGTTCTAGAGTTTGTGGAGCCATGGTTAAGGGCCATTCGGGTTCTCGGCGGCAACAAACGCTGTGGTGGAGAGGCTAGAGGTGTCAAAATGCCTTAACCATGGCGTATGGGCATGCTTGACTCGGTGCCGGGAGCCATAGGATGCGTTGGGCGGCCGTGCGGCAGCATGGTCGTGTGTGTGCAAATATGGCAGTTCTGGAGCCGTGGAGCCAAGGTTAAGTGCCGTTCAGGCTCTCGAGCGCTGGCAAATGCTATGGTAGAGAGGCCAGAGGTGTCAAAATGCCTTACCCATGGCGTAAGGGCATGCTTCACTCAGTGCCAAGAGCCATAGGATGCGTTGGAACCGACCGTGCGGCAGCATGGTCGTGTGTGCAAATATGGCAGTTTTGCAGCCATGGAGCTGTGGTTAAGGGCCCTTCAGGCTCTCGGGTGATGAAAAACTCTATGGTGGAGAGGTGAGAGGCATCAAAATGGCTTAACCATGGCGTACGGGCATGCTTGACCCGGTGCCAAGGCAGTAGGATGCGGGATCCGAGCGTGCGGCAGCACGGTCGTGTGGTAATTATGGATGCAGGTCGTGGAGCTATAGTTAGGAGCCGTTCGGGCTCTCGGGTGATGACAAATATTGTGGTGGTGAGGCCGGGCGTCAAACGCCTTAACCATGGCATACGGTCGGTGCTTGACCTAGTGTCGAGCTATAGGACATGCGGGGCTGGGCTGTGCGGTAGCATAGTCGTGTGTGCAAATATGGCGGTTCTAGAGCTGTGGAGCCATGGTTAAGGGCCATTCGGGTTCTTGGGCGGTAATAATAAATGCTGTGGTGGAGAGGCCAAAGGTGTTAAAATGCCTTAACCATGGTGCATGGCGTACTTGACTTGGTGCGAGGAGCCGTAGGATGCGCATAGGAACCGGCCGTGCGCGGCAAAGTCGTGTGTGCAAATGGCGGTTACGGAGCCGTGGAGCCGAGGTTAAGGGCCGTTCGGGCTCTCGGCGATGACAAACGCTATGGTAGAGAGGCCGGAGGTGTCAAAATGCCTTAACCATGGCGTACGGGCTTGCTTGACTCGGTCGGGAGCCATAGGA
Source organism: Themeda triandra (assembly GCA_018135685.1). Classification (NCBI taxonomy): domain Eukaryota; kingdom Viridiplantae; phylum Streptophyta; class Magnoliopsida; order Poales; family Poaceae; genus Themeda; species Themeda triandra. Next base: position 45,777 of record JAENPR010002384.1, read on the forward strand.
TGCGTTGGAACCGACCATGCGGCGGCATGGTCGTGTGTGCAAATGTGGCGGTTTTGCCGTGGAGCCATGGTTAAGGGCCCTTCGGGCTCTCGGGTGATGGAAAACTCTATGGTGGAGAGGTGAGAGGCATCAAAATGGCTTAACCATGGCGTACGGGTGTGCTTGACCCGGTGCCGAGAGCCGTAGGATGCACGGGATCCGGCCGTGCGCCGGCACGGTCGTGTGTGCAATTATGGATGTTATGGAGTCGTGGAGCTATAGTTAAGGGCCGTTCGGGCTCTCGGGTGATGACAAACATTGTGGTGGTGGGGCCAGAGGTGTCAAAACGCCTTAACCATGGCATACGGTCGTGCTTGACCTAGTGTCGAGAGCTGTAGGACACGTAGGAACCGGCTGTGCGGTAGCATAGTCGTGTGTGCAAATATGGCAGTTCTAGAGCGGTGGAGCCATGGTTAAGGGCCATTCGGGTTCTTGGGCGGCAACAAATGCTGTGGTGGAGAGGCCAGCGGTGTCAAAATGCCTTAACCATAGTGCATGGGCGTGCTTGACTTGGTGCGAGGAGCCGTAGGATGCGTTGGAACTGGCCGTGCGGCAGCAAAGTCGTGTGTGCAAATATGGCGGTTACGGAGCCGTGGAGCCGAGGTTAAGTGCCGTTCGGGCTCTCGAGTGATGGCAAACGCTATGGTAGAGAGGCCGAGAGGTGTCAAAATGCCTTAACCATGGCGTACGGGCATGCTTGACTCGGCCGGGAGCCATAAAATGCGTTGGAACCGGCCGTGCGGCGGCATGGTCGTGTGTGCAAATATGGCGGTTTTGGAGCCGTGGAGGCATGGTTAAGGGCCCTTCGGGCTCTCGGGTGATGGAAAACTCTATGGTGGAGAGGTGAGAGGCATCAAAATGGCTTAACCATGGCGTACGGGCGTGCTTGACCCGGTGCCGAGAGCCATAGGATGCACGGGATCCGGCCGTGTGCGGCGGCACGGTCGTGTGTGCAATTATGGATGTTGCAGGTCGTGGAGCTATAGTTAAGGGCCGTTCGGGCTCTCGGGTGATGACAAACATTGTGGTGGTGAGGCCGGAGGCATCAAAACGCCTTAACCATGGCATACGGTCATGCTTGACCTAGTGTCGAGAGCTATAGGACACGCAGGAACCGGCGTGCGGTAGCATATTCGTGTGTGCAAATATGGCGGTTCTAGAGCTGTGGAGCCATGGTTAAGGGCCATTCGGGTTCTCGGGCGGCAACAAATGCTGTGGTGGAGAGGCTAGAGGTGTCAAAATGCCTTAACCATGGTGCACGGGCATGCTTGACTCGGTGCGGGAGCCATAGGATGCGTTGGCCCGGCCGTGCGGCGGCATGGTCGTGTGTGCAAATATGGCGGTTCGGAGCCGTGGAGCCAAGGTTAAGGGCCGTTCGGGCTCTCGGCGATGGCAAACGCTATGGTAGAGAGGCCGGAGGTGTCAAAATGCCTTAACCATGGCGTACGGGCATGCTTGACTCGGTCCGAGAGCCATAGGATGCGTTGGAACCGGCCGTGCGGCGGCATGGTCGTGTGTGCAAATATGGCGGTTTTGCGGCCGTGGAGCATGGTTAAGGGCCCTTCGGGCTCTCGGGTGATGAAAAACTCTATGGTGGAGAGGTGAGAGGCATCAAAATGGCTTAACCATGGCGTACGGGCGTGCTTGACCCGGTGCCGAGAGCCGTAGGATGCACGGGATCCGGCCGTGCGGCGGCACGGTCGTGTGTGCAATTATGGATGTTACGGAGTCGTGGAGCTATAGTTAAGGGCCGTTCGGGCTCTCGGGTGATGACAAATATTGTGGTGGTGAGGCCGGAGGTGTCAAAACGCCTTAACCATGGCATACGGTCGTGCTTGACCTAGTGTCGAGAGCTATAGGACACGTAGGAACGGGTTGTGCGGTAGCATAGTCGTGTGTGCAAATATGGCGGTTCTAGAGCGGTGGAGCCATGGTTAAGGGCCATTCGGGTTCTCGGGCGGTAACAAATGCTGTGGTGGAGAGGCCAAAGGTGTTAAAACGCCTTAACCATGGTGCATGGGCGTGCTTGACTTGGTGCGAGGAGCCGTAGGATGCGCATAGGAACCGGCCGTGCGGCGGCAAAGTCGTGTGTGCAAATATGGCGGTTACGGAGCCGTGGAGCCGAGGTTAAGGGCCGTTCGGGCTCTCGAGCGATGACAAACGCTATGGTAGAGAGCCGAGAGGTGTCAAAATGCCTTAACCATGGCGTACGGGCATGCTTGACTCGGTGCGGGAGCCATAGGATGCGTTGGAACCGACCATGCGGCGGCATGGTCGTGTGTGCAAATATGGCGGTTTTGGAGCCGTGGAGCCATGGTTAAGGGCCCTTCGGGCTCTCGGGTGATGGAAAACTCTATGGTGGAGAGGTGAGAGGCATCAAAATGGCTTAACCATGGCGTACGGGTGTGCTTGACCGGTGCGAGAGCGTAGGATGCACGGGATCCGGCCGTGCGCGGCACGTCGTCGTGTGTGCAATTATGGATGTTACGGAGTCGTGGAGCTATAGTTAAGGGCCGTTCGGGCTCTCGGGTGATGACAAACATTGTGGTGGTGGGGCCGGAGGTGTCAAAATGCCTTAACCATGGCATACGGTCATGCTTGACCTAGTGTCGAGAGCTATAGGACACGTAGGAACCATTTGTGCGGTAGCATAGTCGTGTGTGCAAATATGGCGGTTCTAGAGCGGTGGAGCCATGGTTAAGGGCCATTCGGGTTCTCGGGCGGCAACAAATGCTGTGGTGGAGAGGCTAGAGGTGTCAAAATGCCTTAACCATAGTGCATGGGCGTGCTTGACTTGGTGCGAGGAGCCATAGGATGCGTTGGAACCGGCCGTGCGGCGGCAAAGTCGTGTGTGCAAATATGGCGGTTCGGAGCCGTGGAGCCGAGGTTAAGTGCCGTTCGGGCTCTCGAGTGATGGCAAACGCTATGGTAGAGAGGCCGAGAGGTGTCAAAATGCCTTAACCATGGCGTACGGGCATGCTTGACTCGGTGCCGGGAGCCATAGGATGCGTTGGAACCGGCCGTGCGGCGGCATGGTCGTGTGTGCAAATATGGCGGTTTTGGAGCCGTGGAGGCATGGTTAAGGGCCCTTCGGGCTCTCGGGTGATGGAAAACTCTATGGTGGAGAGGTGAGAGGCATCAAAATGGCTTAACCATGGCGTACGGGCGTGCTTGACCGGTGAGCCATAGGATGCCGGGATGCCGTGCGGAGCAGCGGTCGTGTGTGCAATTATGGGAGGTCGTGGAGCTATAGTTAAGGGCCGTTCGGGCTCTCGGGTGATGACAAACATTGTGGTGGTGAGGCGGAGGCATCAAAATGCCTTAACCATGGCATACGGTCGTGTTGAATTATGGATGCGGTAGTCGTGGTGCAAATATATAGTCGTGGAGCCATGGTTAAGGGCCATTCGGGCTCTCGGGTGATGACAAACATTGTGGTGGTGAGGCCAGAGGTGTCAAAATGCCTTAACCATGGCATACGGTCGTGCTTGACCTAGTGTCGAGAGCTATAGGACATGCAGGAACCGGTTTGTGCGGTAGCATAGTCGTGTGTGCAAATATGGCGGTTCTAGAGCTGTGGAGCCATGGTTAAGGGCCATTCGGGTTCTCGGGCGGCAACAAACGCTGTGGTGGAGAGGCCAAAGGTGTCAAAATGCCTTAACCATGGTGCATGGGCGTGCTTGACTTGGTGCGAGGAGCCGTAGGATGCGTTAGGAACCGGCCGTGCGGCGGCAAGTCGTGTGTGCAAATATGGCGGTTCGGAGCCGTGGAGCCAAGGTTAAGGGCCGTTCGGGCTCTCGAGCGATGGCAAACGCTATGGTAGAGAGGCCGGAGGTGTCAAAATGCCTTAACCATGGCGTACGGGCATGCTTGACTCGGTCCGGGAGCCATAGGATGCGTTGGAACCGACCATGCGGCGGCATGGTCGTGTGTGCAAATATGGCGGTTTTTTGCGGCCGTGGAGCCATGGTTAAGGGCCCTTCGGGCTCTCGGGTGATGGAAAACTCTATGGTGGAGAGGTGAGAGGCATCAAAATGGCTTAACCATGGCGTACGGGTGTGCTTGAACCGGTGCGAGAGCCGTAGGATGCACGGGATCCGGTGTGCGCGGCACAGTCGTGTGTGCAATTATGGATGTTACGGAGTCGTGGAGCTATAGTTAAGGGCCGTTCGGGCTCTCGGGTGATGACAAACATTGTGGTGGTGAGGCCGGAGGTGTCAAAATGCCTTAACCATGGCATACGGTCGTGCTTGACCTAGTGTCGAGAGCTATAGGACACGTAGGAACTTTGTGCGGTAGCATAGTCGTGTGTGCAAATATGGCGGTTCTAGAGCGGTGGAGCCATGGTTAAGGGCCATTCGGGTTCTCGGCGGCAACAAATGCTGTGGTGGAGAGGCCAAAGGTGTCAAAATGCCTTAACCATAGTGCATGGGCGTGCTTGACTTGGTGCGAGGAGAGCCATAGGATGCGTAGGGCATAGGAACCGGCCGTGCGGCGGCAAAGTCGTGTGTGCAAATATGGCGGTTACGGGAGCCGTGGAGCCCGAGGTTAAGTGCCGTTCGGGCTCTCGAGTGATGGCAAAACGCTATGGTAGAGAGGCCGGAGGTGTCAAAATGCCTTAACCATGGCGTACGGGCATGCTTGACTCGGTGCGGGAGCCATAAAATGCGTTGGAACCGACCGTGCGGCGGCATGGTCGTGTGTGCAAATATGGCGGTTTTGGAGCCGTGGAGGCATGGTTAAGGGCCCTTCGGGCTCTCGGGTGATGGAAAACTCTATGGTGGAGAGGTGAGAGGCATCAAAATGGCTTAACCATGGCGTACGGGCGTGCTTGACCCGGTGCCGAGAGCCATAGGATGCACGGGATCCGGCCGTGCGGCGGCACGGTCGTGTGTGCAATTATGGATGTTCGGAGTCGTGGAGCTATAGTTAAGGGCCGTTCGGGCTCTCGGGTGATGACAAACATTGTGGTGGTGAGGCCGGAGGCATCAAAATGCTTAACCATGGCATACGGTCATGCTTGACCTAGTGTCGAGCTATAGGACACGCAGGAACCGGTTTGTGCGGTAGCATATTCGTGTGTGCAAATATGGCGGTTCTAGAGCTGTGGAGCCATGGTTAAGGGCCATTCGGGTTCTCGGGCGGCAACAAATGCTGTGGTGGAGAGGCTAGAGGTGTCAAAATGCCTTAACCATGTGCATGGGCATGCTTGACTTGGTGCGGGAGCCATAGGATGCGTTAGGAACCGGCCGTGCGGCGGCATGGTCGTGTGTGCAAATATGGCGGTTTACGGAGCCGTGGAGCCAAGGTTAAGGGCCGTTCGGGCTCTCGAGCGATGGCAAACGCTATGGTAGAGAGGCCGGAGGTGTCAAAATGCCTTAACCATGGCGTACGGGCATGCTTGACTCGGTGCCGGGAGCCATAGGATGCGTTGGAACCGACCGTGCGGCGGCATGGTCGTGTGTGCAAATATGGCGGTTTTGCGGCCGTGGAGGCATGGTTAAGGGCCCTTCGGGCTCTCGGGTGATGAAAAACTCTATGGTGGAGAGGTGAGAGGCATCAAAATGGCTTAACCATGGCGTACGGGCGTGCTTGACCCGGTGCCGAGAGCCGTAGGATGCACGGGATCCGGCCGTGCGCGGCACGGTCGTGTGTGCAATTATGGATGTTCGGAGTCGTGGAGCTATAGTTAAGGGCCGTTCGGGCTCTCGGGTGATGACAAACATTGTGGTGGTGAGGCCGGGTGTCAAAATGCCTTAACCATGGCATACGGTCGTGCTTGACCTAGTGTCGAGAGCTATAGGACACGTAGGAACCGGGTTTGTGCGGTAGCATAGTCGTGTGTGCAAATATGGCGGTTCTAGAGCGGTGGAGCCATGGTTAAGGGCCATTCGGGTTCTCGGGCGGCAACAAATGCTGTGGTGGAGAGGCCAAAGGTGTTAAAATGCCTTAACCATGGTGCATGGGCGTGCTTGACTTGGTGCGAGGAGCCGTAGGATGCGCATAGGAACCGGCCGTGCGGCGGCAAAGTCGTGTGTGCAAATATGGCGGTTCGGAGCCGTGGAGCCGAGGTTAAGGGCCGTTCGGGCTCTCGGCGATGACAAACGCTATGGTAGAGAGGCCGAGAGGTGTCAAAATGCCTTAACCATGGCGTACGGGATATAGCAAATAATAGCACTTCGGGACATCGGAGCACTAGCCACGGAGACATGGATGAGAAGGGCTAGGAAGCTCCAGGCTACGGTCCTACAAACACCGCGAGCGAGGTGGAATACGACGGCCGTCAGGACTGTCATGATCCTGGGGCTACCACAACAATCCGTGGGATTGGGTGCAATCTCAGGTAACCTCTAGTCTAGACACCATGTCTACACTATCAATTACTACTCTAATTACCTAGGATAACTAGAGCACTCGATGCGGCGAAGATCCCTTTAAAGCATAACTACTATACTAACAATCACAAGATAGGCATAAAAGTAAATAGAGAAGATAAATATATTAAAGCATAAGTCTTACAAAGAGTAGATACAAAGACATACCAAATCTCTAGAGACTTCTCAGAACTTCGAGGACGTGACTCCACTCTCCCTAACTCTCATCTAGATCTAATCTACTACATTGGAATGTCTAGCTCTAATTCTCTAGAGAAGAGAAGTCATCCATTCAAGGGACGCCTCTACAACTCTGATCCCGCTGGGAGATAATGAATTAGGGTTTAAGGGATGCCTCCTCCAGGGGCAGGGGCCCTGCTTATATAGCCCTCTAAGATGCACCTGACCCTCGGATCAAACCGACCTAAATGGACGATTATTATTCATCCTCGGCGGTGGAACGGGGATCCGCGGGCTGACTCGAGATGGTTGAGTCAGTCCCCTTGGCTCGGCCCAAATGGGCTCATATTTTGTGGGGTGATGGATCTCTTCGTTGGCTTGATTCGACTCGTCCACCTAAATCGGAGTTCGTATGAGGGAGATATCCCGTTTGGTCCAGAGCCTTCTTGAACCTTCCGGATTATAGAATTTTCACCGGTGAACCTAATTATCTCATGTGTCTAAACGACATGCAATGGTGCACTTTATTCATCATTTGACATATTCCATTTGATGATTCTGGTACTTTTCGAGTTTAGTCCAGGACATTCACCAAAACTCGTGGAATTCCATTAGTGTAAGCCCTATATCTAGAAGGTAATTATGTTTTGGTCCTTTTTCATGTCTAGTTGACGGTAAAAATTGACACTTAACGACCGTCAACAACTCCCAAACTTAACTTTTGCTCGTCCACTGAGCAAAGATAAACTCGGTGTGGATCGGAGTTGCTACAATGCTTTCACGCCTCAAAAGTACTCATGCGTTCAAACAGAACTCTCCTACGAATTAGAATAAACTATTGACTCAAAACTTACTCATATTACTTTTCACCATGGGGCTTGTAACCGTCACTTGGGTCTTGAGCGGTTGAAAGATGAGACGCGGTCAAGTCAAAGCCATGTTTCTCACTCTTTGATCAACTATTATTACGCAGTTTTTACAAGTTTTGAAATAAAACTTGAGTTCCTTGTATGAACCTTTCAGATCTCTCATTTGTGGTATTTTTAGATCCTCTCCAAGGCATGTGTAGCGTATGCCTTCTCTCTTCTCTCAAAATATGTGGTATTTGTGGAACTAAGGCATAATGGAAAGTGCCTTCTCTCTCTCACCCTACTTTCTAATAGGCTTATGTGGAGCTCATAGGTGGGGAGACACTCAAACTCACTTGCATATATTGCACGGTTAAGACATGGATCCAATAGGAACTAAAAAATAATAAAGTCATATGTGCATGTGAATGAGGAAATGGGATAAGATGATGATAGGATGATGATGATAAAATGATTATGAGGGGTGATCACTTGGTGAACATCTACTTCTACACTTGCTCCTTTGGGGATAACATGACTCCCTTTATTTGGAAACCTTGAAACTTCTTGAAAGGAAGGACTTGGCTCTCTCTTTTTCTTTCTTTTTTTTTTCTTTTTTTTTCTTTTTTTTCTTTCTTTCTCTTTTTTTAACATAGCAACCCAATCCTCTCGAAACGAACTTTGCTGCGGGAGTGTATAACTTGGAAATGATAATGACTGGAGCTTTTATGTAGGCAAATGGAATGGTGATGATTTATTTCTAGATGTTCACTCCCGGGATAGGAAGTAGAACCTTTTGGATGGAATGAAATGAGTGGCGTGTGTATATGTGGATGGATGGATGGATGGATGGATGCGTACTCCCAGGTAGGAGCAGCATAAGTGCGTATCTCAGGGTAGAGACAGCACAATATGTGGGGGAATGCGTACTCCCAGGGTAGGAGCAGCACGAGATGCGTATCTCTAGGGTAGAGATAGAACATTATGTGGTGGATATGGATCTATATGTAGGTGGTACCTCTAGGGACGAAGTAGCCTGGGAATGAATGTAGTATTTATAAAATGGGTGCATGCTTCGAGGACGGAAGTAGCATAGATCAACGGATGGAGAGCACATAGTATTGACTTTAGCGCATATTTGATTCATATGAGTCCACACTTAACCACACTCAATGCCTATAAAGACTACACTCAAGCCTACATTATGATCTATATAAATAGATGTGTTTTCCTAATCTAGTAAGCATGAATATATGTTTGTTGTAGGAATTTAAACTCTCATCATAAAGGAACTCATCATGCAGGAATTTAAGATTTTCAAAGATAAATTCTCGAACTCTAGTATCTCTAGGAACAAGATGGACAATGACTCCAAAACCTTCCCATATCATACCCGTCAACCACCTAGACTTAGATCAAGTGTTTGCTACCCACAAGTTTCAGGTTCGGAGCAAATCTCAAATCCCTAAGCGTGATTTGTGTCCAAAACTCGGGAGAGTGCAAGGTTGAAAACTAGGTACTTGAAAGGAATTACGCGGAGCAACTATTCATCATCTCCATGTAGAGTTTATTCTAGGGATCACTTTTTAGACAAATTAATAGGAGCTCTCCAAAAGTAGATAAATAAGAAATCTTTACGGGTTTCTAAGGTTATGCATCTTCTTTTTTTTTTTTAGTTGTTTTAACAAAGCAAACTCTAATAAATAGATAGATAAGTTGGAAACACTTAGC
>JAENPR010000761.1:0-307649 GCA_018135685.1 Themeda triandra
GCCTTAAAGACACGCACTATCTGAACACAAAGAAATGTGCGCATCTAGCAACTTTCTGGCGATGATGGACGAATGAATCACTAAGAAACTATATTTTACGATGGTTTTTGAAGGCAATACAACTTAAACGGAATCTACCTTACAAAAGGTGTTTCACTACTGAAACAGAAATTCCCTCACGGTGCACTACCGTCGGGGAAAATAAAAATATTTTCATGAAAATGTACGTATCGTTGTCAAAAATAAAAATATCGCCATGAAATTTCTTACGGTGCACTTACCGTGGGAAAATGAAAATACCGTCGGGGCTCGACAAACGGGGGGTAATTCAGTTTTGCACTGAGTTGGTCGGAATTTCAAGTTTAGGTAGTGTTTGTGTGGTCCTGTGGCAAGTGCAACGGCAAATGCCCTGGTTTCTGCCTTCACCGTGTCCCACTACTACAGCAATGAATTTCCGCAGCGGACAATTTTGGCATCGGCGTCCGCTTGCGGTGCCACGCCACGGTAAATCCAGGCGTCACCGCTGACTTTTGAAGCAGAGAATTGCAAATTCAAAGGGAAAGCAGGCTACTGAATTTGAATATAACTTTGGAATCAGAAATGGATCCTGTCGTTTTCAGTCAAAGAGCACCAGAATCATAGTAGCCAACAGATATTATGCTAGAAAATTATTTTGAAAGTACAACTGAATTCTTGTTCACTGACACAAAAAGGGAAGAGTGCTCTGGCTGCAAAGAAGCCTAGAACAGAAACTTTCAGCATTACTCGCAGTACATATCACCACCTGAACTAAAGTTATCTGCTGAAGACAACAACAGAGCATAGTGTAACACAAGGAAACAATTGAAGTGGGTCCAATAATTATCTCAGATTAGGTTACTTTGCCAAAAAACAGTAATTGCTCCTATATGCAAGTTATTTTGACCAAATCAATTTGCATGGCGCAAAACTGAAGGCCTGGTATGCAGGAACATTCATTTATTCCTATCCTGAAAGCCTAAAAATAAGAGAGGAAAATTTAATACAGGTACAATGGACTGAAACAAAAACCATCCTGCCTAAAACTAAACTGAATTTGAAACTTTTAATGATCTGAGTGCACGGCTCAAATACCTGATCACCAGGATTGATCTGAGAGTGAATCAGAAATACCGATGGGGATAAAGCACTAACTATATAAAAAAGTACAATAACAAGATATTACTGAAGGTGAGGAGGACACTCAAGTTGTATACCTGTAAGTACCAAACGTCATCAATACATAAAGAACTTGAAATATCTGTTACTTGTGTGTTATTTTTCCATCTTGCCTTAGCATCCAACCCGCAAAGAGAACCCCACCAAAGACCGAATGTTGACACACAATCTCAGTCGTTTACAGCCCACAGAGATCCGTCATCGTCTCACCAACTAAACCTTCATCTCATCACTGCCATGGTAGTACTATCTGTTAACAGAGTCCAGCAATATAAAAATGGTATAGGAAAATCAGTGATTATTACTAATAAAATTGTGAAGTTGTATAGAGAAATAGTATGGGAGTCAAATCATGTGATGCAGACATTGCCACACCTGTCAGAAAGGGCGAGCACTTCACCTTCTCGATCCAGTAAAGGCAGCAGAGAGAAAAACCTGCACACAGCGTCAGCTGCATAATAGATCATGAACACATACAGATATCTCTTTTAGGGGAGTGAGGGCAACTCAACTATACAATTAGCCATGCTTCGATGGAGCAATCCACCAGTACTACTGCAGATTTTTGATGATCTGGAATCATCCGTAATATTCAGAACCATTATTCAAGTCTTTCTGTACTAAGATATATAGATGCAGAACGTTTGGTCTAGAAGTAAATCAACAATCAACAATGAACCACAATATAACAGGAACCGCTATGTCTGTACCAATCAGCATTGATAGTTTGGTCAAACTTACTTTGCACAAGTGATGGATGCTATTACGGTGGAAAATGAATAGTCATATACACCACAATTGTGGTTATTAACAATTTAGAACCATCCTTAATGGAGTCCAATCGTTGACGAAGCACCCAAAAAAAATACTTGATCGAACAGTCTGAGCACATATGAAACTAACCTACCATAGATCAGCATGTAAACTAAAATGACCATGTAAAAAATCTGCTGCCAGCCTGCCACTGCCACACACAAACGATTCAGCCCTTACCCGAAACCTAATCTCCAATCAGAAGCACGACATGTCATCCGATTGATAACAGCACACTCCGATCGCACTGGCACCCTCAAATTCACAGGAACATCAGTAGTCCTGCCGTTGATGATTTGAGTAAATTCTATTAAGATCTTAACCACGCACTAAGCTAAAAGAAGGTAAGTTATCAATTACCATCGGGCCGTAGAGACTATCTTGCAGGCAGTCAGGGCCTAGCTGCGCGCCTCCTAGAACGGCTGGGGACTGGCCCCGACCTCCCACGCGCTGTTGGGTTCCTCCCACATGTTGCTGGGGTGCGCTACTGTGCAGCGCCAGGGGTGACCGCGCGTCCACCCGCGCGCCGACAGAGTGTGGCAGCGTGCAGCAATGGCTCCCACACGTGCCGCGCGCCGCCGTCTGCAAACATGGTGTGGTCGCGTCCTTGGACGTCACCCTCGCCTGGTGGGTGTCTCCCTAGCCTGGTCCATGGAGACTCGCCTGCCTCCTGGTGGCCGTGGCCGTGGCCCCGGCCCGTGGCATTGTGGTCGGCTCCGTCGCCTGGTGATCTGGCGGATCGTCAGTGGGCGAGCCAACGATGGAGAGGACTGGAGTCGCGACGGCTGTGGGAGAGATCGAGGGTGCGTAGGGCGGTAGGGGAGAGATGTTGCGGCGTCGGCGTGATTGGTGGAAGTGATCTCGCGAGCGTGATGGGTGCATCTAGGATCGAGCGCACGGAGGAGGTATGTTGCAGGAGGCGGCTTGGTGGATAGATATGGCAGCTATCGGGAAGACATGTCCACCTGGCGGTGAAATTTTCTAGACGCAGGGGAGCGATCGCACGGAAAAAATTGCATGCAGCCTGGCTGCAGCCATGTGCAGAACTATCCTTATCTATTGACGCGTGTGCATCCAAATAAATCGGACGGCAGCTGGAAAGCAGGTCTTCGGTGGATCTAACTGTAAGCATGCAATACAAGTGTTAGAGGGAAAGTAAAGCGAGGAGCGGACGGGGCCTGGACGACGGAGCCTTCTTTTACCGCACGGTAAGAGTGTCCTTGTTTTACTCTTTTTATTTGGGGAGATATAAAAACTATCCACATCAACCAGTCTATAAAAACTATCCACATCAACCAGTCTATAAAAACTATCCACATCTACCAGTCTATAAAAACTATCCACATCTACCAGTCTATAGATATACAAAGTGCAAATATAATTTGCTATTATATGAAAAAAATTCAACTAACAGATATTCAACTGCATATGTTTCTCAATCACACACATTTACCTCTTTCAAACCAAAGTATTCATAAATGGTAGATTCATTTGCGAATCCTTGTAAAAAATACAATAACCAGGAACTACACTATATGTTTCAAAATTACAAACTTCTACCTCTTTGGAATATTTATTTGGATAGCTTATAAGTAATTCGATGATATTTCCTTAATGATCCACATACCAATGGTAGTTTCATTTTACCTTTTTTTTTTTTTTTGGAATTACACAAGACAACACGGAGACGCCGACAACACGCACGCACACTCATCCACATCCCCAATTAATATACGTATGCAAACTCTACCCTTACGAGCACCTCCTTGATTATTATTAATGCTCCATGACAATCAATTTTCTCGTCATTACTTTAGATAATTTTCTAAATATGCTATTGAAACATAATATATACCATATCAACAATAGATTGAATTTTAAACAAAATGTATAAATACAGGAAAATCCCTCGAGACCATCAAACAAATTGACACCTACAGAAAAGCCTGCCTGCGGAGTGGTGGTGAGATTAACAGGAAAGGAAAATGCTTGGTAGCATGGGAAGATGCCTGCAAACCCAAAGAGGAGGGAGGACTAGGCATCATTGATCTCAAAACCATCTGGATAAGTTTTATAACTCAGTTTATATCCCTTGGGTCACCCTAACATGGGACAAACTTTATGCAAATCAGCAGACACCACCACAGGCAAGATCTCCTTCGGCTCTTTCGATGGAAAGACATCCTTAAACTCTTTAGCAGTTTCAAGAAGATCTCCATCTGCTCTCCAAGAAAAGGAATCACTGCTCTCTTTTGGCTTGAAAATTGGAGTGGTAGCATTCTTAAATTCCGGTTTCCTCACTTATTCTCTGTTGTCAGAAAACCTAAAGCTTCCATAATCTCCCTCGAGACCAAGAACCTGCCAGAATTCTCAACCTCCCTCTTTCTCCCATTGCTGTTGATGAGCTTTTTGATCTCCAAATCTTTCTTTCATCTCTCAATCTTATTCCTCATCAGGTTGACATCTGGAAATACCCGTGGGGAGCACTTCATTTCTAATAGAGGCTACAAACTTTTGAGAGAGAGGACACCAGCTTTACCCTTATTTAGATGGCTCTGGTCTTCCTGTAGTTTAGGCAAACACAAATTTTTCTTTTGCCTTTTACTCAGGGACAGGTTGAACACAAGTGACATGCTGAGAAGGAAGAACATGAATGTACCTGATCACTCCTGTGTGCTCTGCTCGACTGGAACAGTGGAAGACCTTTTCCACCTGTTCTTTGGATGCTCATTCAGTCAAGATTGCTGGGGATTTCTCCATATTTTTTGGGATGTTAACCTTCCTCCGTTAGACATGGTGCTGGAAGCAAGAAGACTTTTTCGACATGGCATCTTCAGAGAAATTATCATCACGGCGTCTTGGTGTATTTGGAAGATGAGGAATAGCATTATTTTTGATCAACAAAGTTGCAGCATGCAGAGATGGAAGATTTTATTCAAGGCAGAGTTGGACCTGGTGTGTATCAAGGCCAAAGGCAGAAGAAAAGACCAACTTGTTTCATGGCTTCGATAGCTTCAGTAGCTTCTTTTTTCTTGTTTTAGACCTTATGGTCTTTGTAACTCCCTTTGTTGTAACCTCTCCTTCCTCCCCGGCTCCTCTTCTGTAGAATTAGTTTTAGCTCTCTGTAGTCTCTGCCTTCCTAGCTTAGTTTTGTTTTGCTCCAGTCTTTCCCCCGTAGTGCTAGATCTTTTAGGTTAGTTTTCTTGCCTCTGTCAGGTCTTCCTGCGGCTGTTGTTGTAACTGTTTTTTCCTTTTGTCTCTTTAAAGAAAATGAAAAAAAAATACAGGTAGGGGACTCCCCTGCTGTTTCTTTCAAAAAAAAAAAAAAAAAAAAAAAAAAAAAAAAAAAAAAAAAAAAAACAGGAAAATCAATCATCGGATCCTGTTGATGTCCTCCTGCACGTACAGGTTGGAACAACACGCTCTTGTCTTCTGGTTCCTTCCAATATGTCTAGACTGATTATTTCCCACATGTTATTAAGCTAGATGGACAGATAGTTGATTAAGCCAAAACCTAGTGGCACGTCATATAATGTTTTTTTCTATAATTTTGGATCTGTAAAATTAACTACCTATTTCTGAACCAACATATATAGATATTTCTCACCAGAAATAAAACTGAAGTTTTTTGTGACTAAATAAAACTAAAGTTTAGATGTGGTGCAGGATACGTTGGCGGGCTATCTTGCCTGGCTAGGCCATCTTGTTGGCTTTGGCAGCTCCGGTGTCCATGCCTAGCCCTGGCAGTGCATCATCTCCTACAAGCTTTCTCCGAGAGGACAGTGGACCACCATCCCCGAAAAGATGGTTGTTGTGCGATGCATTACCCATGCTGTGGCCAAGTGCGGGCTACCTCACATGCATAAGGTGTGTATGGGTTGGGTGGAGGTGGTATCAAATGGGCGCCTGCCTGAAGTTGTGTTACTGTTGCACAATTCCTCCTGGTGCCTCTCAATCCTATTGTCTTGCATATGACATAACATGGCCTTTTCACCTCTATTTCGCTATGCATTGCCTAACATATATAATCCAGTCACTATGTAAAAAGATACTTCGTAGCCTAAAGGTGACTAATATATATCATTCATGAAGGAAATAAATACCGGGGTGCTCAAAATCATCTAAGTTTGTGGGCCATCTCCACCCAAGGCCATGTGACTGCTGATGTGGCATAAATCCATTGTCGATGGCCTGCTTTTTCAAATGTTTCTGACATACAATTCTGAGTTTTCTCCTTTGATTAAGATCGTGCCTAGCAGTATCTATTGCTGTACATGCGTGTTTCACTCCACCCTGGGTGATTTCCTTATAGAATAGGTCCTGCAAATCCGACTGGAACATCCCTCATGCGCTCTCTCTCTCTCTGACCTTTTTGAACCACTCCTATGTCCTATAGCACAAACATGAGGTCTAACTAGCTCAGGCTTCGTTTTCCTGCTGGTGCTCTGTCTGGTGAGCACAACAGGTTCAGTTTCTCAAAAATTGAAGCACATCATGTGCTGTCCCTGAAAAATTGAATCACACTAACAGCCGTTCTGGATTGTCAAAGTATGTTAAAAATCTGTGTCCCATTTGCAAACATAAGTTAAAATTACAGAAAATAATTCGGTAATAAGAAATTGCAATAAATTTGTTTTTAGTTATATATATGTACCACTTCTAAAGTATTCATAAATAGGCATCTGACATGGCGCCGATCACATAACTCTTCTCCATGCAGCATGCAAGTTGACTCCATGATGAATCGTATGCTTGCTGTTTGCTTCTTTCCCCTGCAGCACGTGGGTTCATTTAACAAAAATTAAATTTCAGGCTGTGTGAGGAGCGGCTAAAGATGACGTGGCGGCCAAGCCTATTAGGCTTGGTCTTATGCAAAGGTTCATGATGAGACTTCACATTGATTTCCTGCACTGGTGTCTTGCTGGTCGGAGTATTTACGTGTTGTGCTTGTATGGACAGGCACAGATTGGGATTCATTGGACCTTTATTGTCTGCCTTCAAGTGTCATTGGACCATATATAGAGCTCTATGGGAATAAAGTTCAAGTGCAGACATGAGTCCCTGTGGTTGCTATTTCACATCATGGAGTAGGGTCACACCAAAAAATTGCCTTGTCATTAGTAGGCCTGCCGCCTGTGAGGCTTCAGGAACACTAGCCAATGTAATTGCTAGACAACAAGTGAAACCGAGGGCATAGCTAGTGCTGAAACGAACAATACTGCGTTAAAATATGAAGAGAGCATGTAATCATACTACAGTGCTAATCATTTGGAAAAAGAGTCGAGCAGTCAAGTGATATTGTGAAGCTACAAAATAATGTTCTTGCATTATGCCATGTCATGTCCTCTTGCACGCCCATTCACAAATTTGGAACGGGGCTTGTCTTTCACCCCTCTCAATCATCACAAAAGGTGAAGCTACAAAAACTATATCAGATTATTGTTACTTGTGTAGTTATGTCTGTTATATCATTAAATCTAATTAGACCATTACAAATTTAGTAGAGAACGAGAACCGATGCCATCGGCAAATATCCAATCCTCCCACTCTTGTATCTGCAGTCCAACCAGGTCAAACCGAATGTTAGTGATCACTAACGGAAGTATCTACTACTTCATCACTTTGATGGGTTGTCATAGCCCCCTGCACAGTAGACTTTTTTAAGGTAAGAAGTAGACCTGCTTGAATTATGCATGAGCTCTCCCGTATTTTTCATAGATTCACAACTGAACGGCTATGAAATCATGCAGAGACAGAGTCAAGGCAATGGACTACTAGCTAGCGCACGACGAGGAGTAAAGGCAGATGAATAGCATAGAGGTACATCTAGTCAAACGAAGATCAATTTTACGAAAGGAATGGTTACGTGGTATCTATCCATAGCATAGCAAAGAAGATGCGGACTTCATTAGCAATGTATCGAGATTGAAGAGGACTGAGACAGCAGCTCAAAAAAATCTGTGCGCATGCTGCTTCAATCGACACTGGGTGATTTCCTTACAGAAAATGTCATGCAAATCAGTCTAGAACATCCATCGTTATACCTCACTGACCTTTGTGAACCACTCATACAAAGTATATTAAAACAAAGTTTCCATTTATTTGTGACAGTTATAGGGTGGCTTGTACAAACTTTTCTTTTTCTTTTTTCAGCACACGTAATGAAACTTTAAATGCATACCAGATACTATGTAAGCATGCCATAAAATTGAGAAAATTTAGTGAGCAAGAAATGTATTCGCAAAGTTTGTGAACTTAAGTCACACTCATTGACGTGTTTAATTAGCGGGCACCCATTCATTGAACTTATGTAAAGTGACTGCCTAAATTGGATCTGTATTATGCTTGATATTTTAATGTAATCCCTAATTTTTTTCCAGAACTACACTTGATGCGATTATGCACAAAGATTTCAAATAACCCTCTAAATTAGATTGTGTTTGATAAATCTTAAAAATTGAAGTGAACAACCTCTGCCAGTCAAAAAATACTAAAATTATGTTGAAATCTCTGTCTATGTTTTCAATATAGTTTGCTATTATTGAAACTATTTGGTAACAAGAAATTGCACTAAATATATTTGTAATTACACATATATTTACTAGTTCTGAAGTAAAGTATTCATTAATGCTAAATGCATGTGCCAGTCACTGTAAACCAAAACAATAACTAGACATTACACTATATAATCACATCTACCATCCTAGAAGAATTATTTGAATTTGTGGTTCATTGGTAGATATTTTCTTACCAAACCACATACCAGTGGTAGTGACAATTTACATTAACTAATATGATGCACCATGAAAACACTAGAAACTATGTACATTCTTGCGGAAACTCATATCAAACATAATTTATTATATAAATATTGAAAATTTATTTTTAAGTACTCCATGTTTTGTAAAACCATACTACAACACATATATCTTTTCTACTAGCGGACATGCACGTCCGACCTACACGTGTATGGTTGTGACTAATGAAAAACTTTATAATAAATAAAGATACTAATTTGCAATTTCATCAGTTGTTAACGAGACATCAACAATCAAATGTTGACACTCATGGAATACACATAATATAAGATGACAAATTAGAGACCACGGGCTCCTCGGGCACCTAGAGACCACGGGCTCCTCTTTGTTTGTTCTTATGTAGTATTTTGGGCGTCTATAATGTAAGTATTTGAAGATCAATGTGTACCAAAATATTATATAACAAGTGTGATGGGAAATGGGAAACTCAACATAATTACATTGCACAAATCTTAGTTTAAAATTTACACATACGTCTATACGGTAGGATAAATATTTCATGAGGTCATCCATATGTTGTCATTAAATCTTTAGTTGGTCGCTCTCATCGAGTTGAACATCCTTATTCCACAATACTGAAACAATTCATTAAAAATCATCATCCGATAGATGCAATAGTTAATAGTTGACACCAGTAGGTGTTGTATGAATTAAAACCTTACTTTGACCACTCTTATTGCATAGAACTATAGAAATATTACAATATTTAATTAACAGTTTGCTTGTGTCTTCAACCCGCCCGTGCGACTTATCTTGCAACGTTCAAGTAAAATTGATCCAGGTCCAGGTGCCTAAAGGCAGAAGTGATGGTTCTGTTTCAAAGAACACACTGGTCAGGACAACTTCAAGTGACACTTACAATGAGCCTAGTTTGCAGGTCAAGCTCCTTATGATGTATAGTATGTGCAATGTCCCTCTAGCTGGCAATGGTCTCCTCTAATTAGGATCTCGCTATGCACCATGCATAGCACTGACTGCTCTACAATTCTACCAGCTTATGGTTCTTTATGTTGGCATAGAGCACACAGATCAAACTGTAAATTCTATCTACTCATTTGTTTGTTTCAATGGTACAGTTATAGTACAATCTTGTATGTTTCGCAGATATACCAACACACCAACAGGCCCCAAAAAGCAGTTTATGTAATCACTGATGCAGTTTTCATCAGGATACAGTCAAATTAGTTTTCTCTTGTGTAAACATACACATTCCTTTGTAGATATCCATAAGAGTAAATTATGGTATTTTCCCTATGGCGTCCCTCTCATGATAAAAAAGAAATTAGGGTGTGACTTATTGCAGAAGTCAAAACATTGGTTGTCAACAATGGTTTATCTTAATACGGTGATATGGCTTGTTAGCTTTAGAGCAATATACAGATAAATGACTATTTATGAGACAGCTTATCATCATAAAAAAAACTAAAGCACAGGGCATCAAGCAAAGTGCAATTCCCAAAGAACTTTAGTTAAATGAAAAGACTTGATTCTGGATCATTTATTATGACTTGTTCTTAACTACCAACTGCGTCCTTGCATTGCTCCAAACTCTGAATTCGACATGAGGAAATGAACACCATTTATAAAATCCAATTGTATTTCATAGTGTAGACATGCATCTTGCCGTGGAAAAACTTCAAGCAATAATTAAAATGGCAATATGCTACTTGTTGCATCCAATTTTCTATCTTCTCTAAATGAAATAGACCATATGCACTACAACTACAGAAAAACACATTCACAGCTAAAATATAGATTAGCAGTTGGCAACTCCAAAAATCAGAGAGAGGTCCACGAAATATCTCCAAACCCTGAACAAATACAACACAAAAATGCTTATTATGGAAGAATGTCTACTAAACTGCCGAATTGAATAGTCATCGGATCTGCAGATAATATAAACCAGGGATAGAGATGCTAAAACTGTCTGCCACCAGGCAGAACTCAATAGTACGCTTGTGAAGTGCCAATTTGCCATGCAGTAGCCAACCTCTGGTTACAGGTGCATTACGTACTCTCGAGCAACGATCTCCACATTTGCTAGTGCTGCATGTTGTATGAATAGATGAGACTCACATCACCATGAAGGGACCTGCTCAACATAGGGAAACTTCAGTTTCAAAAATAGACTGGTTCGATCATTGGTGAAACAAAGCAGCCTCTCAAGGATTACTCCAACCGCCAATCCCACATCGGACGGTGATTTCCCTATTGTACAGTACGCTGATGATAAACTTCTTATCATGCAAGCAAATGCTAGGCAAATAGCTTCTCGAGTCCACGGTGTTGGAATATAAGTGAATTGCCCACCTCTCCCCATCGGCTTAAGCTTTTGGGTTGAATTGGTTGGTGCATGCAACTCAATATGGTATCGAGTCGAGGTCTCGAGTTCGAATCCTGGTTAGCACAATTAAAATAAAATAATTGCAGCTCGCTCCTATTCCACGTACGAGGCTCGACCGTCGCTGAGATCTCTCGCCGGAGCCTCAACATGAGGGGGAGTGTTGGAATATAAGTGAATTGCCCACCTCTCCCCATCAGCTTAAGCTTTTGGGTTGAATTGGTTGGTGCATGCAACTCAATACACGGCCTCTCCCCATCAGCTTAAGCTTTTGGGTTGAATTGATTGGTGCATGCAACTCAATACACGGGACTGAAAGTTAATCTCTCCAAATCCCTGATGCTACCAATAAATGTCAGTCACGAGAGGATGGAAATACTTGCTAATACATTTGGGTGCCAAATTGGATCATTTCCATTCACTTATCTAGGCTTGCCCATGGGAACAACAAAGCCAAGAGTAGATGATTATTCCCATTTGATGGATAGAATTGAGAGAAAATTGACAGCTTGCTCATCCCTTCTCTCTTCATCGGTAGACTGCAGTTGGTCTAGTCAGTCATCATCTCTACTGCCACATATGCAATGTGCACTCTCAAACTTTCTAAAGGTGTGATAGACAATATAGACAGGGCCAGGAAGCATCTCCACAAAAAAAAAATATGGCAACCTTGCTGCTTGGCCCATGGTCACAAAACCAAAGAATAAGGGTGGACTAAATGCCATCAATCTATATGTTCAGAATGATGCCTGTTCAATGGGTAAAATTAGTATGGAGTGCTTATTATGAAGAAAAGGTGCCTCATGCCACTAGGGAAGTGGGGTATTTTTGGTGGAAAGATGTACAAAGATTGAGCACCTTGTTCAGAGGGATAGCTCGCTGCACAATAGGAAATGGCACTTCAGTATCTTTCTAGGAAGATCTCTGGTCAGTTGGAATCCTATCTTTCAGATACCCGAGGCTCTATTCTCATGCCCACGATAAAGGCATCAGTGTCAATGAGATCATCTCGGCTCCTGATCTGGACAACCTCTTCATGTTGCCTTTAACACAGGAAGCATGTGGTGAACTCCAAGATCTTAGGCAAGAGTTGCAAGACCAAGAATTTGATTTGGAACACCGGTGAAAGCTGGACATATATATGGGGCAACAATAATTATTCATCTAAAAAGTTTTACAAACTAGTATTCCAGAATATCCCAGCACACCCAGTCTACTCATGGATGTGGAAATCCAAGGTTACCCCTAGGATTAAATTCTTTGCCTGGCAGGTGCTTGTCGACAGGCTGAACACCAAAGTTATGTTGCGAAGAAGGAATTTGTTTAATGAGCCGAATGCACATTGTGTTCTATGTGCAGTTGGAATTGATGAGGATATTGATCATCTCCTGTTTGATTGCTCATTCGCTAGAAGGTGCTGGGGGAGAATTGGAATCCAATGGGATATGAACCTCAGCTTACATGCAAGAATTGCTCACTGTATGCTACAACAGAACGTGCCTTTCTTCATGGAGATCGTCGCCATTGCAGCTTGGGAGATCTGGAAGGTCAGAAATGATAAGATTTTTCGTAATGGCCGTGCTCATGTCAACATCTAGTTTAGTAATTCTAAATCCCAGTGTCTGTTACAGTCCCTCCGCTTTAAGCCTGACCTGAGGTCTGGTTTCTGTTTTTGGCTAGATGCTTTTAGTTAACTTTTGTAAGTATGTTTTTGTACTCTTGTTTATTATAAATAGAAAATGAAGCGCTGTGGGATCTCCCCACAGCTTTTGCCTTAAAAAAAAAGGCTAAAATCAGCATTCACTTAAAAAACAATCCCTACGACGCCTCCGTTTCACGATTGGACGCCGCTGATGTGGCCCTCTACCACTCCTCCGCTGCAGATCTTGGTGTGCTCCTATTGCCCTTCCGATCCTGCTCTCGTCCCCGTCTGCTCTTCTCCTCTCGCCTGGCCTTGATGGATGCGACATCGTCCATGGCAGGCGGCTTGACGACGGATGACGCAAGGGACGGGATCGTGGATCTGAATCGCATGTGTGGGGACACAGGACACTTGAATCGGAGAGGGGATCGTCGCATGTGGGTACCGGGAGCGGTTGGCTGCATGCCGGTGCGGTGCAGAGACCGAAGGGACTTGGCAGGTATACGCGGGCGGGTATACATTTCGTGTGTGAAAATACATAGGGAGGAGGAGGAGTCGGTAATTGGAAACACAAGTGTATCATATGTTCCTGACGTCAGTTTTTAATAGGGCCACATGTCATTACAAAATCTAAGAGTGTTGGATAAGGAGGGTAAGCAATTTTTTTGGGTGATAATGATTTTCCAATTCCTGGGGAGATCCTGCCCAGGGCTCAAATCCTGGGTGCTGCACCAAAAAAACTGTAGGGGTGTAAATCTCTCCAGTATTATTTCAAAAAAAAATATATTTTCTAATTCGTTCGCTCTTTTATAGTATAGAATAGATAGATAGATAGATAGATAGATAGATAGATAGATATGTCAAATCCTCAAGATGTAGCGTGTTACGGTAGGTTATAATAATTATTATGATACTATATGAACTAAGATAATTTGGGCAATTGGCTGTGCAAGGCAGCTACTCCCTCCATCCCAAAATATAACTCAGGTTTAGTCTGACTGATGAAAATATATATAGAGTATGTAATATCTTTGAAATCCTATTAGAGATTATGGGTATTCTATCTTAAGTATTTACACGTGCTTGTATTGGCGGGCATGGACAGGGATTCATTGTACCTTTTTAATTTTCCTTCGTCACACCTAATCCCAGACCGGTGGGGCACACTATGAATATATACACACTATAGAGCTCTTGTGGGAATGAAGCATCAAGTGCAGACATGAATCTCGATGGTTACCACGCTTGCTCTTTCGCATCGATTAGTAGGCCTGTGAGGCATCAGGAACACTGGCGGACGAAACAGATTGTCAACTTGTACGTACAAGAACTGTGGCCCTGTCATTAGAAAGATAACAAGGCACTACTACAGATTTTCATATAACAGCCGGTTCGCAACCCTCATCACTGACGGAAACTGAACCGGCAGTGAGCAAGCGGCAGTGTTGTGGGTGGTGCATCACAGCCGGAATTTTCACCCCGGCTGCGATGAGCACACAACACTGCCAGTGCGTAGAAAGCCCCGGTAGTGTTATTCGATGACAACACTGCCGGCTCTTCTTAGGAGCCGACAGTGTTGTAAGCGCGAACACTGCCGGTTCATTCCAGGGCCAACACTGCCGGCTGGTTCGTCGAGCCCTCAGTGTTGTAATACACGACACTGCCGGCTCGTAGAATTAGCCGGCCGTGTTGGCTCTGACAACACGAACGGCTTGTGCAACGAGTCGACAGTGTTGTTCGGAGCCAGCACTGCCGGCTCGTTGTAGCCGGGCGATGATGGTGGTTTTTTCAATTTATTTTTTTTAAATTTTAAATAAATTATATATTTTAGTTTTTATTTTATAATGCTTTATTGTTTAAAATAATGTACTTATAATTATAATTATATTAATTACACTTACAATAATTATAATTATATTAATTACAATTATAATATAACATCAGGTTCCTTCTAACATGTTCTGTACAACCCTCAAAATGTAACTTATAGTTCAATGAAATAAAAATTACATGAGATGATTAACTTGGTTTGCCAACTCTTCGTTGTACTTCCCTTCGGCTCGAGCAATTGAAAATAATCCATTCTTCGAAAGCACCATGGTGTTGATGAAGTCTGCCAACTCCGCTTGAAATGCGGTGACTTCGAAGTCTAACAACATTTGTTGCTTTTGTTTCTTCCGCTGTCATTCCAAAACGGAAACAAGGAATCAGTACAATCATAATTTATTTAAATTATTAACAGACATAGAAAAGAGGATTATACTTACAAGTTCATCAAGCTCGCTCGCAGTGTAGCCGAGGAATCGAAACATGGCCCACATCACATAGAAACCGCATAGGGCGTTGCCCTTAGGCTGCTTCAAGTACACGATCTTCTTCATTATTTGAATCTTGAATGCTCTTTGCGTCGGGCCTCTATATCTTGTTCGAAGACTGTGTAAAAATAGGGGGAACATTAGAAAGACACATGTGTAATCAGATAATAATATGTTATTAGTATCACTTAATTATTGAATAGTTGCAATAGTGGATCCAAGTCCTTAAGTAGAATCTTCTTTAAATCCCACACCTCGATCGGATTGGTGTCTAGATCGACGGTGATGAAAGCCCAATGACCTCGCAATCACATGATCTAAATTAATAAATAATCTTAACGTAAAAGAGAAGTATAAAAACAAAGGTGGAGAACTCATACGCGAAGTTGTAGGACGAAGTATCGTGGTTTTCCCATTCTTCATGAACTCTTCGAAAATTGGGACTAAGAGATTTAGCACCTCGTCCGGACACGATGATAAGCCCTTGGTTGACTCGATGGGGTCAATGAAGCCTAAGTGTTTCCATTTCGCTTTATTGAAGCATAGCACCAAATTAACCCGCATAAAAACATTTAAAGTTGAAAACAATTAACAGTTGGTGACTCGAAAGAACATTACTTAGGATTTCATGTGTTTACAGTACTTACATAGTCCACAATGTCATGTGTTGTACGTCGAGGTTTTTTACATGATATAGATAAAAAAGAGCCTCGTACTCGATGTCCACCCTCTCTTCTTCATAGTAGTAGACTAGCTTCGGTGGGATAATAGCCATAAATGCAAAATCCTGGTGCTCTGAGCTTACGGCCATGTAATATTCGTGCAACTTACGCATCGGCGTGGGAAGATTTTCGTACTCTTCATCGGAGACAAAAGGTGCTCCGTATTCAAACTTATGCGCCAATGGTGCCGTCCCAACTGAATCCCAATACATCTCCTTGGCTTCTTCCCTGGTCAACTCCGGACAATCTTGGCACAATTCATCTATCTTTCTTATATGCACTTTGAAATCATCGTCGGGCTTTTCATTATTGTATTTGTTCTCGTGTGCCTTTCATATTCGTTTCCTCTTCAAAGCCGAGGAAAATCAGCAATAAGATTGAAAAAAGGTACATACTTGGGACTTGGGTATTCGGCTGTCCACGGTTCGTCCATCGGGTTTGAAGTGCTACCACCGAACGGCCTTTTGTTTTGCCCTTGATCGCCATGGGCAGCATTAGAAACCGATGACGAGGACCTTTTCCTTGATCGCGAGGATGTTGTTGTTGCTGCGTACGAGGACGACGAGAAGCATGTCCTCTAGTCCCGAATGTAGAGCGACCGGGATTCGCTTTTCTCGCTCGGGTTCCCCTGAAGAACCCACTTTGTAAGAGGAGGGACGGTCACCCGAGGAGGAGGAGGATTCGGTGACGAGGTGGAGAAGGCGAAGGAGCGGGGAGGAGTCTCGGCGATGCGGAGGAGGAGGAGGAGGAGGAGGAGGGGAGGAGTCGGTGACATGGTGGAGTCTGCGCCGAGGCGGAGGAGGAGGAGGAGGGGGAGGAGTCCGCTCACGTGGTGGAGTCTCGCGACGAGGTGGAGAAGGAGGAGGAGGCAAAGGAGCAAGAGGGTTGCCGGCACGGAGGAGAAGGAAGAGGATTCTGGCGACGCGAGAGGAGACTCCGATGAGGACGAGGAGAAGAAGACGGGGTTGATGGCAATTGAGGATGTCCCCTGCTCGGAGATGCTGAGTTGTGGGGCGAGGGTTCGCATTCGTCCTCTTCATCAGAGGACATCTCGTGCTCAAGCTTAATGAGGCGCTTGCTCCACGCCACAACAAATCCTATGTTCTGCTCAAGTTTTGGCATGTCCTCCGATGCAGGGTGGTCAATGGGTATCCTTCCGTACTTCTTCTTGAGTACCTTGTCAATGGTGACTTTGGCGTACCCCGACGGAATTGGGGTGCCTTTAATGGTCCCATCTAACATGGGTAAGTCTTGGCCGAGCGCTACCTTGTCTTTCATCCATTGTTGCTTGATGTACAGCTTGACATTCACACGGTCAGTGATGCTATCGACCGGGTGAGGCACATCCACATCTGGTTCACCAAAAGGGGGTGGACCCACAACTGCTGCAACCCCGTGCTTATGGTCCTTGAGATTGTTGGGACGCAAGTTCTCGTTCGACCTTCTCTTGAACTAGTTGATCTAGTTTGGAGTTCCATCTATCTTCCACATCCTTAAGCATCTTGAGTGTCTCCTCCTCTCTTGCCTTCTTACTCCTTTTGTGGCTCCGATAAGTTTCCGCATCATCCAGGAAACCTAGAAACCAACTAACAACCCCGGCTCCTCTGGTGCGGCCACCATGCTCCTTGTTCCCGAGTGCTTGGATGAGCACGTCGTTCTCCCTGTCAGAAGTGCGTGACCCTTGAATCACCTCCTCGGTTATCTTGGAGATCCTCGAGACGAGGGCACTCATGTCCGGATCATCTATGCATTCACTCTTTGGATGATTTAAGACGCTAAAGCTCCCATCATTACCATGATGACAGTTCCTCGTGATACAAAACATTATAGATCTGGCCTGCCAATGGGCGGTCACAACCCCAACGCCAGCTTCAATAAGCTCTGACTGCTTCTCAAGTTCTTTTTGAAAAACATCAAGAAGCTTGGCATATCCACGAGAGCCGCAATGATGAGGAAGTTTGTTTTTCATCGAGTTCTCCTTACTCTGTGTGCTAAGGGTTTGGAACTCCTCGGAATCGCAGTGAGTCATGAACTCCTCCCAGTAGGGCCCCTGATAGGCCAACTTTGAGTTACTACCAAAATTTGGTTCTGCACCACCAACGATATACTTCCTGTAACACTCACCCTAAAAGTCTTGAAGCATGAGGACATTATTTCATAGCTCTTTTCTGGGCTAAGGGTTTGTCAAACTGATCTTCCTCTAGGAATGTGAAATACTTTGGGAGCTCCTCATTCCATATTTGCAAATTGATATTTTCGGGAACTACGGACGGGTTCGTATCTTTCCCCTGCCAGTTGTAGTACTTCAAGGGGACAAATTGCCTTACAAGGTTGTCGATGACCCCTGAGTACTTCTTCACAGATTTCTCTGGTGCAGAAGGGAGACCGCGTCCATCATCGAATGTGGTGATCGGCAACTTGCCTTTAGGAAGTTGTGTCGGCCCTCGCTTGGTTCTGACTCTAGTATTACCACCTTGCCTCGCGGCTCACCGGTATGCGGTGGGTCGGTGACCGAAGGAACCTGCTGGATACCCCGCTTTGCCCTGCGGCTCACCGGTATGCGGTGGGTCAGTGACCAGCGAAGGAAGCTACTGGATAGAACGTGTAAGTTAATACCCTGTCAATGCAGTAGTGGGTGTGCCTACGTCATCAAATGACACCTAAGTTACCTGGTTAGCCTGCTCTTCTTGCTCATCATGCAGGTTCAAATAAGTGCTCGGGCTCTCTTCACCCCCGCCCGTGAGTAGCGGCCTCGTTGTCACCGACAACACTAGCCGCTTCATGCTCCATCTCGACTCTACGGCTACGAGGAATCGGTGATGAACCATGGATGTGAATTGACCGTGGTCGATCGGTAATAACAAGACAATCCAAAATTGCCTACAAAAATGATGTACATATTTGACCTACAAATAGGATATATATCTATGACCTACAAGTGCCTACAAATCATCCACACTAGCTTGCTGACCAAATTTCAGCCAATTTGGACTTATGGTTAAAGCTACACAAAATCCACAAGCTAGCAACATTAAACCCACATTAAACAGGCCTAAATTACTTTGGACTATGAAACATGTCCAATAACAGATTTGAGCCTCCAATTATGGCTAACTATCAACAATTCAGCATAGAAATATCACACAAAATTTATCAAGCTCAAATCCTAAGTAGAATTAAGATGGTGAATTTATTTGCTTATACTAGCTACTAGCACCCTCTAAAGCATCTCCAAAATCTTACAACATGAACCGGTTCTGAGCATCAGCAGGTTAACAAGTTAACAAGGTCAAATTGACCAAAGTTCAGAGATCATTGCAGCAACAGAAGCCTATACAGGCATTACGTCGAGCATGTAGGGGCGGGGAAGAGAGGAGCAAACCGCGTGAACAGATGGTGACTGCTTCCACGTGCTCCTAGATGCCTCTGAGGGTGGACGATGCTCTGGAGATTGCTTCCACGCGAGCTCTGGTGTGGTGGTGGCGGTGCCGGTGGTGCCGCTGGCTGCCGGTGGTGCCACTGGCGCCGGTGCTGAACGTGGCCGCGGGTCGCGTGGCCGTCAGCGGAGGAGCGGGGCGGCAGACGGCGACGTCGGTGACGGAGGACGGCGTCGTAGGAGGCGGCGGACGACATCGTTGGGGGCGGCGGACGGCGTCGAGGCTGCTCTGCAGAGTTGGGAAAGGGCCCGTGGTTCAGAAGACTTGCGAAATTTTCAGTAGCGTGCGCGCCCGCTTATATACCCAGGAGTTATCACTGCCGGTTCCTAAAAAGCACCGGCAGTGATATACATATCACTGCCGGCTCCAATGCATAACCGGCAGTGATAAGTACATCTTTGCCGGTGCTAAACGCGCCCGAAAGTGATTACTTGTCAAGCCTTAATCGAGAATAATTTCTGTTTTGTACGAACATTCGTCTTTACCACGTGTTACGGCCGCGTCCTCGACTGTGAGGCCCGCGCTCGAGTCCTAATCTCTCGCAAATTTTTCGGGTTTTTAATTATTTTACAAATTTCAAAGAAAAACTGTTAAACATAAGAAGTAGTGAATAAAGCAGTTATCCTCTCTGGGCGCAGTGGTTAAGGCATAAATGTTTGATCTGCTGGACCCGCGTTCGAGACGCAGTGGTTATTATTTATTGAAAATACTAGATATATTAGTAATAAATAGAAAACTGTGTATTCCCATATCAAATTGGCTTCAAATTTTTTTCTAAGCACGTAAACAGTAAACTGAGTCCCCGTACACATGATCTTAGTTTTTTTTCTAAAGATTTGACATGGTTTGACCATATTTGACTTGGTCAAATCTTGGATTTTTTTGATAATCCACTTTGACCCAACCCTAGATGGCCTCAAACGCAAAAGTGATGAACACAAGGTCTATCACACTCATCATGATAAACATTTGGTGTAATGGTCAACTCTTCATTTGACAGAGTTTGTACCACCAAAACTTTGAATTTTTGAATTTTGGCACCTCGTATCCAGTATTTGAAACCCTAGATGGTCTCAAACTAATGTGTCTTGAATACCAACTTTGGGCCACTCATCATGAACTACATTTCATACAAAGGCCATTTTTGCATCTGACAAAGTGTTAGGAAAGTGTAGCTCCAAATCCACACGTGCCACATACATTTCCATAAAGTCCATATGAGATTCAAGAATTTGTGACCGGTGTTGGGTAGCACTGTCTCAAATGCAAAAGTGGCCTATCTATCAATTGTGTATCTTGATAAGTTATATCACCCTTGTATTCAGATGTTTTCCATCTGAGGTCATTTGGTGCCTCAATTTGACCATGTTTGACTTGGTCAAATCTTGGATTTTTGTGATAATCCACTTTGACCCAGCCCTAGATGGCCTCAAATGCAAAAGTGATAAACACAAGGTCTGTCACACTCATCATGATAAACATTTGGTGTAATGGTGAACTCTTCATTTGACAGAGCTTGTACCACTAAAACTTCAAATTTTTGAATTTTGGCACCTCGTATCCAGTATTTGAAACCCTAGATGGTCTCAAACTGAAGTGTCTTGAATACCAACTTTGGTCCACTCATCATGAACTATATTTCATACAAAGGCCATTTTTGCATCTGACAAGGTGTTAGGAAAGTGTAGCTCCAAATCCACACGCATACACTTCCATAAAGTCCATGTGAGATTCAAGAATTTGTGACTGGTGTTGGGTAGCGCTGTCTCAAATGTAAAAGTGGTCTATCTATCAAATGTGTATCTTGATGAGTTATATCACCCTTGTATTCAGATGTTTTCCATCTGAGGTCGTTTGGTGCCTCAATTTGACCATGTTTGAACTGGCAAGTATATCACTGCCGGCTCCTACGTAGATCCAAAGTGATAATCATATCACTGCCGGGGCTAAACGTGCCCTGGCAGTGATTACATGTGGCGCCCACCGGTTAATTAGAATAATTTCCTGTTTCGTACGAACAGACGTCTTTACCACAGCGGTTAAGGCCGCGCCCTGTGACCTGTGAGGCCCGCGCTCGAGTCCTAATCTCTGCTAATTTTTCGGATTTTAATTATTTTAGAAATTTCAAAGAAAAACTGTTAAACATATGAAGTAGTGAATAAAGTAGTTATCCTCTGTGAGCGCAGTGGTTAAGGCATAAATGTTTGATCTGCTGGACCCGCGTTCGAGTCGCGGTGGTGTCAAATTTTTTGAAAATTCTTAGTTTTCAAAATAACATCACTGCCGGTGTCCAATGTGGCACCGGCAGTGATTATTATTTATTGAAAATACTAGATATATTAATAATAAATAGAAAACTGTGTATTCCCATGTCAAATTGGCTTCAAATTTTTTTCTAAGCACATAAAGAGTAAACTAAGTCCCCACACATGATCTTAGTTTTTTTTTTCTAGAGATTTGACATGGTTTGACCATGTTTGACTTGGTCAAATCTTGGATTTTTGTGATAATCCACTTTGACCCGACCCTAGATGGCCTCAAATGCAAAAGTGATGAACACAAGGTCTCTGTCACACTCATCATGATAAACATTTGGTGTAATGGTCGACTCTACATTTGTGAGCTTGTACCATTAAAACTTTTAATTTTTGAATTTTGGCACCTCGTATCCGGTTTTCGGGTTTTTAATTATTTTACCAATTTCATACAAAGACCAAATCCACTTTGACACGAACTATTCCTGTTCGGCTTTATAAAATATTTATTTAGAGAGAGTACATGGATACAATACAAAATAAATAAAAATTATAAAATTACATATACAATAACAAAAACATATTTTTCTTCACCGTCAATGTTATCATCCATATGTATCAACACATTATAATTTGACCACTTGCTTTCGTCCTCGGTTGTGGCCTACTTGCCATCTTTAGCGCAGCGGCAAGGGTCGGATGCAGGCAGCGGCAAGGGTCGGATGCATCTCGAACCGCACTGGCAGGTACTCCTCGATGGGGCAGTCGTACCGCGACCCAGAGAAATGCGCGACCATCTCGTGCATGAACTTCTGGCGCCGCCTTCGAGTACTAACACCACCCCAGGAGAAAATTGCACAAAGCCCATCAATCTCATAGCCACTCAAATGAACGCATGCCACTGTAGAGGTACACTTCAAGGGATGAATGTACTGTCTACAACGCACACGATTCACAGAGACCCAGAGAATCTAGTTCGTGGGACGGCTCTGTCAATCTCACCAGGCACCCCAACATGCGGCGCAGCTCATCTTCAGTAGCATTCTTCTAGCACCACTTCTGTGCACTATTTTGGTGGACTACTATAACACATGCCGATATCTGTATGTGGAGGGTTTTCTCCCAAAGGGAACCCATGTATTTGGAAAACTAGCAAACAACTAGAGAAAGAGGGGGGAAAAGGATCACAAACTCAGGTAGAGGTTGCAAACACGATGGCCATTTTATAGCCCCCGTGTTGTCGTGGTAGGTGGGAGCAGTGCTGTTGCTGTATTGATCAGAGGGGGAAGAGATAAATTTTTTAAAAAACAATCTCTACTTTATATCACTGCCGGCGCCTGGATGGAGCCGGCAGCGATGGGCTAACGGCATTTTTTTGAAAAAGCGCCCAATCCATCCCCACCGGCGCCTTCCACAAGCCGGCAGTGATAGGTCCAACGACATTTTTTAAAAGGCGCGCTCAGTTCATCCCCGCCGGCGCCTTACACAAGCCGGCGTGATAGATCCAACGATATTTTTAACGGGCGCGCCCATGCCATTCGCCGGTTTGTGGAAGGAGTCGACAAGTGATCAATACAACGACATTTTTAAAAGGCGAGCCCACTTTGCAGCCACGGGCTCACATCACTTCCGGCTGCCGCGGTGGTACGATCAACGACGGTACCCGCCGGCGTTGGATTTGAACCCGACGAGCATCATTTCTTAAAATAAAAAATGGGAGCAAAATAATATAAAGATTTGTAACAAAAAACAGAAACCGAACCTGTGACCACGATCGAGTCCAGGCGTTTTTTTTAATTTTTTTAGTTTTATATATATCACGCCGGCTGTTGTTACAAGCCGGCGGTGATGTCCACGCCTATAAATTCATGGCAAACATCCGGGCGTATGCCTGCCTTCTTGTGTTCATTTCTTCCTCTCTCCATCTTGGCTAGTTCTCTAGGCTAGTTTGCTAGTTTTTGTGAACATGGCCTCTACGTGGGAGAAAGCCTTTAACATACGAGATATTTTTACACGTTGTACTGCACCACAATGGTGCACACAATAGGTGCTAGAAGAATTCTACTGATATAGCAATGCCGGATGTTGGGGTTTCCGACGAGGCTCATGAGAAGTGCTTGCACTTATGTGCTTGCATTCGACGCCCGCGCCGTATTGTCTCTTCAAGCCGGAAGGGGCCATACAGTCATGTATCCCCGCCGAAAGCCTCGAACCAAGAGCAAGAAGGG
Source organism: Themeda triandra (assembly GCA_018135685.1). NCBI lineage: Eukaryota > Viridiplantae > Streptophyta > Magnoliopsida > Poales > Poaceae > Themeda > Themeda triandra. Next base: position 23,769 of record JAENPR010000761.1, read on the forward strand.
AAGGATTGCGGCATTCCCCGATTGCCTCCGACAAGCATTGCTCTAACCACCTCGCATTATCTATGCTAGCAAGGATGCTAGAAGAATACTGCGAGGTGGTTAAATTATAATGTGTTGATACTCATGGATGGTAGCTTTGATCTGTATGAAAATAGGTCTTTGTTATCGTATATGTAATTTTGTTTTAAGGACTTTGTTATCGTATATGTAATTTTTTTATTTGTTTTATCTTGTACTCTTGTGCTCTATCTAAATAAATATTTTGTTGTCGTTAACAAAACATATATGTACTCAAGCATAGAGTTTACTATATAAATGTATAAAAACTAAAAAAGTAGATATAACCATAATTCATTATATTATATAATAATATTAAGATAAGTAGATATTACATATCTTGATCTAAAAATTAGTAGAAATTACATATATAATATTATTCTAAATTATATTATATAATTAAAAAATTAGCGACGGTGTCGACGCCCCGCTCCAACACCGCGCCGCGCGGTCCACCGCCGTGAGGATCAAGGATCCACACCAAGGTCCTTCAGTGCTGCCTCCAGCTCCGGCACATGGTCGTTAGCGTCGGCGAGCATGCGGCGCAGCTCCACCGACTCTTCCTCGGCAGCGGCTCGGGCCGCATGCTCGGCATGCAGCCTCTGCCGCAGATTGAGGGCCTCCACCTCGGCAGAGCGGCGCCTATGCCGCTCATCGGCGACTTCGGCGCGTAGGCCGGCGATTGGCTCCGCCGGTGGGGGGGCTCCGGTGGCCGAGATCCTGGCAAAGAATTGGCGGGCCCTCTCGCCGGATGCTCCGCCCTAACTGCCGTCCTTGGGATCGCCGCCGTCAGACGCCATGAACACGAGTGTGAAAGAATAGGATGAAGGGAGAATGAGGAGGCGCCGGATTTCCCCCTGGCCGGCGGTTTAAATAGGCATCTTGAAATACACATCACTGCCGGCTTGTAAGAAGACCCGGCAGTGATATGTATAAAAATACAAAAAAAAGTTCAAAAATTTTGAGGCAGCACGGACTCGAGCGCGGGTCGCGGGTTCCGAGCGCGCGGCCTTAACATTTGGGACAAAGAGGGGAGATCGAAAGAGTGGAGCAGTATAGGTTACTTAACCGCACATAGCGGTCTCCATCATCACTGCCGGGTCGTAACAAGAACCGGCAGTGATAAGTTGGCGGGTACGAACGGCCAAATACCTGCTTCGTCTTCCTTGCCGCGCATTGATGGCGGTGTGAACTGATAGGCCACCGGCGATGGTGGCCTTTGAGTCCCCCGCCAGTGGCCTTTATAAATCGGCCTCCTCGGCTGCATTCTCCGCCTCCCACCTTTCTCTCCTTCCATTCTCTTCTCTCCTTCGCCATCGTCATAGAGTTCGGCGGCCGTGGCGTCGGTGGTGGCCGCAGCGGTGGTGACGGAGCCGGACGCCGGGGACGGCGTTTTCTGCACCCGTCGACCTCCTCCCCCGGCCGCCAAGTCCGCGCGCCGGAGAACCAAGTCCTCGCCCTGCGCACGCAGCTTGCCCAAGAGCGGAGCTGGCGCAGGACGGCCGAGGAGGCGCTGCAGGTGGAGCGCGCGGCCCGCGTGGCGGCCGAGGAGGAGGCCGCCATCCTCCGCGATGCGCTGGCGGCCGAGCAGACGGCCCGCGCGGCTGCCGAGGAGGAGGAGGAGGCTGCTCGCAGCCAGCTCGAGGTGGCGGGCCCCCGTTAGGCGGCGGCGAGGGTGCAGCGGCGAGGACGGCGGCGAGCGGACGTCGAACGCCGCCGCCATTTTTTTATTATTTTTTTTACAAGAAATTTTAATTATGTAATGAAAAGCTTATCATATTATCAATATAATGAATTTCTATTCCAAAAGAGTTTTGTTTTATTTATTTTATTATTATTATGAGGAAGTTGAATTATATAATGAATTTGAGCAAGTTGCCCTCTGTTCATGGGGAGGAGGAAGCAGAAGCAGGCGGTGTGCTGTCAGGCGGCCACTGCAGGCTCCCGCCAGACACCGGCGGCGATGAGTCCCATGCCTGCCGGTCTCTGGCTGGAGCCGGCGGCGATATATGCCCACCTAATCACTGCCGGCTCTAGACACGGGCCGGCAGTAATATACTCATCACTGCCGGCTCTAGACACGAGCCGGCAGTAATATCCTCATCATTGCCGGTGCCTTCGCTGCCTGACGCGAGTCAGGCTCCGTCGAGCTTGGCACCGGCTGTGATGAGTCATCACTGCCGGTTTCGTCATTTCCGGCGGTGATACGCTGGTCTGTGATGTGCGAATCTGTAGTAGTTAGGGGATCATGTTTATCTTCAGTTTACATGTTGTTGCTCTTTGTATAGCAGTTGTGTGTTCCAAGAGACATTCCTAGAGGATTGATATCTATCCCTCTTGGTAGATGTGCAATGAAAGCAGAATAGTGGAATGATATATATATATCAGTAGATTGAAAATTTAAATCAGATTATTAGTGCTACTTGTGTCTTGTTAGATGCACATAAAGTGCATCTAGTCAGCTCCTGGCAATGTGTGCCGCAAGGCATGGCTCAAGTTGGGACCATATATCAGCAGTCTGACTGTGACATGGGTCCTGTGAATCCATCGAGGCACCATGTGCAGAGTTTCCTGTGTTGGGGCTATTTGTAACGAAGCTGTCAAGCATGCTCGTACGCAACACGGTCTTACATAAATCCGCGTGTTCCGTGCACCAAAGCAGTTCCAAGGAATTCACGTGGATCTAGTCAGCTCCTGGCAATGAGTGTTACTTATGTATGAATTCCCTTTTTTTATTACTAGTTCATCGACCCGTGCTGTGGAACGGGTTAAAACCTTAGCGGACACTAACTAATAAAAATTACTTATATTAAAAAGATTACCTTGTCTAATGTTTTAATTCTACTCAATAGTCTATAATCAGTTTTGAAAATCTATCAATTATAGACTCAAACGTCCTCCTCATGTTTAATTGACCCAATCCAGTCCGCCCATTCTTTGGCAGAAGCTAAATTGGCCTGAACTATCACCTCCGTCACCGCATAAGAAAATCTAACCAAACTTGTCCAGATCATTAAGTCGTGGATCTGCTGCCATCAGGCTGGCGCTGCAGACGCTAAGGCCCGGCGAGCACATGCCATGGCGTTCGATTTGCTACGGCGGGGCGGAGGACGCAAGTGCAAGCCCCGACAGCGGTGCGGTTTAGCCGTGGGCTCTCGGACCGTTCAAAACCATTATTAGAAACAGTCCAAACCAAACCGGCCCATAAAACTCTATAGCCCATTCCCCCCAAACCATACAGGCCCAAATAAAAAAAACCAATCTTGAAATCCGGTTTTGGTCCTAACCATTCACAGGTTGACTTTTCATCCATATCCGTCCGCCTTTTTCTTTGTAAAGCACCTATCTGCAATATAAATTTTGATTCTTTTTTCAAATTTTGAGCATTTTAATTGCTTAGATACAACAACTATTATTACAATGATGATTATAAATGCCCTATGTTTTTTTTAGAATTTCAGGATCTCTCTTTTCTATTTTTAGTGGTTTCATGAGTAATAATTTTTAGGATTAATTTTTTTCTAGCCAGATCTGTGTCTAGTTGAAACATAAACTCAAAGTATATGAATTCTTATCACATTATGTGATATTATAAAAATCCATATTTTAACAACTTTTGATCATCATTTTCTATTAAATGAATATTATGGGTCCTAGGATATCCTCTTAGTTACAACAATGCCTTAAATAGTTATTTCACCATACATCAGGGTACTCATGATGTTGTATTTATTATATTGTATTAATATTATTTTATTAAACAAATGATCCTTGTAATAATTTAAATTAGCCTTTTATGAAAAACCAACTTGCAAAATCTATTATCATGAGTATTGGTATAAAAGTGAAGTGTGTCATAACTATATGATTTCCTAATGATATTTTCCCCGCATGATAGCCTTGTAAAAAATATTATTCATATGTTTCCTTGGTCCATGCAGTTTACGTTAGCTTTATGCATGATTTCAACTTATTATTGATAGAAGTATATGTTTCAAATTGCTTTATACATATATTGTTCTTATGGATGTTGAATCATTTTTGCGAAACAAATTTGAATCCAAATTAGTGGTCATTATAATTAATACTTTGTAAAAAACCCAAATCAAACGCACGGCATATATTTCCGTGAACGTTTGTCTATGAGTACAACAGTGCAAGATTATGCAATCATCACCCTAGGTCTTCCTCAACTTTAGTGTTGGTCCTGTCTACGTTGAGTGCCTCCAACTCCAAGCATTCCGTTTTTATATTGATAAATAAAGATACAACAAGCCAGGGCTCTGTCTATATATAGGTGGGCATGCAGAATGACCCAGGACAGACATGAACATGGTGTTGGTGAGGAAAGGATGGATGATGCCGTCCTTTATCGGTTTTGTCTTAGCTTGCTTATTTTGATACTCGATCTCCGAATTAAGTCCATTTATATGCAGGATCAGTACGTCAGACTGAGAAGCATCAGGATCTGTTATCCAAAAGTTTAAATACTGACTTGGTCAAATGTTGGCAGTATCACCTCTACGCTATTATAGCCTTGCCCTTTGAAATTTCTTGGTTCTTGCGTGGCCAAGGTAGTCATAAATCTTGCGTGAATATAGTAATGCTGTCCTGTTCTTTATCACTAGGTTTATCAGTGGTGTTTCGAGCTTGGTATTAGGGATTCACAAGTTTTGAAGGTATGAAAAGCACAACTAAGGACTTTGTGTGACATTATCAAACTTGCTGATATCTATAAATCAGCTGAGCCTTTGACTCTTTGAGCAAAAATGAAAATGAAGACGACTTGGAGACGTTAACTAGTACAAGGTGCCTTTGTGCACATCCAAAATGCCATTCCATGGATCTCAAAGGGTCATCTCTAGCAATCAGATCAGAACAGACAAACAGATTTAAATAAAAGTTCATATTTCTTTGCATTTTATCGTCTAATATATAGCAATGTTGTACTCAGGGCCGTCCCAATGATTTCAAGGGCCCTTGGGCAAGAAAGACAGTAGAGACCTAAGAATCTAATCTATACATTTTATATAAACAAACCCCACTATAGAATTCTCTCAACATGCAAGCTATCCACATAAGCAATTCACTAAGCTTGCAATTATAGCCAACTAGCACATGTAATTATGATAGCTACCTCTTCACCCACTAAGGCTATCTCCAACAAAGAACCTAAAAGGCAACTCATATCCAAAATGCCTTGTGCACAGTTAAAAAAACGCCCTCCAACAGAGGAGGCAACGCCAACACCCAATTTGATTAGGAGGAGAGAGGGTAGCCAAAATTGAGTCGCTCTCTCTCCTCGACCCAATTATGCGCCATTGATGATGGTGGGCCCACGATGGGGAGCTGCCGGCGCGGCTATGACGGGACGCCGCTAGAGTGACCGCGGCATGCATGCAATAGGGAGGTCCGCGGGGAGGCAGCTCACAAGCGCACCAGGAAGCTCTGCCGGGGAGGTCGCGCCCGCACCACCACTAGCAAGGGCTCGCCTGGATCTCGCCGATCCGCCCCGCCCGAGGATTCCCTGGATCTCAGCGGCCGGTGCGAGACAGGGGGCGGGACGACATGGGTCTGCAACGAACGCGGCTAGACGGCACCATGGAGGGGAGCCGCCGGCGCGGCGAGGAGCGGGGTGCAGGGCGCGGTGAGGAGCGGCGGCGGGGGGTGTAAAAGAACCAACCAACTAATATAATTACTGTGCACTAATCAAGCCACTGTGGCAGCTTAAGTAGTAAACCGCAATTATACCAGCCCGGTAGTCCGGTAATCTCGAAGGATTTCATCAACGTCACATACATCTCGGATCATTTCCCAACATATGCCATCTCAGAATCATTGTGGATGCCAGGCTTTATGTGGGGTAGCTGACTCCTTATTTGCCAAAAGGATGAGCTTATTAAGTAATCATTTAGTGATAAAAAGGACTCCCTAGCTTATCCAATTAAGTTGGGGCCTACCAGCTATGTTAGCACCTGCCCTACTTCACTTTTAGTAGAAGCAACCAACATTTATCATGTAACGCATTGACTGAGTAAACATTAACCAGCATGGATGAACATAACCACCTCGCGCAAAGAATATTGTTTATGACCACGCCACTGTCTCTCTCAAGTATTCGCTATCCAGGAATGATGGGGATTATAATCGATTACTACTCAGCTGAGGGGGTATTCCTCACACAAACCAGGCATACTCCTCGAAAGTAGCCTTAGTCACCTTGATCTACTCGGGAAGAGAAGCGGGATCAACAACTCACCACCATGACCAAAGAAACTCCCGGCAGCCAACAGGTAAGCGTGCCCATCAAATGACAACGCCCCATCTTAAGGCCTCACAAACCGGGCACCTTGTTTTTCCCACCCCCATCGCCGGCATGGATACCTGGAAGTTGAAACCCGGCCCAAGTAGATTCTAGGCTTCACGGAATAGGCCCCACACGCCCTTTTCCAGCTATCTGTGAGGCATTGTTCAACATGATCGAGGACGTACAAAGCCATATTTCTTTAAGAGGTGATTTAGATGGCCTCATGATTATGTTCACTATCACTCTACACCAATCTCAATCCAAGGGATAGTAACCTCCTATCCGCGCAGATGATGGTCGATCACCTGTCTTCTACCGATTAAGTTGCAGACCTAACCAACTACGTAGCCCTGTACCTACTTTAGGATAACTTTTGTGGCAAGTAGTCCTAATGTAACTACGTTTCCGAGCAACTCCTATAACGTAATGCATCATATCAATTAAAGGACTCAAGTAAAGCATTTGCAAACCGTAGGAGAATGCTCCGGTGCTTGCCTTTGACGAAGGAGCTAGGTACATGGTTAGGACACTCGGGCAGGTCAGCTTCTTGTTCCTCTCCTTCGGCTACCTCCTGCAGCTCACGTCCGGCTCCTCAGGAACTGCTTGCGGGCTCATGTCCTGCGATCCTGTATGATGCAATGTGAGAATATAAATAATGTGCAAATAAATCGCAGTTGTTGAATAAATGATGTCATGATGAAATGCTAAACCACAGAATGAAATTACAGCAGCAAGCTACCATAATCAATCCTCTCAATCTACTTAAGAATATCGAACACCTCTCACACCGTTGTCGGGAACCGACAACAAAGAGACTAAGCCTCTACAGCAACTACTATCTCTGCTATTCGTAAAATTCCCCAAAAATTACAGCAGCAAGTGCCTATCTAAAGTAAGCTACCACAGAAAATTCACCTTAAAACTCTAAACACAATGACCTACACAAAAATAACAAGTCAGCTGCCATAATTGGCCCTGAAAATACTTTGTACTACCAAAGTAGTGGACCTTCCAATCATCATACAAACAGGTCACAAGAAGTTTCATGGCCATAGCCCTATCCATTATTTTCCTATGAATAAATCAAGCAAAGTGCCAAAAAGTGCACTTGTACTACAACTCACATTTTTACCACTGCACATGGCAAGATCACACATCCAATAAAGAGCATAGCCTAACTAAGCTAGCAAAACAAGAATCACATTTTTTTGAGCAACAGATAATTACTTTTACATTTATCTAATTAAATGCATTTCCTAAAAGTAAATAAAACTGTACACAAAAGTATGCCAAAAATGGCATCCCATAATTTTATTGCATAGTTTGTCACATCCGGGATTTTCGGCCTTGCTAGACACATGCATTTCATGAGCGTGAGCATCATCATGCATGGCATTAGCTAGACATGACATGTCATCTCATGTGTGATTGCTAGAATTGCTTGATTTATGCTTGAAATGCATGAAACATGATAAAGTAATACAAGTGTTTGGTGTTTGATCACTAAAACAATGTAGACCTACTTCGGGCAACAAATGAAGGTAGGTATATATTGGCCAACTTGGCTAACCAAGTCTCTAGTGATGAGTTTATTGAAATTGATTTATAAAGTGATTTGCTTGGTTGTTTCAAAAGTGTTTCGAAAGTTCAAAACTAGCTTTTGACCTCTTAATGGTTTTGGTGTAGAATTTTATAAGGGTCAATTCTTCTAACTAAAACTTTTTATGAAAATGACTAGAAGATGCTCAAAATGGGGGATAAAGGCAGAACCTGGGGGCTGTTTTATTACGAGTCATTTAGGATTTCTGTGTCAAGTTGATTGGCATGCCGCGTTCTCCTAATTTCATATAGCAACTTAGTTTGTCCCAATTAGGATAAATGTTCCTAACATAATGGAGCACGACATGCCAAAGTTTGGGATCGATTAGAGTTAATTTAGCCATCCAATTCAAGGGATTGTGGGCCCAAGGTCAGGCTGGAATTTTAGATTTGGCATTGCCTTGTTGGACCTCCATTATCTTCTGATTCATTAGGAACTGGGCCAAAGTCATTAAACAAAAAATGATGAGCATCATCTGATGATTATTTTCTCTTTGGGGCCCATATCCAAATTCAGCCCATATTTGGCCCAAAACGCGAGCACAATACGGCTCAAACCATGTCTCCCAGCTGTTCGGTGGTGAAAGGCCCTTGTTTGGTTTTGATAATTGAGTGACAACTTTAGGTGGACTAACATGTGTGATGGTTGAGATACACAGGAGTTAGTTCACAGGTACATGTGTGTGAGCAACATATGCCATGGTGGAGATGGCTTGGAGATGTTGTGAGGCTCAACACATGAGTTGATAAAGGAGCTCATTGCAAATGAGACATGACATGGAGTCATGTGACCAAGAGGTGAAGATCAAGATGAGGCTTGGCTTGATGGACCGGTTGCAAGTGTGAAGGGCAAGTTGAGGCTGCGAAGCGAAGGACCATGCGATGGTGAAGCTTGGGCAAGACTTGGTGCCGATGGACCGACGCAACGGTGAAGAGCAAGTGGGGTCAAGATCGATAGACCAAAAGTGTCACATGATGATATAAAGTGGATCATATCATTTGATGATCGTGTCGTGCATGCGGTGCATTGACACAATGGAGGATGACAGTGGAGATGGAAATGCACAAGGCAAAGGTATAACCTAGGGCATTTCATTTCACCGGTCTAAGGTTGAGTAGAGAAGTACTTGACCGGATTTAGGATAGATGGCCGTACTATCAAGAGGGGTAATCTTGTTTGCATATCGGTCATCTAGTGCCACTTGAGCGATCTAACATTGCGATGTGCTAGGATCGAGTGGTGTTGTGAGATGAAGAGAAAATCCTTTGAAAATGATTGTGAAAATGCTAACACACAAGCACATGGAGTTGTACACTTGGTGGTGTTGGCACATTTGCAAAGGTGGCATTGTTCGTGCTTTGGTTTGTAGGGTTGAGTTGGACTTTGGTTCCTCTCTCCCTCCCGCTGAGCTTGCGAGGCGGGATTCGGCGCTTTCGGGAAAAGAGGAGGCATACTTTCCATTGCGCCGGATGCAAAATTGTTGAGAAAAAGGAGGCGTCGTCGCGGAGTTGAAACGGTGCTTTCAGAAGGCGGCGGGACGAAGGCCGTAACGGCCGGACGCTGGTCTGGCGCGTCCGGCGCGTTGTGAAGCAAAGGCAGAAACGGCCGGCGGGGCTGGTAGCGCGGGACGCGTGGCGCGTGTCCCGGGCGCGCGTCCGCGGTGGAGTCCGGCGGTTCGGCCCGCGCAGACCTTGCGGACCGCGTCCGGCGGGTCGGTGGGCCGGGCGGGACGTTCGGCGGGTCGGTCTCCGGCTGCGCAGCGCGGTATGGTAAGAGCGGCGGACGCCGCACGGCGTTCCGGCCGCGTCGCGCGCTCGAGGGGTGCGGACGCGTCCGGCGTGTGTTAGGGTCCAACGGCTAGTTTGCGAAGGTGCGCAACGTTGTGAGCGGCGAACGGGGGCGCGCATCCGCGGGTCGCCGGACACGGACGGTATGTTTCGCGCGCACCGGCACGTTGGTGGTTGCACTGGCCGGACGCGTCCGGCGGTGGTCACCAGGCGCGTCCGGCGCATGGCTTCCGAGCAAAGGAGAAAGAGCCGTTGGGCGCCAACGGTTATGTTTGAATTGCAGGGACACGTGGAGCGCGGAGGAGCGCCGGACGTGTCCGGCGGCTTGCTCCGGACGCGTCCGGCGAGTACTGCGGTGTTGCCCGAGGTGGCAACGGCTAGTTTCAGCCCTTGGGGCTATAAATACGTGGTTTGGCCGGCTGTGGCCGGTTGCTGAGCACGCCCTGGCTATGTTGCCTTGTGTGGTGGTGCTTGGAAGCCCTCTAACTCACATATGCTTGGTAGTGACCATCCGATAGTGTGAGAAGAGCGATTCTAGTGCGAGTGCTTTGTGAGATTGCATTTGTGGCACTAGGTGGTTGTGTTGCAAGCCAGAGAGCTTGTTACTCTTGGAGGTTGCCACCTCCTAGACGGCTTGGTGGCAAGAGGCTCCGTGGTAGCACGCGTGGAGATACGGTGCTCCAGAGAAGAGATTGTGACAGGTCGGTACTCACCTCGCGGGGATCGCGAAGAGTAGCCCTATTGGATTGCGCGTGTCATTGAGTTACCACCCTTGTGTGTGTGGGTTTGCTCGGTGCCTTGAGGGGCTCACTTGAGAGTGGTGTCTTGCGGTGCCTTGCGGGCGTGCCTTGAGGGGCAAGTGACTTGAGGGTCACACCGAAGAACCATCTAGGTGAAAAGACCGGAGGAACCACCGAAGGTGTTGGTCGACACAACGGGACGTAGCTTGGGGGCAACCAAGTGAACCTGGTGAAAAATCGCCGAGTCATCTTGTGTCCACACTTCGCGGTGGTTTGCAATCTCTTTCACAAGCTTTGTATTTACTTTTCTTACATTCTTGTATAGCTTGTGTAGTTGCTCTTGTGGTTAGTTAGCTTGAGTAGCTTGTTAATCACCTTCTTGCTTGTGTAGCTAGAAGTAGAGTAAGTTGCCTTGCTTAGCTTGTGTAGTTAAGTAAGATTGAACTCTTGGGTTTGGCTTGTGTAGCTTTGTCCTTGAGCATCTAGTGAGCTTAGGTTTGGCTTTGTGCTTTTGCTCATTAGAATTGTGTAGGTGCACACCCGGTTGCTAAAGTACTAGTTGCTTAGGATTGTGTGACCTTGCAAGCTAGACTTGTTTAGTGTGCACTTGCTAGATTGGCACCTTGTCTTCTTGTTTAGGATCTTTTACAAGGTGCATCTAGAGACATAGATAGAGGGGTGAAGTCTTGGCTAGGCCGATAGATTTAATTCCGCACTTATATCGGTTAGCCGGAGCGATCAGTTTTAAAAAGGACTATTCACCCCCCCTCTAGTCCGCCATCTCGACCTTACAAGTGGTATCGGAGCCGGGTCTCTCTTTTTAGTGGTCTTCACCGACCCGAGAGGATGGCGACTAGTGGGATAGATGTTGAGTGCTCTTGTGACACACACATTTTTGATGGCACGGACTTTGCACGGTGGAAACACCATATGCTTGATCATTTTCGTGCATCGGGACCTAAGGTTTGGTGGGTTGTCACAAAGGGTCTCACTCACGTGATGGACGATGAGAACCTTACCGAAGCTCAACAAGCTCTTTATGATCTTAATGATAAAGCTCTTTGCTTTCTAATGCTTGCTTTGAGTTTTGATGTGTTTAAGAAGGTGAATCATCGAGGAACCGCACGTATGGCGTGGGATTCCATCAAGCACATCTTCGGCGATGCCTCCACATGGGATGATGGCAAGTATGAGGTGGAGGAAGCCACGATGGTGCTACATGAGTGTGTTGAGCATGATCACAACAAGATTGCTTTGTGAAAGATTGCTCCACCTCATGGTCAAGTGAGGAAGATGATCGATCTACCTCAAGCTCACTTGACAAGATGGAGGATGATGCCTCAAGTGATGCAAGTAATGATTCTACCCCAAGCACACTTGACGATGATGATGGTTCATGCTCAATTGATGATGCTACTACAAGCTCTCCAACATCATCATATTGCTTCATGTCACAAGGTGACACTAAGGTATCAAGTTGCAATGTGATTGATCATGCCTTATATGATGAGCTTGTTAGTAGACTTGCTAGCATGACCATGTCTTTGGAAAAAGAGAAAGCCAAAACAATGAAACTTGAAAATGAAAACTCTCTTCTAAAGACAACATGTGAACAACAAAAGCATCTACTTTATGTTATTAATTGTTCACATGATGTGTTAAACTTGGCCCATGAGGAACTTAGTGTTGCTCATGAAACTTTGTTGCAAGATCATGCTTTTCTCACTAAGAAGTTTTCCATTGAAGAAATTAAAACTAGTGAGAGCTCATCACTTGGGTTGAATGATCAATCACATATGACTAACCATTGTGATGTAGGGAAGAAGCATGTATCCACCTCTTGCAATGATTTACTTGATATGCCATGTTCTTCACAGTTAGATGCTTGTTCTACTTCTATGTCTTGTGAGACTAATCTTTTGAAGGAGAACAATAGACTCAAAAGCAAAGTGAAGAATTTGAACAACAAGCTAGAGAGGTGCTACAACTCTCAAGTCACCTTTGAACACATGTTGAAGAACAAGAGAAGATATGGTGACAAGAGTGGCCTTGGTTTCAACAAGGACAATGTTGGTGTGAGTGAAGTGCCAAACATCACACATTCTCAACTCTTGAAGAGCTACGGGAGATTTGGCAACATGAATGGCATCCGCTACAACAACACCAACATCAAGGGAAAGAAATGGGGCAAGAGAAAGTATGAGAAAGAAATGAAGAAGCTAGAAGAAGAAAGGCTCTCTCATTTCATGTGCTTTCAATGCAATGAAATGGGACATCTAGCAAGAACTTACCCAAACAAAGAGGAGTCTCAACCAAAGCCACAAGATGAGCAAGAAAAGAAACCCCAAGATCAAGTCAAGATCAATCATGAAGATATAATTGATGACTTGAAGATGAAGAAGAAAAAGAAAACAAGAAGGGGTGGAAGAGCAAGGCATCCAACTCTTATTCTAGATGCCAAGATGATGATGAGCAAGAATCAAGAGAAGAAAGATTTGGTTCACATCAAGTGCTTCAAGTGTGGAGAGATGGGACACGTGCCTCGGGGTGTCCTACCAAGCTTGAGAAGAAGGCTCAAGCAACTCAAAAGAGGCAAGGCAATGAAGAGCATCACATGAGCAATGAAGAAAAGGCTCAACTGAAAAGAAGATGTTATTCATGCCGGAAAGGGGACACATGGCTCATTCATGTCCCCTAGGTAACAATTCTAAGCCTATTTCAATTGATGCAAATAATATGCTTAGAAAGGATGGTAATGGTACCTCTACGGTCTCTATTGCAAAACATCCCGCTATCCATACTAAGGCTTTGCCTAGGTATGTGGCTCCTAACTTGAGAGGACCCAAACATGTTTGGGTACCATCAAAAAGTGGATGATTGTGTAGGTACCATGGCATTGGAGACTTGATTCAATTGAGTTCATTTCATTCATCATTTGATTGAATCAAGTATTGAAGCTTAGTACTATTTCTTTCCCAATGCCAAGTCATGACTAGTGAAGTCCAATGTGCTACAACATACAAGTGCAATAATCAAGTTGTGGTAATCAATTGGTATTCGAAGGCTTGCAAATTATTTGAGTTGAAGCTTGCTAATGGATGATCATGAGTTATCAAAGGTATATTCCTAGTTGATCTATTCATTTGGGTGCATATGAGTTGATTGAATTGGATATATGCATATGTTGCTTGCTATGAGATGATTGAATGGATTAATTGCTTAGTAGTCAAATTTGAATTAGTTGGGTTGGATATGATCACAAGATGACTCTTAATAAGTGGTTTGAATGGATATATGTCTTGTGTTGGTATTCAAACAAATTGATATCAAGTTTGACTCAATTTGAAGAGGCATAGCTCAATTGCTTAAAATCTGTCCAAATATTTAGAATCTGAGCTAGCTGAAAAGACGGCCATGATTGAGTGATCAAATTTATTTGGATTGGCTTGAAATTTGGTATGGATGCTCTACACTTATGGTACAATATGCTGTACAAACTTCATAAAGATTGGATAAGAATTGCTTTGGTTTTGGAGTATATCTTGTCAGCAATAGTGCAGCAGTTTTCAGCATGCAATAGTAAGGGAAGATGTGAAATCTGGTAGCAATCTAGAAGGCCAATGAAGCTCAAATTTTTATAGCTGCTGGTATACTCAATGTTGCACATCTCCACCAAATTTCATGGCATTTGGAGCTGTACATTGTGAGATATGAATTATTCTTTGAAGAGTACAGAATCTGCCAGAAAAGTGACTATCATTGGTTATATCAAGAGTCACTCAAATTGAAAGGTCCTCAAGTTGGTTTCATGTTTACAAGTGGTTGAGGAACCTAAGTTTGGTTTTGAATTGGTCTAGAAGCATGAAGAATAATGAGTACAAGGTCATTTGATTGTGAAGTGTATTTGTTACACAGTTGGGTACTCAAATCGAAGATCAAGATCAAACTCAAGATGAAGATGAAGTTTAAGTTCTAGTGACAAATTGAAGATCATTTGGTAGAAAGAAAAGAACTTAAACAAGAAAGAAAAGGACTTAAGGAAGATTTCAAGTGATTCATCATATCAAGTCCAAAGGATCAATCAAAGAAAGGCAATTCAAGTGAGTGTCAAGGATAGTTCTTGGTGATCCAAGAGATATTGGAGATGCTCGGTTGAAGCAATCAAAAAGGTTGATAAAGTAAGCAAGCAACACCCAAGATAGAGAGCAATACATGACAAGTCAAGAAATAATACAAGTGGTGCACAAGTGATACCCATTCAAGTGGTATTCTCTCATGCAAGCAAGAATCACAAGAAGAAGCGGGCCAACCACAACAAGAAAGTGCACTTGATCTCAAGTGGGTTTTCATCTCATATGGGTGAAGCATGGTATTCAATCATGGTATCTTTTGGCTTCATCAAGCTTATAAATGGACTTCACATTGCTATTGGAGTAATGAAATTGGAATCTATGTGACTATCCTCTACTCCAACATAGCAAAGGTATCATTGTATTGTGCATGATCATTTCATCCCTCACTAATATGCGGTTAGTGCATATAGTACATGCTTATTAGGATCATGCATAACAATGAAATGTTTTAAATTCATAGTCTACCACTATTGCTTGTATGTTTGATTTACCTAGTGGTATGAGTATGAGTTTGTTCATGAGCTAGTGAACCCAAGTACTTGATCTAGTTTGAATTGCATATAAGTTTCAAGTACAACATTGACAAGATAACCCTTCTAGTGAGGTGTGAAGAATCTTGTCATTGGTTCAAACCGGACTTGGATGTTTATAAGTGATTCATATTGGCTCAAGTCAAAGAGAAAGAAGCTCATGAAGTTTATCAAGTTCAAGAATTGGATATTCATGACAAATCCAACAAGTGGTTACCATAATGATAGTTCTTGCAAGAAATGTCTAGTCTATCACTACCTTCAAGTGGTGTTCCTGCAAGTGGTATGGTACACATGGTTTTCATTCAAGTGATATCTAGTACATCAAGATGATGGTTCCACAAGTGATCCTCAACTTTAAAGTGATCAATTCAAATCAAGAGAAGCTACCCTCACCGACAAGAAAGTGTTTACAGATTGGTTTGACTCATGCTTTGTCATAGGGGGAGGAGCCCCACTTCATCGGTATTAGAGACAAAGAAACTTCAAGTGACTTACATGTAGTATCTTTGGTGCTATGACAAAGGGGGAGTGCCCAATGCATAGTTACAAGTGGATTCCTTGCAACTACATGTGGATTTTACAAGTGGTGTCATTCCAACATATGGTGTTGTCCATCAAAAATGAAGATTCAAGACTCAACCATCAACCCCTAGTTCCAATCCTTTGCATCAAGAGAATTTTTCTTACATGTGGTATCTTCAAGTGGTATTGCTGCATACCTTTATGGTCATTGATGACAAAGGGGGAGAGAATTGTACAAAGATATGCGAAGAAGCATACAAAGGGGAGAATGCGAAGAAGCATACAAAGGGGAGAATGCGAAGAAGCATACAAAGGGGAGAAATATGGAACAAAAGAAGCATACAAAGGGGAGTAGAAAATGGACATGGATCAAGAGGGAGCAACATTAAAGAATGGAGGAGGATAAAAAATTCCTGATTAAGAGAAGCACACAAGTAGGGGGAGCAAGCTCATGAACTTGTTTGATTGCATTTGATATGTGCATATTCATGTGCTTGCTTGCATTCGCATAAGTTCTTATATTTCAATATGCAATGCTTGTGTGGTGAATGCTAGTTATAGAACTTGATTGATGATTTGAAAAACTAGCACGTATAGGATGGTTTAGCTAGTCACATGTTCTTTACAAGTGGTACTAGAACCTTGCTTATAATGTTGATCTCATGAGGTATCTTGTGTTTTGTTTCATGTGATTTCTAGCTAACCATGATGCTAAGGATGAACTTCAATGGTGCAACTCCGATTTGTATCACGCTTCAAAGGTTTATCTTATACACCTTAGCATCACTTAGTAGTGCTAACTCTCCCAAAATTTCCATATTTATGCATGTGTGCAAGCTTGAAACCAAACCATTTGGGCACACATGTAGGGGGAGCTATCACTACCAAGTTGACTTTGTGGTACTCATCCAAATCATGACGTTGAGCCTAAATGTTGGATAAGTGGCATAAAGTCCAAATATTCTTAAATTCCATATCTTTGTAGAGTTGTCATCAATTACCAAAAGGGGGAGATTGAAAGGCCCTTGTTTGGTTTTGATAATTGAGTGACAACTTTAGGTGGACTAACATGTGTGATGGTTGAGATACACGGGGAGTTAGTTCACGGTACATGTGTGTGAGCAACATATGCCATGGTGGAGATGGCTTGGAGATGTTGTGAGGCTCAACACATGAGTTGATAAAGGAGCTCATTGCAAATGAGACATGACATGGAGTCATGTGACCAAGAGGTGAAGATCAAGATGAGGCTTGGCTTGATGGACCGGTTGCAAGTGTGAAGGGCAAGTTGAGGCTGCAAGCGAAGGACCATGCGATGGTGAAGCTTGGGCAAGACTTGGTGCCGATGGACCGACGCAACGGTGAAGAGCAAGTGAGGTCAAGATCGATAGACCAAAAGTGTCACATGATGATATAAAGTGGATCATATCATTTGATGATCGTGTCGTGCATGCGGTGCATTGACACAATGGAGGATGACAGTGGAGATGGAAATGCACAAGGCAAAGGTATAACCTAGGGCATTTCATTTCACCGGTCTATGGTTGAGTAGAGAAGTACTTGACCGGATTTAGGATAGATGGCCGTACTATCAAGAGGGGTAATCTTGTTTGCATATCGATCATCTAGTGCCACTTGAGCGATCTAACATTGCGATGTGCTAGGATCGAGTGGCGTTGTGAGATGAAGAGAAAATCTTTTGAAAATGATTGTGAAAATGCTAACACACAAGCACATGGAGTTGTATACTTGGTGGTGTTGGCACATTTGCAAAGGTGGCATTGTTCGTGCTTTGGTTTGTAGGGTTGAGTTGGACTTTGGTTCCTCTCTCCCTCCCGCTGAGCTTGCGAGGCGGGATTCGGCGCTTTCGGGAAAAGAGGAGGCATACTTTCCATTGCGCCGGATGCAAAATTGTTGAGGCGTCGTCGCGGAGTTGAAACGGTGCTTTCAGAAGGCGGCGGACGCTGAGGCCGCTTGTGGCCGGACGCTGGTGCAGCGCGTCCGGCGCGTTGTGAAGCAAAGCGAGAAATAGCTGGCGGGGCGGTAGCCCGGCCGGACGCGTGGCGTGCGTCTCGGGGCGCGCGTCCAGCGGTGGAGTCCGGCGGTTCGGCCGGCTGCGAACCTTGGCGTGGACCGCGTCCGGCGTCGCGGACGCGGACGCGGGCGGACGGGCGTCCGGCGGACCCGACTTCAACGCGAGCGCGGTATGGTAAGAGCGGCGGACGGCGCACGGTGTTCCGGCCGCGTCTCGGTGCTCGAGGTGCGGGACGCGTCCGGCGTGTGTTAGGGTCCAACGGCTAGTTTGCGAAGGTGCGCAACGTTGTGGCGGCGGACGCCGGGGGCGCGCGTCCGGCGGGTCGCCGGACACGGACCGGTATGTTTCGCGCGCGCGGCACGTTGGTGGTTGCACCGGCGGGGACGCGTCCGGCGGTGGTCACCAGGCGCGTCCGGCGCATGGCTTCCGAGCAAAGGAGAAAGAGCCGTTGGGCGCCAACGGTTATGTTTGAATTGCAGGGACACGTTTCAGCCCTTGGGGCTATAAATACGTGGTTTGGCCGGCTGTGGCCGGTTGCTGAGCACGCCCTGGCTATGTTGCCTTGTGTGGTGGTGCTTGGAAGCCCTCTAACTCACATATGCTTGGTAGTGACCATCCGATAGTGTGAGAAGAGCGATTCTAGTGCGAGTGCTTTGTGAGATTGCATTTGTGGCACTAGGTGGTTGTGTTGCAAGCCGGAGAGCTTGTTACTCTTGGAGGTTGCCACCTCCTAGACGGCTTGGTGGCAAGAGGCTCCGTGGTAGCACGCGTGGAGATACGGTGCTCTGGAGAAGAGATTGTGACCGGTCGGTACTCACCTCGCGGGGATCGCGAAGAGTAGCCCTATTGGATTGCGCGTGTCATTGAGTTACCACCCTTGTGTGTGTGGGTTTGCTCGGTGCCTTGAGGGGCTCACTTGAGAGTGGTGTCTTGCGGTGCCTTGCGGGCGTGCCTTGAGGGGCAAGTGACTTGAGGGTCACACCGAAGAACCATCTAGGTGAAAAGACCGGAGGAACCACCGAAGGTGTTGGTCGACACAACGGGACGTAGCTTGGGGGCAACCAAGTGAACCTGGTGAAAAATCGCCGAGTCATCTTGTGTCCACACTTCGCGGTGGTTTGCAATCTCTTTCACAAGCTTTGTATTTACTTTTCTTACATTCTTGTATAGCTTGTGTAGTTGCTCTTGTGGTTAGTTAGCTTGAGTAGCTTGTTAATCACCTTCTTGCTTGTGTAGCTAGAAGTAGAGTAAGTTGCCTTGCTTAGCTTGTGTAGTTAAGTAAGATTGAACTCTTGGGTTTGGCTTGTGTAGCTTTGTCCTTGAGCATCTAGTGAGCTTAGGTTTGGCTTTGTGCTTTTGCTCATTAGAATTGTGTAGGTGCACACCCGGTTGCTAAAGTACTAGTTGCTTAGGATTGTGTGACCTTGCAAGCTAGACTTGTTTAGTGTGCACTAGCTAGATTGGCACCTTGTCTTCTTGTTTAGGATCTTTTACAAGGTGCATCTAGAGACATAGATAGAGGGGTGAAGTCTTGGCGAGGCCGATAGATTTAATTCCGCACATATATCGGTTAGCCGGAGCGATCAGTTTTAAAAAGGACTATTCACCCCCCTCTAGTCCGCCATGTCGACCTTACAGGTGGAATGCCACGAAGGGCGACATGCATCCGCGAGCGTGGAGGCCGGCATGCTCGCCGCGCGCCCGGCCAAGCCTCCGTGTCGCCGCCTCGTCTCTCGGCCGCGCGAAGTGGAGGACAGCGCCGCGTCCCTCTTGGCCTCATCGTGCACTCCGCCTCACTCGCCTCGGCCTCACTCTCCCTCCCGCTCGTTTTCTCCGTAGCGGCAAATCGTCGTCGCCATAGCCGCTCGTTCGGCGAGCTCGGCTATTGCCGCACCTTGCTTGTTGCCTTCGCCCACAAGCGCAGCAGCCACACCGCCACTCGCACTACCTCCCGAGACCTAGCCACCGCCGACGAACAATGCGGCCTAACCGGCCGATTCCTCCGTCGTCACCATCTCCCACGTCGCCACCGCACACATCTTCACCAAAGCCTCCTCGCCTCGAATCAAAGCCGTCATCGAGTTCCTCATCTTGTTCCGCGCCTCCGACGCTCCTTCCCCATCGTCGGGCGTCGCCGGAGGGCGCTACCGCGGTGCGGCTGGTCGCCGGGCCGCCGGCGTACGCGGCCAGACCGCCTCGGGCGCGCTCCGCCCACGCCTGGACCTCCAGCGTGTGCGCGGGGTCGTCTGTGCCCCTCGCCGCCCCTTGGTGGCCGCCGTCGGGCCCTCGACGGCCGGCGCCACCTCTTCCCCAAGCTCCTCTGCTTTCCTTCTCCGCAAGGACCTTGTGCAAGAATTAGACTAAAGGTGAGGTCCTTGGTGCAAAGTCACCAGACTCAACGGGTTCGAAACCCGGGTTCGGTTAATTTCCAGTAAGCTTGGGGGTTTTCTGAAAAGTCCTTGTCCTATTCGGTGGGGATAAATGAATTTCCAGAAAATAGGTTTAATCTTGTGAAATTCATATCTCCCTCATTATTGATCCAAATGAGGTGATTCAGGTTCCCATATTTTTCTTAGAAGATGAACTATGTGTAGAAAATACCATGTGCCATGTTTGATGAACTTTACTGTGTAGTTTTAATTAATCATTGGTTATGGATTAAACTAGGAAAATTCATAGATAATAGAGGGTAGCTCAGAAAAATATGGTTGTTGTTGCTATGATCTTGCATTTCATGCTTGTGCTGTGGTAGTCTGAAATCAAGTATGCTTGCTGTGCTAAAATATGGAGTTGTAGTTCAAGTTTGATTTATGAGCTAGGAAGGAAATAATTCATAAATTGATTATATGGTTGTGATATGAGTTTGATAATTTTTATTGGCTCCTTAGACATCATAAGGTAGCTCTGTATGTTGTCAAATCCATGATTTGATCAACATGGTAGTACAAAGCATTTTCATGAGTGCTGCTGTCCTGGTACTTGTGAATTTTGTATAGGTCAACTGATTC
The DNA here is from genome assembly GCA_018135685.1 of Themeda triandra. NCBI lineage: Eukaryota > Viridiplantae > Streptophyta > Magnoliopsida > Poales > Poaceae > Themeda > Themeda triandra. Next base: position 44,491 of record JAENPR010000761.1, read on the forward strand.
ATCCAAATGGGTTGAGATTTGGATGATGAACTTTGTTTGACCTGTAGTACCTACTGTAATTTTTGTAGGATTTTAAGAGTAGCCAATCATGGTGCTCCTGTTCAACTCATAGATGTTCAAATTAGGGGTTAATCCAATGATGCTATGGGTAACCCAAATATATGTTGGTTTTCTGGTTAACTTTCCTATAGATGAAAGTTATAGTATTAGCTTAGCTATCTACTTCTAAAGTTTGGTGGTCATTGGATTAGTGATTTGAGAGTTATGACCATTACAATTTGGTTGACAAAGCTGTTTAGTGGCTGGTTTGCCATAACCAGTTCTGTTGTTTTGTGTTTTAGGTGTAGTAAATCTGGGAATCAGCTTGTGATGTCTTCAGATGTTTGATGGAGATTTTCATAAGCTTTTGAGAATGTCTTCAATCATATCCATAGGACTTATGGATATTTAGTTATGATTTATTTACTGATCTGCTGGTTATATGGTTATGATTAGTATGAGTGATGTTGTGTGCCAGGCTTATTGTCAAGTGTTCATGGTGATTAGTGTTGTATGATGAGTGGTTAAGTAGTATGCTAAGATGAATAGGTCATGATGAATTGATTGAGATGATTGTGCTTAGGTATGGATCTTTGGCTTTACTGGCTTGTTTGCTAGTGATAGTTGGAGTAGAATTATTACTACATGAGCATTCATCATCATCGACCATATGCGATCGTGCATATGTCGACAACTATATTCATATATGCATCCATGCATCATTTCAGGATCGCAATTAAGGAGTCGTCGAGAAGGACAAGGATCCCGAAGGACAAGTCGCGAAGAAAGTTCCCGCATAGGAGGTGATCGGGAATCGGACGTGAAGTGATCGAGCGTTCGGGACCTCGACTTTGCTCGACAACGAAAGGCAAGCCCTGAAGCATTTCTCCTACGGTTTGCTGCATTACGTGATAGGCGTTGATCGATACCCTTGGTGCATTACCCTGCGTTGATCGATGACCTCGTCTACTGCTGGAAAGAATAGCACGTTACCGGGAATTGGCTGTATGGTGACTATTGCCAAATCTTCATTTCTTGGTCTTGGCCTCCGGTGAGCCATGGTCCTCACCATGACTGGACGATTGGGGATGTTCAGGATGGTCATACCCCTTGGCCTGAACGGAGTCGGATCAGCTCGCTGGTATGCCATCACCTCTCCTTCCTCTAGTGGATGATCACTCAAGGACTGTGGACAGAGGGTAGCAGCAGGTTGGGGAGCTTGAGCTGAGAGCAATGGTGATGACCGGGAAGTGCAGTGTGGTTTTCTTGGAGCAGCACTAATACTGTCTTGGGGTGAAGAGCCTGAAGGAAGCGGGGTGGCTCCCTGCTGAGCAAAACCACTTGGGTTTAGGCTAATTGCCTCTGTTCCGTGGACCTCGGGAGTATGGGGCCCATCTGTCATACGCTGCGGAGCCTGGGTTAGTCCACGCGAAATTCTTAGTGGCTCTTGAATGGGTCGAACTGGCGAACGAACGTTCTATTGTAGAACGCGGCCCATCTAGGTTTCAACAGCCCACGACGAACGTTTCTGCGCACGGCCCAGTAGAAAATCCCGTGAGTAGAAACGGTCCAGGAACAAAACACCTCTCTTCCCCCGACACCTGCTGCTCCGCTCCGTAGCTTCTGCCCGCAGTGTGCGCCGCTGGACGTCGGCTTCCTCGCCGCCACGGGCGCCGCACGAGGCCCAACTTCCTCGCCACTGTGCGCGCGTCCAGCTTCCTCTCCGTTGCGCACCCCCTGCTCGAGCCCGGCTTCCTCGCCGCCGAGCACACCTGCTCGAGCCCGGCTTCCTCGCCGCCGTGCGCCCTTGCTAGAGCCAGGCTTCCTCGCCGCCGCGTGCCCCTGCTCGACCCCCGGCTTCCTCACCGCCGCTCCCTGCTCCCCCCAAATGTCTCACCTATTGCAACAAATTGAGTTCCCACCAGAAAATTATCCATATGCCCATCACCCCCTTGCAAACGATTCAGCCGATTTGATGAACTAGACACATGGAGGACGAGCTTCAAGCAGAAAAATGCCAGTGCATCGATTGGATGGGGATGTCGCAGCAGCCAAATCCAGGAGTGTTCACGTATCTAAGTGCAACAAGGTTCAATATAATTTAATTTAAATCTGTTGCAAGTACCTGAATGTTGTGAGTATATGAATGAGCTCTTACGTCTCAAAATGTGCTCATGAAACAGCATGATTTCCCCTACTGTTACAATCTGGAAACTCTATTATTACAAAATTAAGTGTTACTGTCATGTCTATGGACTTGTGGTGAGGCATGCTTGAAATTAAGGTCGAGAAAGTCCTAAGTTTCCAACATATTCTGTAAGAAATGCATTTTGGTGACATGGAAATGGAATGGCCACTTGTGCTTAGAAAGCACGCAGAATTTTGCAACAAATGGAGACATGCATGAAAGAAAGAATCTTAACATCCAGATTATATTCGGTCCCATACTTCCTAAAAGAGTGGTCATGAAACAACATGATTTCCCCACTGTTTACATCTGAAAAATGCTATATATGATAATAGCAAGTCTCACTACTGTCAAAATTGACATCCTCTAAGTAAAAAAGCATAAGTGTACTACTTTTACATTTGAAAATGTTCCAATGAACAGCTGAGCCTCACTATTGATACGCCTCACTATTGATACAAACAGAAAAAAAATGGCAATGAAAACATAACAAGGTTCACTGCTGTTACAGCTGGAATGCTCTGAATGAAACATCACAATTTCAAAAAATTGTTACATCGGGAAAAAAAAAGTGGCTATCAAAAATGCAAGAAGGTTGACAACCACATTGTTTATGCCCAAATCATTGTTACAAAAATGAACAAACACATTGGCGACCAAGATGGACCAAAAAAGCATTTTTAGACAATATGTTCACATTACAAAACATTGCAACAGTAACAGACTTTTGGTTACTTGCAAAAGTAGATCAACATTCATGATAGGATGTTTGCCAAGGTATGATGACAAAAAGCATCGACATTTTGCCGCAGAGCGTAAGAGGACTCCACTCCAACTACTGTTTCTCAATGAACATCGTTCTCTGCTGACACATCCTAAAAGTACTATAGTAGCAACTTGATAAGGTCTTCATGGCGGCATCATACTTCTGCACAAATTCATCTAGCTTCACCTTATTGTGTTGTGATAGGAGTATTGCAGCTGCGCCCCTCCTGTAACTTGCGACCAACCCCTGGACAAAAAAAATGAAAAGGAAAGAAATGAGAGCAAAACTGAATAGAGCATATCTAGAGCAGGGATGAATAAAAATGGAAATATATATATAAATGAAAACATGTATAATGAAACATGTATGGATATGTACTGCAACACAAAAGGAAATGCTAATGAAATAGTAGAAAAAACAGGGTTGCAGTATATGAATGTAACAAAAAAATCAGGGGCTGAAAAATATATGAAAACATATATATATATATATATATAAATGAAACATGTATGGATATGTACTGCAACACAAAAGGAAATGCTAATGAAATAGTAGAAAAAACAGGGTTGCAGTGTGTGAAGAATACAAGTGCTGAAACAAATTTGTATAGCGAATGCAACACATGAGGTGGTACCGAGAAGAAATGAGAGGGACGATGAAAAAACAGAGAATATACTAGTAGGCATAGCAGCTGGGCTTAGGGCTTCTGGATCTTTCTCCATAAAAATCCTCGTACTCATCCTCATCATGTTTGAAGAGGTCAAATGAAGGGGCATCATACAAATAGGAAGGGACTGATGGATTGAAAGGAAATGGACCTATATTACTCTTCACGTGAAGGATTGGCTGAGGCGAAGCAACTGAACCTATATTACTCTCCACATTAGGGTAACCTGGTGAAGAGGTATGTCAAGGTGATCCATATAAGCAATGTACATAAAAAATGACAGCCCAACATTAGGAAATCTGGGCAGTAGTATCATATATTATGGAAACATATCTAATGAACAAATGTGTAGATAGCTACTGCAACACTTGAAATAGTACCAACGAACCAGATTGGCAAATCTATTGCAACAGCATTACAAATGAACGAAAACACAAAAGGGAAGATAGTGAAACATACCGCAGGAATGTTAAGGCAGGAGCCAAGGGCAACTGGAAACACCTTCAACATCGCCTTTGCGAGAATCGTAATGTTTCGTCGTTGTCACTGAATCATAATGTTCTCTGTTAAGACCTACTGCAGTATGTTTCCAATAAATCAATGAATTTTCGATCAATACATATATAGTAGTGGGATCAAAATGGCACTACTAGATCTCTATACACACCAAACTAGCAGCCTTGCTGATCTAAGACTAGAGGTTAACTAGTACATAGTTGCACACAAAAAAATGGACACACTAACAAGAGAAGAGAGTAGATGGATGTCACATTCATGTAGTATTCTAATAGCAACTCTGCATTGTTAAATAGCATCTGATTTCTAGCTATCAGCAGCGTCATTCATTGTGCAAAAATGCTTCACAAAAACACACTATCTAGTTATATAAACAGAATCAGGACAGGCTAAAACCAGGATTACATATACACAACTGAAAAAATAGCACTACCCACAATTCCAAATACAGATACCTTGCTGCTTGGGGACATTATTCATTGGAGTTTCTTCACAGAGATGTTCCTTGGTACTTTGCTCGAAGATACTTGTCCTTCCTTGGTGTTGAGCACCTTCTTCACAGAGAAAGCCTTCTGTGCCAAGCAATGGGACACCTTCCTCACAGACCGCCCAACATCTGCCTCCTCGTTCATGCTATTGGCCGAATCACCCTGACGAGCAACACAACCAGGCCAGATCTTGTATGCATGGCTACTGGCGTATTGGCCGAAGAACCCACGCGTATGGAGTGGATTGAGAAGGAGGACTTGGCACGGGCTGGCAACCGGCGTCCTAAACTCACCGCTAGGGTTGGGGTGACAGGCAAAAGCGCCGCAATGCCTATAAAGGCACAGCCGCATGATGAAGATAGTCGAAGTAGGAGAATAAGCCGGTGGAGGCGACGAAGGATGCGACAGCATGGAGCGGCACGGTGGACCGAGTGCGCGGCACGGAGGAGGATGGCTCGGCGAGTAGATGCCGCAGTGGATTAAAAGGGGAGCGCGGGGAGCTGGCGGCGCGCTGGAGGTGGCACCCGGGGCGGATGAGGACGGCGCGGCGAGCGGATGCGACGGCGAGGAGCGGGAGGCCGCGTGAGGCGTGGAAGCGGCGCGGCGGATGAAGCGGCGGCGAGGAGGACGCGGCCACGGCTGCGCTCGTTTGCGAACGACGTGGATGCGGAAATGACGATTGGGAACGACTGGATCGGGGGAAAAAAGCTGTTAAGTGGGCCGGCTGTGCTTGAAGCCCAGCATCGGCAGCGTTCGACACGTCGAACGTAAAATCTAGAGCATTACCGCTCTTGAATCGGTGGGCAATGAGCGGCCACCGTCTGAGCGACCCAGGACCCAAAGAGCTTGACATTACTGTTCCTTTGGCCGGGCCAGCATCCTGTCCACCTCCTCCTCCTGAACCGGCTTTTTCCAAATCTTTTCCCGAGGCAGTCCCTCCCGGCCCATGGGTCAAACGCTTCCACTTGTGTCTGAACCAACAGTTAATTGAGACATGGCCCACACCCAGACACCCAAAGCATCTGATCCTCGATTTACAATCCCTCCTAATGTGGCTTTTGGACAGGCACCTAGAGCAAATCCCGGGTGCCAGAACTGTCCCAGGATTGCGTGCAGAAATTTGTTGACCCATCCCGGTGTGCAGAAATATACAACCGGTATATTTTCTGGTTTTTTATTTTCACTTATTACTGACGGGTGTAGAATCTCAGTGATAGGCCACTCCCATTACCATGGATTATCCTCGGCCGGACTCAAATACGATTGTGACTGTTGAGAGGGGTGTCTGACCGGAGAATCAGTATATGTCATGGCGTAGTGCAGAGAGGACTGGAAACTGAGGCAGAGTATGCTTTGGCTGGCCTCATCTATGCTGTGTGTGAATAGACTTGGCAGCAGCTTCCACTGCTACCCACCATCCTTGTCATGCACCTAGCGTTAACAAACAACTCTGCAGCTTTCCTTCTACGATGCATCTTGACATCTTGACATCTTGTCGCCGTCATCCTTGTCATACAGCTGCTGAGTTATGCATCAAAAATTTTGTTTAAGTTTATGCAACGATAAATGAGTTCCACCTTCATTTTCAAGTACATCACATCCTAATAAGATTCAGCATCTAATCACTGAGAAGATGAAATAAAACCGTGCAAGTCTCAAGAATACTCTTATACAAGAAGCATGCTCTCTGCAGTTGTGTAGCCATCTGCTAAGGATGAAGGTGCTACCTGTTAAGTAGCCACATTAGGGATGAGCTGGAGAATTAAAATTACTGGCCTACCAACTACTATCGACCTCTTAGCTACTACTCTGCGCCACGACCAGACAAGACTACATGTTCCTGGAGAGGACAATTGCACATGACAATAAGCAAGACTCTACATACTCCTATAGTCCTGTATAAGAAGCGAGCTCTCAGAATGTGTTCAGCTCTACCCTTGAGTTCTGTATTTCTGATATCAAGCATGACAAGTGGACGACTATACATACTCCTATATACAAGATGTGTAGTGATTGACGTTCATAAATACAAATACACAATAAAGTGACGTGTATTATGGATCAAGCACTCTATTGATCCGGTACAACCATTCAGACTTTCCAATCATACCTGCGAACGTTATACATCGCCAATAACAGTAAATAAAGAAGAATTAGAGAACTTTGATGATTTACATCCAAAATCGTGGAAATGAGAGAGCAATCATGCATCCATGTCGAGTCTAGATCCAAAAAACACAAACTTCCTCTCCCCATAATTATGGAGATCTAGAGCCACTGAAAAGTTAAGAAAAGAGAGAAGAAAGAGGATGGCAGAGCCTTTATAAACATCTTATGGTGTATCTGAACCCTCCTCTTATTTAAATTAATAAAAATGGCCACCACCGTGGGGATCTCCCCCACAGTTTTTGTTGTCAAAAAAAAAAAAAAAAAATCAATCCTCCAAACCTCAGTTCAACAATTTGGTCAAATTTTAGGGCAAAGCCAGCCCCCCCCCCCCAATTTTGGAAAAGAAAGACTTATGGGGAAGAAGAGGTGTTGCATGATCTTTCTTACATATCTGGACCATAGATTTGAGATGCTTAGAGGCAGACCCCGCTGTTGGAAAACCGAGGATCGACGAACGATCATAGTAACATAAAAGGTACACAAGGAAAATCGGCGACAAACACCTGTATCTAGGCTATTATTAATGAAACAAACACAACTCGCCTCATATGGAACACGAGAGGAGACTCGCCGGGCGACCCATGCCTGCCAGACAACAAACGTCGTAGCTGTCTCTATTTTTCTCTTGGCTCATCTTGAACACACACATTACAATGGTTATATATAGCCCAGCACACACCAGCGAGCACAGCACATATGCATGCACGCCTTCCACTTCTCTAGAGCCACAAACTCACGAGACGACAGCGCCATACGCATGCACGTCTTGCACTTCTCTAGAGCCACAAACTCACGAGATGACAGCGCCACCACTTTAAGAAGTGGTCCTTGTAGGACTCAACAACGACCAAGAATGCATGCACACACACTCTACCCAACATGCATCAGAAGTCGCCCACACAACTGCTTCACATGCGGCCACACGTCGCCCACACAACGTACTCGACTCGATCCCATGGACTCCAACGCGAGCACAAACATGCGCGCCATTGATGATCCAACCTGACACACACCATGCAAGAACATGGCGTGTTTTATGCTAACAATCTCCCCCTAAACCACGACATCACCATGCTACCTGCCACATAGGAACATCGGTTTATCAACGACGTCTCCAAACAACGCCTTCTACCCCTTGACTTTCCGTTGCCAATGTTGCTGTAGCTTCCATCGTCTTCATCGCCACGGCCGCCGCTACGGCCTCGCGAACTGACATGGCCACCTCTGCATGCCTCATCTCCATGCAATCGACACAGTCTTCTACTCGGCGAAAAATGCCATTTCCTCGGCCGGCGACACACGCCGTCCCTCACACCTCCGTAGACCGCCACATGGTCTGGAGCTTGAGCGCCCCTCCACCATTGATCGCCACCTCATGCTGGCCACCACCAGCACGAACGAATCGCACGACGAGGCTTTGGGATCTCCATCATGCCGCCAATGACACGCTGTACCATGCCCGTACATGGTCCCAACGTCGACATCTTGAGATGGATTTCCTCTCCCAAACCTAGGCTCCGGTACCAATTGTTTGAAAACCGAGGATCGACGAACGATCATAGTAACATAAACAATAGACAAGGAAAATCGGCGACGAACGCCGCGGTGACAAACACTTGTATCTTGGCTATTATTAATGAAAAAAAAAACAACTCGGCTCACATGGAACACGAGTGGAGACTCACCGGGTGACCCATGCCTGCCAGGCAACAAACGCCGTAGCGGCAACACATACCGGTACTCTCTCTATTTTTCTCTCGGCTCATCTTGAACACACATTACAATGGTTATATATAGCCCAGCACACACCAGTGAGCAAGGTGCATACGCATGCATGCCTTCCACTTCTCTAGAGCCACAAACTCACGAAACGCCAGCGCCACCACGCGTAGCATCTTAAGAAGCGGTCCTGACATAGCAACAACCGTTAATGCAATCCTAAAATAGAATACATGCACACACACTCTACCTAAAATGCATCGGTTGTCACCCACACAACTGCTTCACGGCTCGATCCCATTGACTCCAACACGAGCACAAACATGCGCGCCATTGATGATCCAACCTGACACACACACCATGCACGAACATGGCGTGGTTTATGCTAACACCCGCGTCCATGGGTTGTATATGTCCAAATTGAGATGACCTAGTAATTATGATCTTTGAGTTGGGACAGGGTGTGTAACATAACTTTATAAGTTGGTACTATGTTGGTCTCAACAATTCTTATGAAGGATTCAGAACTTCAAAAAATCTTAACTTCAAGAAACAGAACTGTTGGTAAACTAACAAAAATCTATGAACTGTTTGAGACATACATAGTCACTGAAATGGAACAGCAACCAAACATGAAGCATCAACGACATCGAATTGGGGAACCTTTGATATGATTGCTAACAATTGTCTACATCCTCCAGGCTGGTTGATCTACATCTTCCCGAATTCATAGGGAGACATGTAAAACTAGCTTCATGTCCATTACGACTTAGCATAGGAGCTATGTCCATTCCCCAAATCTGGTGCAATATCACTGCGTCACAACAGCATCTACATAGCTCCTATGCTAAGTCGGAGGCGTTTGAGTAACTGAATTGATGCCTGGAGGCCATGGTGGAGAATCTGGCTGTGTTCTTTGGATGACGACACAGTTCTGTCCGGTACGACCACGGAAGGAACCCGGCCAAATGCTTCCATCAAAAATTATAACTATGTTAAACTAGCCTAGCATTCGAAGAAGTGCTTCCATTGAAGATTATTACTAAGTTAAACTAGACAAGCAATCAAAGATGTGTTCAACATACACTATTTTTTGAAGCTGGACGTACACTATTTTTTAAGCTGGAAAAGGAACTGCCTTAACTGAAGGGTACCTATGTTACTGAATCTTTATATTTTAAATCTGATCGAAGTTTGTTTAGTGCTGTTTTGTTGAACATCTTTTGCTAGGGTAGATTTAGTTATTGCACAATGCTACCGCATATCATGGCTGCAATAATGACAACCCTTTTAGCTTGTAAACTTTCATAATGAATGAGAGTGCCTGGAAAATTTGTCACAATATTTGTGGTCGAACTAATGGAGTACCACTGATATGCCATGAAACAATAAGGTGTGGATCGAAATTTGTTGGAATTGTACTGGAGTATGGAAAAACCCAAGGTTTCAGAAATAAAAAAAAATATGAATATGAATTTTTGACCTAGATGGTTTGTGTTGCAAATTTGGGACTGGGATTTTATCGTGAAGGATAAGTAGAACGAAAATGCTATCCCAACACCATTTATCGCGGGCATTATTTTGCTAGTTGTAGGGTGTTCTTTGCTCGCTTCTAGTCTGGCATGCATGTATTTCCACAACTGCTAAGCGTACAAACTCCAACTGTCTCTTATGATATAAGCGTCACCACCCCATGCCCAAGGTTCTGCGCTACCGCCATCACTGCCCCATGCCAACACTCTTCACTTGACGTGTTGGGAGCATATCGCCAGGCCTGGGGTATGGAGATGGATTGGTTGGTGGGGACCAGGAGAGGATAAGATGGATGTAATTTGTTTAGAGGCAGGTAGCCAATATATTTTCAGTGTGCCATGTACGTCAAATAAAATAGAGCGAATTGATTAAAGCAGCCAAATAATTTTTCTGCGCTCAAACATACCAGGGGAAAAAAATGAACCAAAAGAGTTAATGAACCAACGGGGAAAAATGAACCACGCATAACATTTGTCTGTTCGCTGCCCAGGAATGCAGAAAATATGAGATGTGCTGCTACTGTTCCTGCAGGAGAAACTCGACGCCCTTGACAACTCTTATTCATTTTAATACATTATAAAGTGTTACTATGGCCATTGTTTGCTACATGTCTGGGAGGGGTGGTACAAATGGTGGGTGACATTATCTTGAGTTGCTACGTGGAATGGGAAAAAACTCTTGAGCATCAATCCATATATAAATAGAAGTTATGTTGCACATGAATCCACTTAGAAAAATATCATGTAATATAGGCAGCTCTCCTCACCCAGTGATTACATCAAGCATAAGGCCATAATCATGGTCATAGATTGGCATATGAGGTATATTGGGACATTTTCAAAAAAACCAATGGAATCCAAACTGGTGCTCATGTTGAACATGTTAAAATCTGTCCATAGCAAGTAGTTCTGAACGTAGATTCTGAGGCTGGATGCATGGCAGTGAGCAAGCCCTTGACAAAAGCACGGGTGTAGAAAGAGCAGGGCAATTGTTAATAAGGCCTGTATAGACATGGTGCAACCAGGTAGAAACAAGGGAAGACACAGGGTTGAGAGGAGCCGGGAATATTCGTTCATGAACCTGATGGTGGCCTAGAACCAACCAAACAATAGCTACTAGCCAAAACCAAGCCACCTTGCCTCCTTGAATTAGGTGGCAATCGTTCCATCAACAACCATGGACGGATTCCACGACTTGCAGCAATGACGTACGATACCAGCGTGCTCACTCCCATACAGTAGAGAGTATCTTTCGATGGCAATTATTTGCAGATGTTGAGGCAATAACATAGGCATCATGCACCACATTGTAGTAAATCCATCTCGTCCATCATTTTTTGTTCCCTATGCAAGTGTGAATGTAAGAGCAATTTACAATGTTAATCCCAAAGGAACATATGAAGCACATGAATTTGACTATCTAAACATCAATGCAATTAACTATTGCTATATTAATTAGTCATACTTATTAGATTACAAAAATAATAATTTTTTTCTAATTTTATTATAAATTATTGTTTCTCTGTTCTGATATATTTTAAAAATAAATATTAAAATTAACGTCATTACTCATTAGTAATAACTATTGAAAATGCACGTGCGACACGCACATGTCTATATTGTATTTTCTCGTGTGTTATGACGACAAAATTTTTGTATCAGCAGAGACACATTTATTTATGTCATAAAAAATCATCTTTACAATTCATGACTTGTTCCTTTATTAGTAATCTATCCTCCTGGTATCTCAAGAATTAGCATATATCAAATTGAATCATAGAAAACATATATTGGACTATAGTGAGATACAAAACCATTTATGTATAGTAGAAAGTATTTGATGTACAATGAAATAATTATTTTTCAAGAAAAATCTACAAATACTTCATTATTTAAACAGGGCTCCACTGGTCCTGAAGCAATGTCAAGTAGGTATTCTGTATAGAGTACACTCTAATAAATTGGTTGAGGCCCACATGATACATCTAGTTTCTAGTTGGCTGATGAGTAGGGAATACTAGCTCTGCTTCTATAAAATGAATGTTAGGGTGCATCATTTCTAGACAAGAGGCATTGCCGATGATGACCATCTACCCGAGCCCATGATGGAAGGTCAAGTAAAAATGAATTAAGAATAAGAGGCATTAGGATATATCATTCATCCATCTTCTCATGCGACAGGTGATGTAGCGCGAAGGTTTGTAGGTACAACCACACCTTACACACACTGCTGTGAAATCACCAGCAAGATGGACAGCTGACTGTAGCTATGAACTGGATGTCTTTGAAAGGGACATCATGCTGCAGCCACTGTCTAGAAACGTAGCACTTAGTGCATGCGGCCTTCAGGATCATGCTGAACAACGTCAGAAACATTTCAGTGTAGCCCTGCTGCAGTGCTCGCGCCCATCGTGGCACAGTAAATTGCAAACATGAATACTAATGTATTTTTTCTCGAATGTGCAAAAGATTTGCATATCATTGTATCAAGTAGAAGAGTTTGACAAACATAAAACACGCATGTGACAGCGTAGGCGGTCAACACAGCTGTAGCCGGACCATCCTAATGGGGAATCCCTAGGTCGATATTACATAAAGAAACAACCGACGCCGACGCCGGCGCTGACACCCACGGCGACGGAGGCGCCACGGTCGTTCGGCCGAGGTCGACTTATCCAGCAGGACGAGCATCGCCTAGATCTACCCGTAGACACTGTCGCTGTTCCCAGGTGCCGCACATGTTCGCGACATCATGGAGGACCCGATGTTGGAGGAGTTCATTGGAGGAGTTTGCCGCCTCGATCACTAGCACACAGTTCGTAACGGGGCCTTCCTTTGAGTGTGTGGTGTTACCTTTTGTGGCTCCCCCGCTCCAGGATGAGGCCCCGGCAACGGCGACCGCCCTTCTGGATATGCAGAACCTTTTGGGTTGTGCAGGCCCAGAACCTTGATATGTTGTGTGGTTCAGTGGACCCGGAGGGGGAGTGGCAATAGCAATGGGCTGGGCCGGCTACAGAGAACCGGGCGGGCACTGGCAAACGGGCCAGGCTTGGGCGGGCACCGGCAAACAGGCCGGGTCCAGTAGGCCCGGTTATAACACGTGGCATGAGCTCCTGGGCCCGGTCTAGAACCCCAAAACAAACCCCGGGCAGTCAAAGGTGGCATGTACCACCGATGTGTGACTAAGGGGGAGATTGTTGGGGTTAGTCCCACATTGATAATTGATGGTGGGGGAGCACAGCGTATAAGGGGGGCGGTCCTCACCTATTAGACTAGTCTTTTTGGGTTGTGCAGGACCAGAACCTTAATATGTTGTGTGGTTGAGTGGACCCGGAGGGAGCGGCACCAGCAAACGGGCCGGGCCCGGGCGGGCGCGCCAAACAGGCCGGGCCCAAGAGGGCCCGGTTCTAACGAAAGTGACGACCACAAATTAATTCATGAAGGGATGTTTCTAATTTAGCAAAGGTTTTCTACTATTTGTAATGTTTGTCTAGGGTCTCAGGTACATTAAAATTGAAACTCCAGAAACATTGACAAATTATTAATATTAGCTTTTATAAAATAAAGAATAGATCATGTGTCAGCCTTTGTCTATTCAAATTAGAGTACAACAAATGTTGATTTTTTTCTGTTTTTTCTTTTACAATTTCATTATACTATATTGTTTGCGTACATCATGTGCAGCTTATGACAGACGTCTAAAACAATCCTTAAAATTGTAATAGTAATGAAAGACTGTTAGATTGTATATATAGTTTAATACGGATTAAATACTTTTAGGCTCACGTTGTGTGGCTACTTGCTACTTGCCACTTATATTTATAACATTGAAGAGGAGATAGCCGTGCACGATCCTATATACTCAAACATTTTTAGACAAGTAGCATATAGAGAAATTGAAATAGGCTTAAGTTCCAGTAGGTGCCAACTCCTCCTGTTTTTGTCAAAATATGGTGGAGAGCTATAGATAAATTGAAATAGGCTTAAGTGGCGTCAGGAAAATCTAGCCCAGTAGATCAACTTACATATACCGAGATAATAACTCACACATGCAGATGCCCCGTGGCACAGCAAATATGTGCCAATGCTGACTTCTTTCTCCTGTTCCAGTAGTGTTTTGTATGTAAGCTGTAGCAGTCTCTCCCATTGTCCATTGTGCTACGGACAAAAGCTTAGGTTATATTGTACAAGTTCCTTGTTGACAGGAGAATTATGTACAAATGTATAACGCCATCAAGTTATCAACCTTATTACATAATTACATGCTGTCTATCAACCCATGCTTCAAATAGGAAGGGCCTAAATTTTAGGATATATAATTACATATTATCATCTAATATCTAGGACAAATAAAACTACTTATATAACTTGTTTTTCTCTTTATTTACTTTCTAAGAACATTGCATTAAAGATACTTTGTTCATAGTAATTTTAGTTTGCCATACTGTACATTGTTGGCTGCCTGTGCACAGCAACCGGTAGGGTCAGAGTTGGTTGATCGGAATCTTGCAAGGGGGCATGGTCACAGCCGTATATATGTATTATGTATATACTAGTCCGTCAACCCGTGCTCCCGCACGGGTTAATCATGAGATTTTAAGTAATAGAACCCTTCCTATCTAATTAATATGTATTGTACCTACTAAAATTACTTGATATCCTTACATATCTCTACCACATCATTTAAATTATTATGGTGTTTATTTCAGCCTTGAAATGGTGATGATAATATTGTATGTTTCCATCCTCGTTATTTGATTTATAGGACTTCAGGGTTGACATGATTTTCTCTATTGTAGCTTTGTTATATATGATCATTAAAAGTGACAATATATAATTGGATCTATATATGTATTAATCAATAATGTGGTGTTTAATGGGGAAGTTACCTATAGAAGAAAGGAGAAGCAAAGGTAAAATACCTTTCTGCTTTTGAAGGTTGTCTTCGTCGTTTCATCAAAGATCATCTTTTGTAATCAGTAAGTAGAGAAGATGGTCGTATATGTTTTTTTTTAAATGCTAATTGTTCTGCTCTTTTCTGTGTGAATAAGATAGTGTGTCAATATGTTTAGACTATGAATTATACATGGATCATTAAATTGCATATGTTATTTCGACTTTTATTTCCTTGTTGGCTGGAGAGTCTTAGAAAATTTATTTCTAAAGTAATAAAATATGTTTGCCAACAATATATATAGGAATATATATTTGGGATTAATATTATTTGCTTTTGCTTTTGATGTCATTTTCTTTTGTGCAACATCAGGTTTCCTCCTTCAGTCCAATTGATAAATATGAATTTATAACTTTGTTTCTAAAAAATATTGAGGGATCAACAGTTGATCATATTTATGTATAAAAAGATGGGAGATATAGTTTTTACTTTATATTTATTTGCATTTGTGTATGACCAAAACTACTGCATCCATTGAAAATATATATGCATGCACATATATGGAACATTGGCATGTAGTCCTATGAAAATATTTTAACATGTATATACATCAACATATATGGCTGTATGCATGCTCAAATAAATGTAGTACAGGCTTGGATACATTATATATATTGCCGCTAGTATAAAACCACATCAGCGTGTGGTGGTTGAATTAAGGATATTAATTAAATAATTAATAATTAATAATCATATTATACGCATAGCACTTGCTCAATAATTTAGTTGACGCAAATACCATGCCTATGACACTGTAGGATATACACAAAAAAACGTCGGATCCATCTAGTGTCTATTACACCCTTCATCCCAAATTATAAGTAATTCCAAGAATTTTGAGAGTCAAACATGTCTAGTTTGTCCACACTTACACAATAAGGTAATAATGTTTAGGATGCCACCTAAGTATCATTGAATTTTTCCTTAATTATATTTTCATAGTAACCTATTTGATGTTATAAACCTTTATATTATATTTCTCTGTAATTTTTATCTAACTTGAGATGTTTTGGCTCTCCAAGATTCTTATAATGACTTACCATTTGGAATAGAGGGAGTAATTATTTAGGTTATAAGAGATAATTTAAAGATTGATGCTTGAAGACAAATTCAGAGATTGTCTAATGTTTATTGTGTATAAACTCTGTCCAGCGGATACAAATTTAAAGAAATCAGCGCAGAAGAGCAGTACTCATACCATGTGCATATTATAATGATAGAATTAATCTACTACTTTGTTGTAGCATAAATATTTGCTTAGAATACCAAATTACCTAAATTACCATTTACATTTATTTAAGTAATTAAAAATGATGTTGATCTATTTGAATGTAGACATTCAAAAAAATCTATTTGCATATAATAAAGCTCACGTGGGAAATTTTTGCTTTCGATCATCAGCAGGATATAGTCCATGATGACATAAGTAAAAATTGTTAGTAGTGATGAATTTGTGTTTGCTATATGTTGGTCAACTGACCCGACACTTTTTGTACAGACATAGTGATATTACGGGCTCTATAGCTAGAAGGTTAATTGGTTGGCAAAAAAGACATTTTCATGTTGACTCGAACCAACACTAACCTTGTGTTTGGCGTGCGATTTTGCGGTGGAGAGGACGCCCAAATTGTCACCAATCTTGTAGAGCCAGTGGTGCATGAGCTCCATCACGCAGCAATATATCTTCTGCCCATGTAACCATTACTTAATTACTATAATACACTAATGACAATAGACTATAGCTAGATATGTGGGTGCGTGCACATCTTAGCGGTGTTCTCCGTCGTCTATTGAAGAGTGGGGCAACACGCAACCCAACCCTGCCCACCTGCCTAGCGCGTACTGCTGCATTGCATTGCGAGGCAAACTGACGCTGCTGATTTAAGCTGTTGTGGGCATACCTGTCCATCAGCAGCTCATCCATGGGACAATAGGTGCGCATGATATTCCCCCAATCTGGCACACTCCTCCTACTAATGTATGAAATTTGTACGTCCAAGATCAAATCGGAGATCGATTAGGCAATAAGATGGCAAAGACAACTTATCACATCCAAAGAAACCGACCAGAGGATCAAGATATAGATCAGGATTGCCAAGAACTTGTGACAGATTGGGGAGGGAAGCGCAGCCACGTACGTAGCATGCAATATGGAAAGGTTAGATACTTTTTTTTTCTTGTTCATGGGACTATTTTGGGCGGCGGCTGACCATGCTAATAGCACGAGGGAAAGATTGCAATAGAGGAATAATGTAGTCGGGGCCTTGGCTAATACCGCGGAGACAATTTTTATTTTCTTCTTAATTAGATCTATTATTGAGGTTAGCAAAAAAATTATTGTTGCGTGATTTCTGGCCTTTGGCTAATTCCACGTGAAGACAATATATAATTTTTGTTTTCCTTCTCAATTAGATCTATATATTATTTCATGATTTTCATAATGGCAGGTGGGTAATTTTTAGAACAAACTAAATAGATCTAACGGCTAATAAAATTAATCATGATCAGATTGATGGCTAGATCTTTCGATTATTGTGAGAATTTCTAGAATTTATTTTTTTCTAGCGCATCTGGTGAGAGTTAACGTGGTGCCTCCGTTGGAGCCTCTAATTGGCTAGATCTTTCTGATTATTGTGAGAATTTCTAGAATTTTTTTCTAGCGCATCCGGTGAGAGTTAACGTGGTGCCTCCGTTGGAGCCTCTAATTAGTAATAGTAAGATATTTTACGATCTTTGTGTGGTGGTTTATATATAATTGTTTTGTAGACTTCATACAGGGCTTATAAAACATGTAATCAAATGTTTTCAAAAGTTGTTATTTATTAAGTTCTAGTATTTGTACATAATTAAAGTCACTGATGTTACATATATAATCTTTAACGGCCAGAACTTGTTGAACATTTCATTAATTTTTAATGACCTGAGCAAGGGATCTGCATGTTCCGTATTCGAAGTCTCAAATAATAGCAATATCTTTGATCACCTAAATCCATGTGTGGCATGCATAATTGATTGTTCAAAGTCTCAAATAATTGCCAGGTCCATCCAGTGTCTATATGCCTTTTTTTGCTTGACTAATTTGAAATGTGCGTGGGTCAGCATCACTTTTTGAATCTTTGAAAAACTAAAAATTTTAAACCCCATGATCGAATCTGCAATTGGTGCAATGCGTGGGTCAATTTGTAGTGGGTTACACACACACTACAAATGATTTATAGAGGTGGCTGTGATTCAGTGTCGCATCTGCAAATCGATTTGCAGAGGCAGCTAATGTTACCAGCCGTCTCTAAACATTTTACCAAACAAGGTTCAGACCGAATTTATGATTTCTGTACACACACATATATGTATACAAATCAAGCAATATATGCCATTGCTTTAATATGTCATCTAGTTTAATTGTATATACATATATACACACACAAGTACATCAGTGAGACCTGTGCTATATATGCTGGAGGTGATACTGAAGAGGCAAACAATGTTGTATATAGTTGACTTGTTCATTGAAGTTATGTTCTCAAGAGGAAATCAAAAGAAATCAATGATGATATGACCTTCATAACATTATGGGATCATGCCAAGATTTTGTTTTTCAATCCAATAGGTTTGGTAGCCAGGTTGTTTTGAGATCTATGCTACATATGACAGACGCGAGACTGGATACAAACAGAGTTGTGTACGGAGAGGGAACCATTGATACTTGTTTATTGCAGTTAGCCTCTCAAAAGGAAATCAGATGAAATCAGTGATAATATAAACCTCGATTGCATTAAAAGATGACGCAAAACAATTTTTTTAGGAAACTGGAGGGGCCAGGGCCCCTACAGGGATTTATTTAAAATTAAACAAAGTCTTACAAAGAAGAACGAAAGAAAGGACAGTTACATCAGGAATTAATGAACAGAGAAAGAAATGAAAAGAATCAGAAACAACAAAGCACTTACTACAGATTTTCGATCCATAAATCAAAGGTTGCCGCAAATCTTGTCTTGACCCGTAGGGTTAAGATTCTGAGTTCCTTGTCAAACTTTTCTTTTACCCTGCCTAGTTGAGCCTGAATTCCTTCAAAGACAGAGTCATTCCTGCAGTTCTAAATTGCCCAACTCATTAGGATTGCAAGTACCATGAAGAAATTTGGGTTTGCTTGAAGCCTTATCTCCCCTATTGCCTGAAAGATATCTGTCTGATTAGCCAGATTAATCCCAATCATATCCCAGCATTGAACTGAGAATGGACAAGTCAAAAACAGGTGCTCCATTGTTTCTTCAATTCCAACTTGATACAGTACACAATTGATTGATGGAAGTTGCATTCCTTTTCTGCTTAGCACATTCCTTGTGCTCAGTCTGTCCTTCATCTCCATAGCCAAGAGAATGGCTGTGGTACAATACATGTTTGCTTTAACTTCTATTAGACCTTTGATACTGAGAATTGTCCCCCACTGGTTTTCCATTCATCATTTTGATCAACAATGTTCAACCCATTTTTACAATTCTCTAGCCTCTGAAACTGCTGGAATGCTTCATAACAAACAAATGTTTTTCATGCCAAAAGGTTTGGAAGGGCGAGGGAATATGCACAGGTCATAGTTTAAAAATTCAGTAGAGAACGAGAACCGATGCTACCAGACCCCGGTGACATTTCTGTTTGACCTTGAACGATATGGATGCCAGCACCCCATGTGTGGCTCATTGCTGGTCGGTATTAACATGTTGCATTCGCCTCCTTCCTTTGAATCTATCTGCTATCCAATCCTGGCGCTCATGTATCAGTCAGTCTACATGGTCAAAGTGAAGATGATCACTAACGAAAGTATCCCCTGGGCAGAGAATGACTTTTCTAAGGCAAGAAGTAGAGCAGCTTGCAATATGTTGAATCATCCATAGTCCTCACAGGGTCAGGACTGAACGGGTAATGAACCATGCAGAAAATGAGTCGAATAGAGGTGCTGAACTACCAGCTACCCCACGTCGAGGAGCATAGCCAGATGGCTAGCATAGAGCTCATGCAACGTATCAAGAAGACTGAGATAACAGCTCAATAAATAATTGATGTTCATCCGCGGCAGCTGAAGCTGTACTGCAAATCAGTTTAGAACGTCCCTCATGCTATCTCTCTGACCTTTGTGAACCACTCCTGTGTACTGTGTGGTACAAACCAAAAGGTGTAACTGACTCTCTAGCTTCTTTTCCAACGTACTGCTGCTCTGTCTGGTGAACACCATGTAAGGTCTCTGAAAAATTCAATCTCAGCATGTGCTGCCTCTGAAAAATTGAAGTACATTAACTACCGCCTAGGATTGAATGATATATATATTATGATTTGATTATGGAAATTTACTGATTGGACAGGCTGGTCAGAGCATTCTGTAATACTGATTGGGAGGTTCTGTTCCAAGGCTATGTGCTCCATGCTCTGTCAACAGGCGCTTCAGATCACTCTCCGATACTGCTCACGCGCCAACAGGCCGTGCCAACTAAAGCAAGATTCAGATTCGAAGATCACTGGATACATGTCCCAGGTTTTAAGGATATAGTTCAGCAGGCATGGTTGAAGCCACAGTCCGGTTCAGCACTGTCAGTTATCAGGAAGAAGCTTTCAGAAACAGCCAAAGCTCTCCGGCTGTGGAGCAAACCCTTGTTCAGCAAGGTACGGCTACAGCTACACATTGCAAATGAAGTCATTGGGAGGCTGGATATTGCACAGGAGGACAGGCAACTGTCTGTGGATGAAGTTCAGCTAAGGAAGGAACTGAAAATCAGGCTCTTGGGACTAGCAGCAGTAGAGAGGTCAAGAAGGAGACAGGCTTCTAGATTCATTTGGCTCAGGGCGGGGGATGCTTCTACAAAGTTTTTCCATATCAAAATGAGCAGTAGAAAAAGAAGGAAGCATATCGCTTCTCTGAAAAGGAATGATGGGACTCTAACATGGCAACATGAAGAAAAGGAACAAGTTCTGCATGACTACTTCTCAGGTATTATGGGTACACGGGTGCAGCGATCAAGGAACTTCAACTGGGAACGTCTCAACCTGAGCACAGTGCAAGAGATTGAGGGTTTGGAATTGGACAGGCCATTCACAGCTGAGGAGTTAGACAGAGCAGTAAAGGGATTGCCAAATGACAAAGCGCCAGGGCCGGATGGTTTCACAAACAATTTCTACAAGCATTGCTGGGGTATCATCAGGTTGGACTTCTTAGCTGCTTTCAACTGCATGTTTGCTCACCACAGTGGGGCGTTGGAGCATATTAATGGCGCTCATATGGTGCTGCTGCCCAAGACAGAGGTTACTTCTGAACCAAAAAATTTCAGGTCAATAAGTCTCATACACTCTTTCGGCAAGCTGTTCAGCAAGGTGTTAGCCATCAGGCTGTCGTACTACATTAATGATCTTATTGCTCCATGCCAAAGCAAACATGGGCTCTACCACCGGGCCCGGGACTGCACCAGGCCGCCCGTGACTGGCTCGTCCTCTAGGCACGCAGGCACGGGGGCCGGCTGCGCCCCTGAGCGCAAGCGGAGAGCGACCCCTGGGACCTCGGGGTGCGCTGGGGGCCGCTCGATGCCACCGCCACCTCTCTCTTCGGGGACGAGCGTGGGCGCGCGGGGGCCGACCCCGTCGCACCCGCCTGCTGCCGGCGTTGACGCCGATTTCGCTACCATGCGCGGTCATGAGGTGTCTATCATCGCCGTTCAAACGGCAGTTGCGATGGCCATCGGGATCCAGCCTGGGAAGCTGCAGATCCAACGTTGCACCTAGGGCTTCATCATCGTCTGCCCCAACCAGATGCGCGACGGCAGCATTGCACCAACCATGGCGGAAGTGGTGGCCCAACACTTGAGGGGTGCCGTGGCGACCGCCGCTCCTCGCACCGTCGCCGGCTCTACTTCGGGTGCCACGGCGATGGAGTCCAGCCGGCCGCGCCGCCCTCGACGCCGTGGGCGCCGCGCCAGCCGTGGAAAGGACGACCGCAGGAAGACACCGTGACAGGCGTGGCGCCTGCGCGCGCCACAGCTGGCACCCCCCGTGAAGGCCGCTGACGCGGGTGACTCGGCGGGGAGCCTGGAGTCGCCCGTGGCAGACTGAGAGGAGGGGGAGTTCCGGCCGGACACCTCGCCACCCGGCCCACCCTGACGAGAATGACATGAGGACAGAGAATGCAGCCGCCATGGCCGGCTCGGTGGGGAGCCTTGAGCCACCCGTGGAGGCTGAGGAGGACCCGGATGCTCAGGGCACGTTGGCGTTGCTCGCCCACTAGGGAGAGGAGCTCGCGACAGGGCTGTCGAGCTCCGCGTCGCCGCACGACCTCGGCCGCGCCGACAGCGCGGATGCTGAGGAAGCGTTAGGTGACACTGAGCTGCCAGAGGACGACCCGTCTACGCCGGTGCACGGTGGGCTCGACAGCACGACGGAGGGCACGCTGGCCCTCCTCGCCCAATGGGGAGCGGACCTCGACGAGGGTCCACCGGGCTTCCCCGTCCCGGGTGCCTTCCCGCAGCAGGAGGAGCGGCAGACCACCCCACCCCGGTGGGAAACCTTGTGCGACGCAGACGACGGGTGGACTGCGGCGTTCGCGGGATTTCCCCCACAACGCCGCGTCCACGACGCACTGGGGGACGCTCCGGCGGAGGCCGTCGATTCCGACTCGAACGACGAGGAGCAGCAGACGACAACAGGCCCGACGACCGGCGGGGTAGGCCCAGCGGGGAGCTTGGAGTCACCCGCGGGGCGCTCGGGGGTCTGGGCCGTGCCGCCGGCACACCGCCGGCCACAGGGAGGGCCCACTGTGCGGGGCTTCCGGAAGCCCGCCGGGACCGCGCAGCCGCCGACGAGGCGCCGCCGGGTTTACGCACACCCGTCTCCCGGAGGTCCGCCGCTAGCTCGCCGACCGGAGAGGTGGGAAGCCCGGCCAAAGATGGCTCCTTCACGAGGCGGCTCAAGAACTTCGCCAACGAGTCTTCCACAAGGCGACCACCCCGCTTCTTCCGGCCGGGGTGGACGACCCAGCCCCATCAAGCGCCAACGTGGAGCGGGCGCATCGCAGCCAACCCTCTCTAAGTACCCGGTGGCAAAGAGAGGCGAGATCCTCGCCATGCGGAAAATGGGGTTCATCGAGTCGAGCCGACGGTGGAGGGACAACGAAGCTAGACGCGATGTTCGAGGGAAGACACAGGATGCCGAGCCTTGCAGGAGTTGCTCGCAGGGCGAGGAGAGTCAACAGCGACCACCCGAGGCGCCGCGGGGGGGGGCCACGCATGAGCGTCGGTTCCGTCAAGCGAACTAGAATGTTAGTGTGTGAGTAATCCGTTATGGACGTGTTACGGGTGGCGGGCTGTGTTTCAAATGTGTTAACACCCGGAAAAATTTGTAAAACTCTTCTTCTTCTTAATACAATGATGCGCAAATCTTTGCGTATTCGAGAAAAAAAAAAAAGAAAAGACACAAATCCCTGCCACAAACATACACACTAGTAAACCTGAAAACTATAAGCATATGCATGCCCCGAACGACTTCGCTGCAAAACATTTTTCATGATTATACACTAGCAGTTTGGTGGCCTCATTCAGGGGCATGTGGTCCACACATGGTCCATGACTGAGCTCGTCCGGCCCAAAAAAAAGGATCTAGTACTCGGCCTTTCTTCCCCAGACTCGCGAAGAGAAACTGCACTGCAACCACTGACCAGCTCGTTCTTGCAGTGGTGGAGCCTAGCACTAGTGGAGTCCTCGCGAAGGATGAACACGCCTCGTGCACCCACAACATGGACACGCCTGGTGCACCCGCAACAAGGCCATCTACAACTGGACCCAGCGAAGGCCGATAGCGGTTGGCAGGCAACAGCAGCCTGGCACAACGGCAACGTAGCATGCGCAAGGTCCAGCCCCCACGTGCCAGGCTTGCCAGATTTGCTGAACGAAGATAGTGTGTGGGATTTTGATGAAGGTGGTGTCAAATGGGTGCCTACCATAGCTAGCTGTACTGTTGCACCATTCTTCCTGGTGCCTTTCCGTCCTATATTCCTATCGAAATAGGCTCCATCTATCAGCTTGCAGGTGAAACAACTTGCCTTCTTCAATAGCATTTCACTATGAATCCCAAACCATATATATATAATCCTATTGCTATGGAAAGGATACGCCCTAGCTAAAGGTGACTGAGCATTATTGATGGAAATGAATACTGCTGTGCTAAAATCATCTGTCTATGAGCAGTGTTCTACCCAAGCAGTGTTCTAACGGCTGGCCTTGAATGTATTATTAATGGCAGATGACCTGTTTTTTTAATTGCTTCTGACATGCAATTCTGAGTTTTTCTCCATTCATTAAGATGGTGCCAAACAGTATTAATTTTCCATTGACTTGATGCCTTTAGAGAATAACATTCAAGAGATTTCGGAATTAAGATCGTATGTAAGGATAGATAAAATACGATTTTATAACAATAATAATCAGTGTTCAATGTGTTTTTAAAAATAAACCATGTTCGGTGCATGTCATAACACCAAGCTCGTGAGTTGATTTTGTCCTCTTTGAGACCTTATTATTTTCAATGGATTCAAGCCTAGAGTTTACAACATTCATGAAATAAAATAATAAATATACATATTTTTATTTGTTTACATGAGATTAGAAACAACGACCTTATTGCACTGCATAAAAGTATATTAAAAACAAAGTTTACATTTATTTGTGACAGTCATGTTCTTTGTTGGCTTGCGAATTTCTCTTTCTTTTTAGCACAAGTTATCAAAGCGACTAATTTAAATGCATACCGGAGACTAGGTTGTCATGCCATGAAACTGAGGAAATTTAGTGAGCAACGGAACTCCTCGTTCTACTCGTTGCTTCCTCGCGTCTTCTTCCCTGTGAAGCGCCCGAGGGCCTCCACCCGTGCCACCATAAGTCGCCCTCTCCTCCTCGCCGGCCAGGCCGCTGCCGCCACTCATCCTCGCCGGCAGCGGCAGCCAACGAAGGGGGGGGGGGGTCAATAAGGTGCCCCACTCCCCGCACCTTCCTCGCGTTCCCTCTCCCTCCCTACCTGCTCTTCCTCCCCCTGCCGCGGGGCGGCGCGGGACCCGTGCCAGCCCCGCCATGGCCGGATCTGCCCTGTCAAGTGGATCTCGGGTTGCAGGGCGACGCAGCGGGCTGCGCCTCGGTGGCCGAGGGTGGAGCTAGGGTTGCCCGACCGCCACCCCCTCCCCCCATTGGCTCCCGGCGCCCTTGGCGCGGCTCCGAGGCCGCCCTGCTGCACGTGAGTCCTCGCAGTAGTGAGGTCACCCACGCAATTGCGCAACCTTGCGGCAGCGGTCGGGGACTTGGGCGACAGCGGCGGCAGCTCCTTCGTGAACCTATGTCATACTCGTTGGCATGTTTAGGGGCTACCCATTCATTTAACTTAAATAAATTAAAGTGACATTGTAAATTGGATCAAAGTTATCCCACTCACTTATTATGCAAGATAATTTAAAGTGTTTACTATTTTTTTATCAAATTTGACATGGATACCATTATGATCCAAATTTTGAAATAACACTTTAAATTAGCTTCTGTTTGATAAAATCGAAATGTAAATATGAGGGGCCTAATCCCCAGTGACAACGTGGCGGCGAGAGCAGGAGCGGCGGGGGTGGCAGCACAGGCGGCGTGCAGGGCAGGGGCGGCGCGCGTAGCACGGTGTAGGGGCGGCATGGGGAGCAGGAGAGGAGATAGGGTTGACCCCTTTCTTTGTTGATTTGATTCAACCGATTACATCTCCAATATATAATTGGCCTTATTTGAATGCTAAGCAAACTAGGGGATCCTCAGAATATAGATTTCTTTTTACAATCCGGTCTTTTCTTTATTTGGCCAACAATTTGCAAACCTAGGACACTCAATTGGAAAGCTTAATCGATGACGGCCTTGCGGCAGCTTGAGGGGGTTGCACCGCTCATCCGGCGCGCGCCTTTCAAAGACCACAGCTACTAGATCATATCAACAAAAAAGTAACAAACAAGACAATCAATTTTCCTGGTCGTTATTTTAGATAATTTTATAAACGTTACATTGAAACGTAATATCATATCAATTCGATAGAGAATGAGTTTTAGATACAACCTTTTATAAAACAATATGCATACAGGAATATCAATCATCGGATCCAGTGCGATGTCCTCTTGCACGTACCGGTTGGTTCCTTGCAATATGTCTAGACTGCTTATTTCCCACATGTTATTAAGCTAGATAGGTAGAGGGATGCACTAACCAGAAAACTAGTGGAACGTCATATATGGTTTTTTCTATAATTTTGAATATGTAAAATTAGCTACCTATTTCGGAACCAAGATAGCTACTGGCCTAACCCTGGCAGTGCACAGTCTCCTACAAGCATCCTCAGATAGGGCAGTGCACAACCATCCCAGAAAAGATGGTTGTCGTCCCATGCATTACCCATGCTGCGGCCAAGTGAGGGGTACCTCACATGTATATGGTGTGTTTGGGATGGGTGAAGGTGGTATCAAATGGGCGCCTGCCTGCAGTTGTGTTACTGTTGCTCGATTCCTCCTAGTGGCTCTCAGTCCTATCAGCCTGCATGTGACATAACATGGCCTTTTCACCTCTATTTCACTATGTATTGCCTACCATATATAATCCAGTCGCTACGGAAAAGATACTTCCTAGCTTATAATGGTGACTATTCATTCTTGAAGGAAAGAATACCGTGGTGCTCACTCTAAGTTTGTGGGCCATCACCACGCGAGGCCGTGTGACTGCTGATATGGCATAAATCCAGTGTCGATGGCCTGCTTTTTCAAATTTTCCTGACATACAATTCTGAGTTTTTCTCCTTTGATTAAGATCGTCCTAGCAGTATCAATTGCTGGCATGACCGTGCTTCACTCCACCCTGTGTGATTTCCTTATAGAATAGGTCATGTTGTTCCTGCGCCGGGGGTCACTCCCCCCCTGAGGACCGAAACTGGAACTACGAAAGAACAAAACAAGACAAACAATACCAACCTTGTATTCCTTTTCTCCGGCTAAAACGCACGGAGCCAGTTCCCTTACAATGTCCCATCAAGGGTGTATTTATAGGAACCCAAAAAGCGTACATGACCAAACTGCCCTTGACATTCCCGCTTACAACGCACGCGGGTTACCGACCAGGGGCAGACATGTAATCTGTACGAGGGGCCCACCAATGTCGGCTAACCACCGACCGGAATTCATCCGGGGCAAGACCCCGATTGGGTAGTAGAAGGCGTTTCCCGATCACGGGCCCGAATGCGTGACCGACACCACGCATTCGGCCCCACAACGACGTCCGGCGGTCGAGACCCCCAAAGCGACAATCCACTGCGCCTTTGTCCTCGACCGAGCTGTAGATGCTTTCGTGGCACCGGACGCCGAAAGCGCACGAGTGCTCGCGCATTCGGCTCGGCCTCGTCCCCGCCGTTATCGCCCACCGGGCTTCCAGCGCCGAATGCACGACTGAGCCCGTGCTATCGGCGCGCCACGGCTACCGTCGAGCCCTGGGCACCGGATGCGCAAAGGGGCGTACGCTTTCTCCTTTGCCGCGGCCGGCTCGCTCCCGTTGACGACGATCGGTCTTCTGGCGCCGAATGCGCAGCGGAGCCCGCGCTTTCGGCCTTGCCTGCAACCAAGTAATGTATGCGGCGCGCGTAAGTATGGGGGACAGTGTGGCCAATTCCGCCCCTGTCCCCAACAGGTCCTGCAAATCAGACTGGAATGTCCCTCGTGCCCTCTCTCCGACCTTTTTGAACTACTCCTATGTCCTATAGCACAAACTTGAGGTCTAACTAGCTCAGGCTTCCTTTTCCTGTTGGTCCTTTGTCTGCTGAGCACACGATGTGCTTCAATTTCAAGTTTTTTCTATAATTTTGAATTTGTAAAATTAACTACCTATTTCGGAACAAACATAGATATTTCTCAACAGAAATAAAACTAAAGTTCCGAGGTGTTGCAGGATAAGTTCGTGGGCTTCCTTGCCTTGTCAGGCCATCTTGCATCCATTGGCATCTCCGGTGTCCATGCCTAGCCCTGGCAGTGCATAATCTCCTACAAGCCTTATCTGAGAGGGCAGTGCACCACCACCCCCGAAAAGATGGTTGTTGCCCGATGCATTACCCATGCTGCGGCCAAGTGCGGGGTACCTCGCATGCATATGGTGTGTATGGCTTTAGTGGAGGTGGGAACAAATGGGCGCCTGCCTGAAGTTGTGTGACTGTTGCACGATTCCTCCTGGTGCTTCTCAATCCTATCATCTTGCATGTGACATAACATGGACTTTTCACCTGTATTTCGCTATGTATTGCCTACCATATATAACCCAGTTGCTAGCCTAAAGGTGACTAATCATTCTTGAAGGAAATGAATACCACGGAGCTCAAAATCATCTAAGTTTGTGGGCCATCTCCACCAGAGGCTATGTGGCTGCTGATATGGCATAAATCCATTGTCGATGGCCTGATTTTTCAAATGTTTCTAACATTCAATTCTGAGTTTTTCTACTTTGATTAAGATCGTGCCTAGCAGTATCTATTGCTAGACACGTGCGTGTTTCACTCCACCCTGGGTGATTTCCTTATAGAATAGGTCCTGCAAATCCGACTAGAACATCCCTCATGCTCTCTCTCTGACCTTTTTGAACCACTCCTATGTCCTATAGCACAAACTTGAGGTCTAACTAGCTCAGGCTTCGTTTTTCCTGCTGGTGCTCTGTCTGGTGAGCACAACAAGTTCAGTTTCTCAAAAATTGAAGCACATCAAGTGCTGTCTCTGAAAAATTGAATTACACTAACAGTCGTTCTGGATTGTCAAAGTATGTTAAAAATCTGTGTCCAATTTGCCAACATAAGTTAAAATTACAGAAAATAATTCGGTAACAAGAAATTGCAATAATTTTTTTAGTTATATATATGTACCACTTCTAAAGTACTCATGATGTTGTATTTATTATATTGTATTAATATTATTTTATTAAACAAATGATCCTTGTAATAGTTTAAATTAGCCTTTTATGAAAACCCAACTTGCAAAATCTATTATCATGAGTATTGGTATAAAAGTGAAGTGTGTCATAACTATATGATTTCCTAATGATATTTTCCCCGCATGATAGCCTTGTAAAAAATATTATTCATATGTTTCCTTGGTCCATGCAGTTTGCGTTAGCTTTATGCATGATTTCAACTTAGTATTGATAGAAGTATATGTTTCAAATTGCTTTATACATATATTGTTCTTATGGATGTTGAATCATTTTTGCGAAACAAATTTGAATCCAACTTAGTAGTCATTATAACTAATACTTTGTAAAAAACCCAAATCAATCGCACGGCATATATTTCCGTGAACGTTTGTCTATGAGTACAACAGTGCATGATTATGCAATCATGACCCTAGGTCTACGTTGAGTGCCTCCAACTCCAGGCTTGCCGTTGTTATAATGATAAATAAAGATACAACAAACCAGGGCTCTGTCTATATATAGGCGGGCGTGCAGAATGACCCAGGACAGACATGAACATGGTGCTTGTGTGGAAAAAAGGCACGATGCCGTCCATTATCGGTTTTGTCTTAGCTTGCTTATTTTGATACTCGATCTCCGAATTAAGTCCATTTATATGCAGGATCAGTACGTCAGACTGAGAAGCATCAGGATCTGTTGTCCAAAAGTTTAAATACTGACTTGCTCAAATGTTGGCAGTATCACCTCTACGCTATTATAGCCTTACCCTTGGAATTTTCTTGGTTCTTGCGTGGCCAATGTAGTCATAAATCTTGGGTGAATATAGTAATGCTGTCCTGTTCTTTATCACTAGGTTTATCAGTGGTATTTGGAGCTTGGTATTATACGAACGAAACTATCTTAAATTAATTTGATAAATTATTTTATATATGGTTGTGGACAACTAAATGCATCTTAGTGGATGAAGAGACTCATAATTATTTAGTGGAGTTTATCACATGCATGCTTAGTGGGCAGATGATGGATGGCTAGTTGTGGATGATATGGCTTAAGAAGATGCTAGAGAAATAATTAGTGGGCATTAACTTTATAAAAGTTTAAGATATATTGATAATAAAAATTTTAGAAAATTAGAACCCTATAATAGAAAAATGGAATGATGGAAATTTAAAACAAATTTTACGGCGTACAAGCCTAAGCACTCAGCAATCGTCAACCGCTCCCTCACTGGATGAATATAATGGGTCAATGATGGATGCAAAATCACTTCTCGCTTGTAACACCCAAAATTTTGCACTTTTGGATAATAAAGTAAAAATGATTTAGTTATGAATCTGTGCTCATGACATATAGGAAAATAATATTTTTTTAAAAGATTAAAATTTAACAAAGGAATTAGAAACATGTTTGAGCATACATGCCTTTGCATTTGATTTATTTGGATGAGTGTTTTTGATCAAAAACAAAATGATTTTAAATTAGTTTGAAAAAGTTTTGAAATAAAATTATAGAAAATCCTGTCCACTTTCGTTTTGGCCGAAGCGAGCAGCTAAATATTCCTTGAAGCGAGCAGCTAAATATTCCCTTTTTCCATCTCAATAACACACCGTGACTTACCTTCTAGTAGAACAAATCTTTTCATTCTCTCTCAGCTGGACACGTTGGCTTTCCTTGTACCAATGTTGTTTTAATTCCTCGGATCATCGATATACGTTGCTTTCTATTTTATTTGTCTCTATTTTCCTAATCCATCTAGATGACGTGTCCCTTTCCGGCTCCGGCGGTGGCGCCGTGGGCTTGCCCGCGGCGTCCTCCTACGCGCATGTGGGCTGCTTCTAAGCCCAAATTGGCCTAATTTCCTCCCAATTCCACTGGGCTGTCGATCGTCCTGTTACAAACTTATTGGTTTGTTGGAACTGAAGATCTCCCTGAATCCAATGGGACCGAGCTACCAGCTTGAGAATGAGCCAGGTGCATGATTAAAAATGACCAAAAGATGCAAGTTGGATTGCGGTCCTTCTGTATGCGCACTACATGAAGTTCATGGTCTGCCCGTATATATATGGTCGGTTCTTAAAATTGAACTCAAGCGTGAGTTATATATAAGGTGGGAGAATGAACCAGCATGTCCGAAAAATGCCAAGGATTGACTACAGCTCCTTTGCATAAGCTAGAGAAATCAATGAATTAGGCTTAGGAGGAGTCAGGATTATTCACCCTTGTTATGAGCGCTTTCAAGGAAGCGATTGGCTGAAACGTTGGGATTACTGGTCCAAGGCTTCATGAGCTTGGATGAGGCAGCGCTAGAGAAGCAATGAAGCAAATTAGCTCCACGTAAAATGCCCCTCATGCGTCGTCTGTACCAGGGCCTGGGGACTAATTTGCTACTGTGGTGTAATATGTCGTCTTATCTCCATCACAAGAGCTGTGCCCGTATGTACACGTGGCAGCTGCACCATCGACAAAAACTCGGTGGGCTTCGACACATATAGCCTAGAGATGAGACACTCCTGCTCGGAGTTCGCTCCCAACCCAAAGGAAGATAAGAATCGTAGGCATACTGGTTAATTGTAGGCATATGTATCAGCCATACTGATTAATTTAAATAATTACTATATTACAATAAACTATACTGAAAGTCACTTATTTTCCATTTTTAGCAATATTAAGAAATTTGTTTGCATTATTATCACTTTTTTCAAACAGATAATTTAATTAATATCATTAGATAACTTCACTTTTTTTCAGGAAACAGGAAGGGTTTCCCCCTACTGGAATTTATTGCAAAAATATAAAAACATACATGTCTGAAAACAGAGGTTTAAGAGACAAAGGAAATAAAGAAAACAAAGGAAATTACACAAAGTTGTCATGAGTGATAGCTTAATTTAGATAGCTTCACTTGGAACAATATTCACAAATGTCATGAGTAACATCGGATATCCACCTTTTATTCTAAATACAGATGCAGAATAATTATTAGAGAAATTTGGAAACAAATATTTTGTTAGTTCTAGCAATATATTTACTTTTCCAGTAATGACTTCCAAATTCATTCCGCATTTGTTGATCAACTACTAGCCCTTTTTGAGACTTACTACTCCCGATCAATGGATCGCTGCTAGGACTAAACCATGTATCATTACTCGAATCATACCCAGGCTGCACACACCGATGTTGTTTGTCCCGCCACACTCATTGGTGCCCATCTGGCCACACCTACAGATGCCCAAGCTTGTCTAGATGCCGCCACCTTGCCATGCAATGAGAGGATGGGAGGAGATCCAAGCAGACAAAAAGGAAGGAAGTACGTATAGAGTTGGTGAATGATCGAGTTTGACTATGGGTGAGAGATATGGGAGAAATGATAAGTGAGAGTCTGGGTGAGAGTGTCTGCTAATATTCAACTTGTTGGATTAATATTCAGGTCCGGTTAGCGTAACCCGGTGCCTCTTGCAAATTAGCTGAGATACTATCTGTATCTCGCAGTGGAAGCTCACATATCACTGACAAATGTCATCGTAGGTTGAAACGGCAATGATATACAATAACTGCCGTTCTAAGGCACCTGACTGTGATGGTTCGGTACGGATTGGCTATTCTGTATTAGTAGTCCCAATGTTTTCAGGGCACAAGTATTTAGAGCACATTTATATTGTTGACAATATGCATGCTCACTCGCATTACAAGGCTGCACAAATGGATAGAACAAAATTTAGTAAAATACCACTCTAGACGTATATCCAGCCTTAGTGACAATTAATCGTCATGCCAGCTATTTATTTTCGCAGTAATGGGAGTTTAGTTCCATTAATATTTGTCATATCAAGTTTTATGTACTATTTGGACAGTGAAACATGTTCAGTTCGCTTGTTTGAACTAGAAATTTAATATAAATTTGTTAATCCCTAAAAAGTTACTAAAATTCAAATAAAAAACTTGGGAATATGTGATCCTAATTGATAATAAGATACGCTAAACAAAACAAGGTGTTGTTCCAATATTTGCACATATTTTCCCCTTTTTGTCATTTCAGAAAATATCGGTATGTTGGCTCTAAGAGGAAACTGGCCTTCGTTGGAGAATTGGGCTGTTACCCATCGGCAGAGCCGTTAGATGGCTCCAGGATATATAATTAAACCAGAACAACATATCCAGCGTAAAATCCATCCGTTGGGCCGAAGGAGAAGGTTGCCCCGACCTCCATTGCCAACGGTCGCGAGATCGGCAGGGCGGCGGTTGCCCCTAATGTTGGGGACTTACCTCCAACGCAACAACGAGGCGAGGGAGAAGGTAACCTCGACCTCCATCATGTCGGTGATCGCGAGGAGAAGGCCACCTCAATCTCCAACATGTCCATGAGGCGAGAAGAAGGTCGCCCTGACCTTCGCTGCCGCCAGCGCAAGCTCCGCAGGGCGGCTATTGCCCAGGTGCTGGGGGCCAACCTTCACCACGTCGACGATACGAAGAGGAGGTCGCCTGACCTCCACCATCACAAGAGCTGTGCCCGTATGTACACGTTCCATCTGCGACCGCGAGCTCGGTCGGGTAGTGGTGATACTAGCGTCGGGGACCGACGTCCACTGAGACGACGAGGCGTGGAGGGATTGACTTGAAAGAGGATGGAACGTTGGACATACGAGTGACCTTCCAGCGATGGAGGAACCGCCGACACTTTCCCACCTTAATATCTCAATTGTAAAAGGAAGAAGAAGAAGAAACCAATCTGACTAACCTCTCTCTCAGCAACATAGACCTTGATTTTCATATCCATCATCGATATTTAGTTGCTACATGACTATTCAGCATGGCCTTTTTCCTTTTACTGTGATGGTAGTAGCTGAATACAGCTAGCGATTCCACTTATAATATATCCTTAGTTTACTTATGTCTATGACTGAATTGGTTGAACATGTTTTTTTCCCATCAAGTGCATGCTCATAAGGTACAACAACTTTACATTTTTTTTTCACTTGGCTAATTACATGTTACATTTTTCAGTACGTGCTGGCCACAAGTCTTTTGCTTGAGTTCATGGAAAATGGCTCGCCACATAATCTAGTGGATGTGCCTTTTGTTTTTCAATATGATTGTGTAGCGAACACAAGCTATTATATTGCTTGCTGGTGTGCATTTATTTAATCTTTTGGTAGGCTTTACTATATTGGATGATATAATTTGAAGGCAAGGGTTGTGTGCTTGAGTTTGTTGGATGATAAAGTGTGCAAGACAAGATAAATATATGTATGTATTGACCTCCATGTGATGTATGTGATTCTATACATTTATGTGATGGACGTTAAGCTTGATTGTGGATTTGATATGTGCTAAATGTTTTCTAATTGAATTTATGTTTTTGGTTATATTTAAATTGTCCTGTTGAACAATCTGACGCTATAAATATACTGACTATTTGATGATCTGATGCTATATGCTTTGCCATAGAGGTCCAACGCTAAACATTATCAATGTACTAGATTTTCACAGCAACAAACTGTTTGACGCTAAAAGACCGGTCTGTTGCTGCGTCAGCAGAAGTCTGATACTCTATGTTTTCAGCATCATATCGTCTCACGCTATAGCATCTTTTCACGTCAGACCGTTCGGCGCCAATTCTTGTGTTCTGGTGTAGTGTGCGGCCACTTATACCTCGATCATTATAACATTATAGTGACCATTGTTCGGCCATTTAGCTATAGCTACTTATAGCGACTCTTTTTCTAATACTATAGATTGGTTGTGTTAGAGCGCACACCATGGACGATGACGGCAGTGTTGCGCATCTTCAACGCCTCTTGCAAACGTATGGCTCACTATGCTCCTTGGGCCAAATCTGGTAGCGGGCGCGATGGTGGACAAGGCATCGCCTCCTCTCCTTGGGCAAAATCCGCTAGAGGGTAGCCCGATCGGGTGGAGGGCAATCAGGTCCGATCGAGAGTGACCAGATCAGATTTAGGGCTGCAGCGCAGACGTGTGTTTAAGCACAAACGTCATGGTGGTGTGTTCGAAGCACGATCGGGTGAAGCGTGGTCCTAGGGCACACGCTCGATTGGCCTCGCTCTCGTGGGATCCTTTTTTCTTTATCAATTAACAAAGGGTTGCGCTGCCAATCGAATGTTCTATGTTAGAACGGTTGTCAGCACGGCCCATCTACAGTTGCGAGCCCACCCCAAAACTCACCCCGACACACACACACCGCGCGGGGCATAGCGACACTCCCCGACGTGCGCGCACACAGACCCACACACTCACACACGCACACAGACCACCTCCGATGCGGCCCTACTCCATTGTGCAGCCGCCGACGCCCGCCATGGCCGGCGTGCATCCGATACAAAAAGAGGAAAAAATGAAACATCAAAACATCACCAGCTGAAACAAAGGGATAAATCAAGTGAAGCAATAAAAAAAGATTAACTTTTAAAACAAAATGGATAGATCTAGTGAAACAATCGAATAAAAGGAAAAGAAACATTGCATAAAAACAAAAAATGAACCAAAAAATATCGCAACAAAGCAAAACTGCAAAAACAAACATCAGCAAATCACCTTCTGAAACATAAGCGAACAAACAAATGAAACATCCCTCGGGGAGAAAAAAAGTGTGCTGCGCGAAACAATCGACACAAATACGTCGAAAACAAATGTGTTGACGATGTGAAACAAATCGGGTACATCTGTTGAAACACTGGGGTGAGAGGGGGAGGAGAAAGGGACGGCCGCTCGCCGGAACCCTAAGACCCGTGCCGGAGTTGGAGGAGGTGAACAGGAAGAGGATGGGGAGGAAAGAGACCTACCTGGGCTCCACCCCCGATTCCCAGTGCCGGAAGAAGTTGTTCTGCATGGAGGTGGAGGGCCGGATGCAGCCATGGATCAGCTTTCCCCTAGTCAACCACTGTCCTTCCCTTCCCCGAAACCATAGGCCATTGGGGTCTGTGGCCGCCGGCGGATCCGTAGCCGCCTCCTTCGGATCCCGTAGATCCGAGGTCAGAGCCGCCTCCTTCGGATCCCGTAGATCCGAGGTCGTAGCCGCTGGATCCCGCGGCCTCGCGGCTGTCGCCGCCATGGGGAGGAGGGCATGGGGCTGGTGGCTGGAGGCCCGCGCGCGGCCATGGCGGAATGGGGTGGGCGCGGTGGGATGGGGCAGAGCAAGACAGGGAGGTGGAGGAGGCCGGCACCATGCTGGGAACGTGGAGGAGGCCGGCGTTGTCGGTCAGGTCGAGAAAGGGATGAGACTGGGGGTGGAGAATGGACGGAGACGCGGAGTGGACGAGGAAAGGCCGTAGGCGGAGTGGAGTGGATGACGACGGGCGGAGTGCTCGAGGCAACCATCCCACCCTCGCACACGGTGGCAACAACCTGGGCCCGTGCCCCCCGGCCCACGAAGGGATGTTCGCCACGTCGGAAGCTCTAAAATTAGCATTACCGGTTAACAAACCACCGGTGTGTTAACTGTGATTAACCCGGGCGGGTAGCGAGACACCTGCAATAACAGCAACTAGTGCAGGCCTTTCCTCTGAGGCAGACAGGAAGCCCCCGTCTGGGGCAACTGGTTTGGAACATGTGTTCTATAACTAGTTTATAGCGTTGCTGGTCAAATTATTTACATGCGCTTGTATGCACGGGTACAGACTAGGATTGATTGCATCTTTATTACCTACCTTCAGCCCACCTGATGTCTGATTGTCTGATCAGTGGGACACAATATGAATAAACACAAGAAGTGCGTTGAACCATATATAGAGCTATTGGGGAATGAAGTATCCAGTACAAAGATCAATTCCTGTTGTTACTATGCTTTCTCTTTAACATCGAGTAGGAAGTGACATATTATCAAATGCTTGTTTAATGAGGAGGGAAGTGACATGGCTGAAGCGTGCAGAGTGTGTTGGGGTGGTAGCAAGTTAAACTTTAGATGAAAAGGGGAGAGAAAATGAAACATGAACTATAGATAGAGTATTGGGTGGGCTATAGCTTCTATTTAGATGACAAAACTTTAAAAATCTGATGATTTTGGACATTAGAGGAAAAAATTTGGACCCAACCAGTAAACGGGACAATTCAGAAATTTCGGAATCTATTGGCCGATTTTTTTTTCTACCGGACACACCACGAAAGTGTCTTGTGAGTAGGCCAATCATGCGTCAGGAAC
The DNA here is from genome assembly GCA_018135685.1 of Themeda triandra. Taxonomy (NCBI): domain Eukaryota; kingdom Viridiplantae; phylum Streptophyta; class Magnoliopsida; order Poales; family Poaceae; genus Themeda; species Themeda triandra. Next base: position 81,654 of record JAENPR010000761.1, read on the forward strand.
ACTTGCCTATGCTTGCTAAGGATAAATTGTACAATACTAAACTTCGTGGGTCACCAGAAGCATACATCTGTTTCTCTGATCACATACCATAGCAGAGGAATTCATTGTGTTCGTGTTGTACATCTTGTGCCTATAATTTCAGCATGCGTTGCAGTAACAAGATTGAAGTCCAAGACATGACATGGAGCACGGATACCCATCCAGTTCTCGGTATGGAAACGGAATAACACACATTAAAGGATTGTGCTCCATGGGCGGGAGGCACCTGCAGTGGCATCCACAATGCAGCTACACAGTTTTCAGCCTCTCCACGAGAAATGAAATGTCATTGTACAAAAGGATCCAGCGGGGAATGGTGTGTGCGCTTCATGATGCACACACTAACAAAGAAGATCCGGGCGGGATGAGTTTATCATATTCAGATTTCGTTGTGAAATGAAGAAAATAGAGTAAATGCCATATATGAAAATTTCGTCTTTATACATCCTACAAAGGAGTATGTATAATCTGCCCTCTTGTCATATTGTATGACAGAATTGCAGAACTCAAGATTAGAGCTGAACACATCCTCAGAGTTTGCTTCTTATATGTATTGTCTTGCTTCTTGTCATGTGTCATTGTCCAGATGTTTGGGTCTAGGAGGCTGCAGGAATATGTAGTCTTGTATGGTCATGGTACAAATTAGTTTCTCAGAGGTTAGTAGCTGTGCGAAGGCCAATAATAATTTGGATTCACCACCTCTTCCTGAATGTGGCCACTCAACAGATGAAATGTTCATCCTGAACGTGTCTACACAATCTCAGAAAGCTGGCTTCTTATAGAAGAGTATTTTTGAAATCTGCAAGGTTTCATTTCATCTTCTCAGTGATTAACTGCTAAATCTTATTGCAAAGTGATGTACTAGAAGATGAAGGTGAAATTTATTTATCTATACACAGAGTAGTAAATTAAAAAACAATTGCATGGATAAATCAGCAGCTGCATGACAAAGATGACGGCGGCTTGATATGCATCATAGTAGGATAGCTGCAGAATTGCTTGTTAACACTACTACAGATTATTACGTCACTTCCGGTGCTCAACCCACATCACTGCCGGAATCTAAACCAACAGTGAAATACCGGCAGTGATGTGAGGGGGCACATCACTGTCGTTGCAACAACACCGGCAGTGATGCGACAACACTGCCGGCTAGCGTGAGTTGCCAGTGTTCTCGGGCATAACACAGAGAAGGGTTCAAGGATGGTGGCGGCGTTTAATTCTCGCTTCAGGGACCATGCATGTTAGTCACCATGGATGGGAAATTCACAGCGTGCGACATGTTTGCTGGCTTTGTGTGTGCATGGCTGTGAAGCTGCTATTTTCACATGACGAATAAAGTTGCCCCATTCTTCCAGGATGCAGTGGAAGCTGCTGCCAAGTCTGTGCACACACAGCGTAGATGAGGCCTGCTAAATCTTCCTCTGCCTCAGTTTCCAGCCCTACTCTGCACTACGCCGAGACATATATTGATTCTCAGGTGAGACACCCCTTTGAACTGTCACAATTGCATATGTATCCGGCAGAGGGTAATCGATGGTGACCGGAAGTGGCCTAACACTGTGATTCTACACCCGGCAGTAATAAGCGAAAATAAAACACACAAAATATACCAGTTAAATGAGGTACGAAGCTAATGTTTGTATGCACAGTGTCAGCTTGCTGAAATTAATGCATGTACGGATAATAAATTTCTTATTTTCCACTACCACCAGAAGAACACATGATGCAATCTGCTTGTTTAATGTGTGATTCGGAGTTGAAATAAACATTAGACGACATATCCCCCAACGCCCCCAGGTACCCCTATAAGTATAAGCAAGCGGATGATCCAGCAGGTAGGAACATCCGCCACCAGTAGCTACTCCCACTGTAGTGGCAAACTGGCGACTACTAGGTTGATTGCAGCCTAGGCATGCGAGGCATCGCGACACACCTAGGAGAATCATGGCAACTACGATCTATTTTGGACAATTGGGGATGTTCTACAATTTTGCTTGTGTTAGTTCACATTTCCACACGTACTCCATTTGCATGCTCTTCATTTACCAGGTCGCCAATAGGAACTCAGTGACCCGTTGCAGTATCATCACGAACAAAACAAGAAAGAACTGCATACTGGGAAGGCTGGCGAATTCTACTGCAACATGGAATTTGAGCATCCACCACTACGTGACACACAGTCTATAGGGGCGGCTGCCCAGGCTCTGAAGGGGCGGTTAGGGCAGCCGCCCCTATGCCACCGCGCTTACAGTGCATTTTTAAAAAAAATCCGAAAAAAACTCGAAAATAATAGCAAAAAAAATTTTTAAACCCGGGAAGGGCCCCCACCAGTCAACCACCATGCCACTCTATTCACACCATATTTTTTCGAGCATTTTTCAGACTATGCATCACCCGGGATTCGAACCCAAGACCTCACGCTCGCGCGGTTCCTCCCTTTACCACTGCACTACACCATCACATGTGTCTCTATATAGTTTTAGTTCCCCACATATTCATACCCAACCGAAAGTAATTTGCTTATTTAAGGCCCTAAATGGTATCAAATCAAAAAGTCGTCAACTACAAACTTTCATATCTTTTCGAGATTTACACTTTCTGTTTAGAAAATTTTTTCATCCGAGGTCATTTATAAAATTTAAATTTCAAATTTGAGAAATTAAAACGTAGGTTTCGCATGACTAGATGAAGTCAAATAAAAAAGTTTTCAACTACAAAGTTTCATAACTTTTTGAGATGTACAAACTTCATATAGAAAGTTTTTCCGTCCGACGTCGTTTATAAAATTTGAATTTTAAATTTGAGAAACTAAAACGTAGGTTTCGCATGACTAGATAAAGTCAAATAAAAAGTTCTCAACTACAAAGTTTCATAACTTTTTGAGATGTACAAACTTCATATACAAAGTTTTTCCATCCGACATCGTTTACAAAATTTGAATTTTAAATTTGAGAAACTAAAACGTAGGTTTCGCATGACAAGATGAAGTCAAATCAAAAAGTTGTCAACTACAAAGTTTCATAACTTTTTGAGATGTACAAACTTCATATACAAAGTTTTTCCATCCGACATCGTTTACAAAATTTGAAATTTTTTAAACCCGCTTATACACCAACAGACCCTTTGTAGGGGCGGCTCAATCACCGGCCGCCCTTACGGCGGTCCCGTAAGGGCGGCTGGTGATTGAGCCGCCCTTACAGTGAAAGGGGAAGCGCTCCCTTAGTGCTTTTTTCACGTAGTGCACGGCCACGACGGTGTCCCAGTGTACAGCCGCAATATATTCCTAGATCACTACATTATACAGTCTGCATGCTGAGTCCTGGGGGCCTAGGTGGAGAACCCCAGTGATACTCTGCGTCCTCAGGGATGACAGCCTCACTGATCTCTGCGACATCACTGTCTATAGGTTGGAAGAGTCTAGTTTCATGATGCTTCGTTGGAAAAAATAGAAGCTACTATTCCATATGCTTAGCTTGCCGAGGATTCAAAGATAATACAACAACGAGTCCTTTTACAGTACTTGAAATCACCTCTCATCGTCTCCTAAAATCGTTAATTTTATTTTAAAAGGGTATTTTAGTCATTGCACAAATATTACTTCTTCAGCCCCCTCCCCACCCCACGTTGCTGCCCTTCCCCCATCCGCCACCGCCGACCCCGACTCTGATCTGGGACTCCCTCTCTTTCTCTCGCCCTCATCCTCGCCATATAGCCACCGCCGCCGCCGGCCTGCCCTCACCCGTCTGCTAGTAGTAGTCCGCGCATGGCTGACGCTGCAACCCAGGTCATGTCGCTCCCCATGTCCAGCACCATGTAGAGCTCCCGCGCGGGGCTCCCGATGCCCACGCGGGAGAAGTACTCCCGCTGCCCTGCCCGACGCCGGACACCACAGGGCCTTGGGTCGACATCGCCGCCGCCAGGGAGGCTCCGAACACCGCAGACTCGTTCGCCGGGCGCAGGTCCTCACGCGTGACCCTGTCCGCCGCCAGCGTCGCGCGGGATGGCAACCAGGCCATTTCCGTGTTGGGGTCCATCCTACGGTTCTACCTGTGGTGCCTTACCCTGTTCCGGAAGGAAGCTTTTTTTTAGATAAAGGATGAAACATCCGGCCTCTACATCCGAAGGATATACACAGCCAATTATTACAGTGTCTTACAAAGAGAATAAGAAAGGAAGCCAAAAGTCTTTAGGCTACAAATAGCCTAGGAGCTAAAGCAGACGGTATAAATGTTTCCACCCTCGGTTTGTTATTTCTAGAGCAATCATCTCCAATTTCTTGCTCATCTCCGAGAGAACGTCTTTGGCCTCCTCATCACGCTAGTTGTGCCCGGAAGCGTAGCCGTATGCTCCCACGAAAATAACCTGCATCACGGAGTTAGTTTTTAGTTTATTAAAAATAACATCGTTCCGGCATCTCTAGATGGCCCAGCATAAGGCAGCCACCCCAACCCAGATCAAATTTTTGACTTTCTTATGTTGATTTCCAAGCCAATTACCGAACATATGTCTTATCGATCTAGGTTGTTGTAGACTAGTAGCAAAGAAAATGATCCTCCAAAGCAATTTTGCACAAGGGCAATCAAGGAACAGGTGTTGAATTGTCTCGTTCCTATTGCGTAGATACATTTTTGACTTCCTTTCCAGTTTTTCCTAGCAAGGTTGTCTTTTGTTAGAGTGACACCTCTTTATAGGAACCACGGGAAGATTTTTATTTTTAGAGGGATCTTCATTTTCCAAATTTTCCTATGTTGAAAGGGTGGTTGTGTATCAATGAGGTGAAGATACATAGATCGACGAAAAAGACCCAGATCGGTCGACCCCATTTAAATTTGTCTCGATCCATCCACCAGCTCAACATTGGAAATTCTAGCTACTAGGCTATGCCACTCTAAAAGTTTATTATCCACCAAAACCCTTCTAAAGGATAAATTAAGAGGGCTTGAGTTTACCACCTTTGACAACATTGCGTGTGGATCCCTCACTATATTATATAACGATGGATACTTAACTTTTATAGGCTGATTTTCTACCCATGTGTCTTCCCAAAACCTCGCCATGGTCCCATCTTTAATATTAAAGGACCCATTAGCCAACACCTCTTCTTTGATACGCATGAGACCTCTCCAGAAGTGGGAGTCATTAGGTTTGGCTGTCACTTGAGTTAGTGTTTTGGAGGTGAGGTATTTATTTCTTAACATACTTTGCCACATGCCGTCAGTGTTGATTAGGTTCACCAACCATTTGGCTAGCAAGGACTTGTTTTGCAAGTCCAAATTAAGAATACCTAAACCCCCTTGGTCTTTGGGGCGACACAAGATGTCCCATTTAGCAAGTCTATACTTATGTTTTTCCGAAGACCCTTGCCAAAAAAACCTGGATCTGAAATGATCTAGGTTTTTGAGAACTCCCTTTGGAATCTCAAAAAAGGACATCATAAACATGGGAAGGCTGCTCAGAACAGAGTTAAGAAGAACAAGTCTCCCCCCATATGATAGGTATTTTGCCTTCCAACAAGAGAGTTTTTGTTGAAAACGTTCTTCAACCTTCCTCCATTCAGAATTCAGGAGTTGTCTATGGTGCATTGAGATTCCTAGATACCCGAAAGAATAATCCTGTGTTACAACCAAACGAGTGGTATAGTAATTTTCCATCTCTTTGGCTGCACCATAGCAAAAGATTTCGCTCTTGTGGAAATTGATCTTGAGTCCAGACAACTACTCAAAAGCACACAAAGCAAAAGTTTTAGATTTTTTGCACCTTTCGGATCGTGATCAATAAAAATGATGGTGTCATCTCGCATATTGTAAAATTGACAGACCATCATCAACCAGGTGAGGAGGATACCTCTTATTTGCCCATCGTTTTTTGCTCTATTGATTAGGAGAGCTAGCATATCCGCAACGATGTTAAATAAGATAGGGGACATAGGGTCACCACGACGAAGGCCACGTCGGTTTGGAAGTAGGGGCCAACATCATCGTTAACTTTAATCCCTACACTTCCACCCGTGACCATACTCTGTACCCATCTACACCATTTAGTGGAAAACCCTTTCATACGTAAGGTTTGTTGTATGAAGGACCACTTGACCTTATCGTAGGCCTTTTCAAAATTGATTTTGATTATAATACCATCTCTTTTTTAGTATGTAACTCATGGATGGTTTCATATAAAATTACGACTCCTTCCATGATATTCCTTCCCGGCATGAAAGCTGTTTGCATGGGATTCACAACTGTTCTAGCAACTTTGTTCGGTCTATTTGTGCCCACTTTTGTGAATATTTTAAAGCTCACATTGAGGACACAAATTGGTCGTATTGCTGAATTTTAGTGGCATTAGGAACCTTAGGAATTAGTGTAATTATTCCAAAATTCAGACTATGTAAGTCCAGAGCCTCACTGTGTAGCTCGGCAAAAAGAGGCAAGAGGTCGTTCTTTATTAGACCCCAAAAAACCTGATAAAATTCAGCCGGGAAACCATCTGGACCTGGAGCTTTATTATGCTCCATTTGGAATACAGCCTCCTTTACTTGATTCGGTGAAAGGGCTGATGAGGGTTTCATTTTCCTCCGGGGTAACTGTGGAATGTCTGAAATCTCATCTTCCACGAGGTTGATATCTGAATTTTCCGGTGGTCCAAAAAGATTTTTATAGTATGTGGTAATATGGCTTTTAAGATTACTATCGCCAACAACAGTTCCTTGATCATCTTCTAGTTTAAAGATGTGTTGATTGCGATGTTTTCCATTAGCCACAAGATGAAAGAACCGAGTATTTGCATCCCCTTCTAACAGGGTTTTAACTTTGGCTCTTTCATACCACTTTAGTTCCTCCTCCCTCAAAAGAGAAACTAAACGCTCTTTTAGATATAGTTTAAAATTAATTTCTTGCTCAGACAAAGCAACCTCCTCTGCTTGTTTATCTAGATTTTCTAAAAGAGCCAGCAAAGTCTTTTTTCTTTTTTGTAAGACCCCGCTGTGTGCTTGGCCCATCCTCTTAGATGTTGCCTCGTCTCCTAATTTTGTACTGCCAACGCTCTAGAGGAGAGGACCCCCATTCTCGGATTGCCAAATATTTACAACCATCTCATGAAAACCTTCCCGTAAAAGCCAGCCCCTCTCAAATTTAAAGGGTCGGTTTTGGGGTTGGTGTGTCGAGCCGCCGTATTTAAAACAAGGGGGTATGGTCAGATATATTCCTATCTCTGGGCTCAACCGAAGCTAGAGGAAATTGAATTTCCCATTCCGTACTAACGAGAACTCTATCAAGTTTCTCGAAAGTTGGGTTGTCACCCGCCCCCGCCCAAGTAAATTGACGGCCAGCCATCATTATCTCCTTAAGATCCAGAGATTCAATGACTGCATTGAAGAGGTTAGGCCATTTAGGGTCAAAATCCCCTGAGCTTTTTTCCTCCGGCTTCCTCATAATGTTGAAATCACCTCCTACAATGTAGGGAAGTGATTCTTTAGAGCATGTGTTTGCTAGCTCTGAGAGGAAAGCACTCTTATTTTGACTTTGTGCTGGTCCATAGACTGAGTAAAGCACAAATTTGAAGTCATTAGCTTTACATCTTAGGGTGAATTTAATATAGAAATCCCCCTCGCTAATAGCTCCAATGTCAAAAGTTGCGAGATCCACACCAAGAAGCAACCCCCCAGATCTCCCATGTGGCGCCATTGCATGCCACAGAAATCACGTCCGCCACAAATATTTTTGAGGACGCTATCTCGAGAAGGAATCCCTTCCAGTTTCAGAGAGAGCAATAAAATTTATTTGCTCCTCCTTAACTAGTTCCGCCAAGAAACGATGTTTAGCCAAGTCTCGCAAGACCTCTGCTATTCCAGAAGACCCCTTTCATTTTAAAATAATTTTTGATGGGGTCTTTGGTTTCCGGAAGGAAGCTTGATAGGGCAGGAAGCAATTATATATGTTGGCTGGAGTGTTGGATATAATTTTAGAAAAAAATAATATTTCAGCAAGTCCAATTGTACGATAATTTATTAGGAAAGTAATTAATGTTACAATGCATAAAGCCAGGGTGCTTGAAATAATGGATGTCCGGATATATTTATTATTATCAACTTTACCAACAAAAAAACACATAAAGTGATCGTCTTGCTTAAAGTTTGATTCGTAATTAAATCTAATATATATTGAGTAGCATTCCAGTTATTATTGAAAAAACATTAAACTGAATAGGCTGATCCAGCGGCTACGAACATCCGTGATATGTCGCTACACTCATTGTACTGGCAACTGAATAGGCTTGCGAGGCATCTGGATATGCATAGGAGATCCACACATCTACATGACTAACTCCACAGGGCGCAGGCTCACCAAGCGCAACTCAGCAGGTGCCATCGGCAGATCTAGGGGCCGGCCTGACACTCGCAAGGACCATGCAAGCCGAGAAGATGACAGCACCTCTGTCAAGGAACAGCAGGCATTGGTGCTTGAACGCCGACACTGATCTGTGTCGTGTGACAGGCACGGACCAAGCAGAAAAACTGGACTCCACTTCAGGCACCATCGTCACGTCAGGAAGCCTTGAGGACAGCCGGGCCTTCATGCTCAATTCTCTTTTTGATCAGAAGCTTCATCATCGTGTAGAAGTAGGTGGTTCACTTCCCTGGCTGTCTGAGTGTTAGCTAGGAGTAATCGGAGCTACACGATGAACTAGATTACCAACTCTTAGGTTCGAATTCGGTTACAGCAGGATATGAATTGGGGAAAAGTAGCTTCTACCAGCTAAGAACAGCTAACAACAGATATGAAAGTAATTGAACAAGTTCATGAATGATTCGTTGATGCCCATCTTCCCGGTGGCGTGCTCCTTTGTGCCGCCGCTGGGTCATTCACTTCCAGTCCAGCCCGTGAACTCGTGTATCGGCCCGACGAAGTCGATCTCCTCTCCGTGGGCCTTGCTGGGCCTCAGGTCCAGCTTCATCACCATCGTCAGCGGATATGGGCCTGCTAACATCCCCCCTTCTTGAGGACCCACTTGCCCCCAAGCGGTTGCCCGTAGTTTCTTCTATACTTATGTAAAAACAAACAAATATTAGAACTGCTCTGGTACTCTTCTTTCTAAAAATTGCACACATTTTAAAGCAGTCAATCTAAATAATTAAATATTTTCTGAGTTATTATTCATGACTTCGATTGCACCCGTCGGGCATTGCACCTAGCCCAAACCCAGTTCACTTGTTAATGCCCTCAAGATCGGGAACCCCTTGCCACGCTACAACTCGTCGATCTCGCATCGAGCAAGCGGAGAAATGGGTTCTCCACGGCAACTTTCTAGTAAAAATGTGGACTCACCTACTACAGCTTACACCGCTTCGGCACCTCTCCAGCAGCACCTGCTGCGACATCCTCCAGCACCACAGCCACGCTCACAGAACTCCATCACGGCAACAAACAGCGATGAACATCCATCAGAGGCGTCAAAATGGCAGATGACTTCGTGATATACATGAAAGAAAACTAGCCCTGAACGGCCCTGCCACACGCCCTCATGTGAAATGGAAGAGGCAGACGAATCCAAACTCGCTCACGAGGAAATGGAAGTGCGTCGTTGGAGATCTAGAGGCCGGAGGAAGACGGACTGACGGAGACGGAACCAGCGATCATGATTAAGGGGGCCGAACAAATGTAATAACATTTTTTACTAAGGTAAAATATACATAATAATATGTTTCAATATTTTTTAAAAAAAAAATTACACTATTTTTTAACTAGAATCATAGTTTTTCAATTAAAAATGAGTAAAAATATGAATTTTTTAACTAAAAATGAGTAAAAAATGAGTTTTTTAACTAAAAATAGTAGACCAACCATGCGGAGGGGGGTGGGCACGGCCCCTGCCCCCCCCGGTTTAGTCGGTGCACAGGGAAAGCTCCGAACACGGGTTAACAAATGCACTGGGTATGGACTGGGCATTTGCTAGTCATTGATGGGCCGGGCCCATGCGGGACTTATATTGATACTGATAAAATAATTAATACTTAATTTATTAAAAGCAAACTGCTTTCAGATTCGTACTATTTTTAGAGAAAGGAGTACAAAAGCAATTCCCTACAAATATACCCAAACGATAGTTTTTAGGAAATGATTTTTTGTCCAATCATGTAAAATTCTAGTTTTTCGAAGATCCTCGATGAAGAAATGGACAAAAGAAATGCTGTAACCCTCAGCTAGTTATACAACTTTGTTGCTGACAACCATTTTCATTTAAAATTATCAATGTAGAAACTTAACCTTATGAACGCACGCAAGCAAGCTCTACCCTAGGACCATCGTGGAATACAAGGCTTATCACAGGGATGGACCACAGCTGCTCGCCCATTAGCGCAACATGATTGATGTTATATAACCATGATGTATGAAAATTTTGAGTGCAAGAGGTATGCATTAGCATGGGTTGGTACTATGAGCCCAACATCGATAAACATTAACTACTGCACAAATCTTAACTAACGTGGTGAGAAAAAATGCCTAAACCCAGGAGTTGTTATGCCACCATGTCGATGAAAGGTCATTGTTACTCGTGGCCTTAACCAAAGTAGTTGAATTAAAAACAAAAAAATAAAAATAAAGCCCACAATGAACCCAATTCTTAGCTAACAGGTGAGCCCGTTTCCAAACCAACCTCTAGCCACAACGGTGCCACTGCCCCGAGCCCATTTCCAAGCCTATCACCGGATCCGCCCGCATCGAGCTAGGTACAGCTTCCTCAAGCACCACCATCGTCGGATCCACATGTGCTGGTGCAAGATCGACAACCCCTGTGTGCCGCTAAGGTTGATCGACATCAAGAGGGAGAGGGTTGGGCCACCAATCTCGGGACCCTTGTGCGCCGTCGCCATGGCTGTAGTGGGGGACATGAGGAAGAAGAAGGGTCGATTGAGGGAGAGGAAGGGGCCTCGGGGCGGTGTGCGTTGATTTAGGGAGATCGAGAGGGTGATAGGGAGGAGCTAAGAGAGAAAGATATCAAGTGACAAGAAAAGATTAAGTGACATTATATATGTATGAAAGCCTGGTAAGGGTGGTAGGCCACATTTTTTATTAGAGGCGGGCCAAGGTTTATCAATCTCGGGAGGTGGTTTAGTAACCTCCTCGGTTAATACAAAATGACCGCCCTGGTTAATTCCTAGAAAATGTTGTCCACCTCCGAGGCCAATTTCAAAACGTCTCTTAAAAAACATTTGTAGTAGTGTTTACTTTCGTACTGTATCACGAACAGATAGTGATAATATCTATCGCCGCCAGCTGGTAATAAAATCGGACAGCAATATGATTTTTCCCCGACAGTAATGTAGTGATCAGTATCGGTTTTAAAATTTGGACAGTGATGCAGCTGGCAGTGATCGTTTATGGAGTGTCTTCTTGATCCAGTGTTGTATATATATAAGTGCTGACTAACAAACTAGTGGCGATAGAGTTTGTGACTTAAACTAGTTAACAGAGAATAACACGAGCCACAATCTTAACTTAATATTACTAATTGGAAGCATGTTTTTGATATTTTTTTTTGCTGTATCCCTAAAAGAACTAATGATGATTATACTAACAAGGTTAAGGGACTGCTTTTTACAATAATCACGGGCACAATTCTGTCTACTTAGCAGCGCCAAGGTGTAAAATTCGGATGTACCAAACCAACAAAACTGCCATTAAAAGCAACCAGTGTGCTAACGGGGTTCCATCAGATGACCGTCAATGTTGACGAGGTCAATGGGACTATGTCAAGCACCGATTCAATGACCAAAGTGATAAAAAAGTTTGTGTCCTGGAGTCTAGATAGGTAGGGAGGGCTGCGTAATAAGATTTGGGCTACACAACACAGAGCATATGTAATTGTGATCACATAAACCAGCGGCAAATGTTGTCACACAGGCCTCAAGCCCACACGAGGGCCGGCGCTTAGGGCTGAGTCCATGTATTCGCAACGATTCTCTGTTTGCCTCGGGCCATGGTCTGTGTCGAGGAATGATGCACATTGCCCAATGGGCAGTATTTTTGGTGTAGTAGACTGTGGTGAAGTCGTGGCCTCGACGACAGCGGCGTTGAGGAGCGGGAGTGTAACGGCGAGAAGTGGTGGTGGCGGCGGCTAGGGTTTAGGGAGGGAGAGAGAGTTGGAAAGCTGGGGTAAAAGGGATTTGACCCTAACTCGTTTGCTGGATTTAAAGGTTACAGTTCCCATAGTATTTATAGCCGCGGGATTTCTTAGCCTCTAAGCGATCTAAACCCTAATCTATGCGGAAGCGAAGGCGGTGCATAGGCGAGGCGGCGGCACGTGGGCAAGGCGCCTCCTACCCTTTCCCGTTGCCATCCTGGGCCTGGCCCCCATATATCATCCCCTTTTTCCACATAGCGCGTCCTCGCGCTGCTTCCTTGTCGGCTCATTGGTGGTGTCAGTGATGACGTCATGCGGCAGCATGCTAGTGTTGCTATCGTCGGGAGCTGGTTTGACGACCATGACCGGGGATAGTTGTTACCGTCCTTCTGCTTTTCCGTTTTTCCTCCAACGTCGATGGTGTCGGCGTTGGTGATGAGGGCGAGGACATCTGGCAGCATGGCCGCGTGCTGTGGTGTGGTCGTGATTGCCATCGTTGTTCGTGGCGACTCAAGATTCAATATGTGTGCAATCTCATCGTCCATGTTGATGGTGATGTCGTTTGATGAATTCAAATCCGATCCAATTTGGACCATGTTCTATTGCTGCAGTGAAAAAGTTTTGAGTTCTGCCTCTCTACCTACGAGTATGACGCAGAGGTCATTGCAGATCTCGTCGACATTCATCGTAGATGGTTCTATATACCAGCCATCGAGGTAAGATGCAGGTTGCCCGAGCGGGCGGTATTTTCGGCATCTACTCATTAGAGGTATGATGCAGGTTGGCATAGCAGACGGTGGTCAGTGGCGACCAGCGGCAAAGCCGTGTCCTGACGGCAACATGGAGGTCGGCGGCGCAGCGGCAAGGCATGGTGGCGGCAGCGGCAGCTATGGTTTAGGGAGGGAGAGAGCTGGAGAGCTAGAGAGCTGGGGTAAAAGGGATTTGACCCAAATTTCTTTGTTGAATTGAACGATTATCATTCCTCTTACGTTTATAGCCCGTGGATTTCGAGCCTCTAAGAGATTTAAACCCTATTCTACACAAACAAGACTGCGGTACATGGCGGTGGTGGCACATATATGGACCAAGGCAGCGGCACGCAAACAGGGCGCCTCGTGCCCCTTGCCCGTTGCCCTCCTGGGCCTGGCCCCAAATAGTGTACGTCATCCAGAAATCAGAGGGAAACGCATGAAACTAGGATAGAGTAGATCACGCCAGCGTTGAGCCAATGGACAGGGATTCCTGTGCACGGACATGCTTCAGGTTCGGAACGAAGCGAAGATTTTCGTACGGTTTTACGATAGAACCTGATGCCTCTCAATCCAACTATGGGGATGCTGAATTTGTGCCGCAGGTCGACCGAGTAACGAAACACTCATGGTGGCCAATCCTATCAATAAAATAACAGGCTGAATCCTATATTCCTACGACAACCCACTCAAACAATGTTCAATATATAAACAGTGAGCAATTTAGTGTCCTGACAGGCTTGACCGCGCTTGAGTAATCAACTAGCAAATATGCCCGTGCATTGCAACGGGAAAAACAAAATATAAACTAATTATGTTTTCTTTTTTATATATAAAATTTGAGAAAAAAATATTTTGTAACGACATTCAAATTTTAAGGAAATGTTGGCTATAGTATGATTGTGTGTATAACAAAAGTGTATTAAAATTAAAATATGATCAAGATGTTTGTACAGGAAAAAAATATTAAGATGCCCGTGCTTCGCTACGTTGGAGCGATGATCTCCTTGCCGTTGTCAATGCAGCTGTTTAATTTTTTTTTTATAGAAAATCCAATGTTTAATTGAGTGACGAGGATAGAATAAAACACGTAGGTAATTTTTTTCTTTCGATGGGCCAAAATAGTTTTAGTTTGGGCCTCCTGCTGTCCGGATTTCACTCACTTTCTTCGTTACGGTTGATAAACCGTGGCGTCCATAGCAGAGCAGCTGCCGTGTTCACTGTCCAGCACTCGCGTTCCCGGATGCCAAGCTAGCTCGCCTCCGGCCTCCCTCGTGACTCATCTAGGTCCGTAGCCCGTCTCTCTCGAGCCGCTCACGCCGCCATCTTCTCTCTCTGCTTCCCCCCGAGGCAACGGGCTGAGTCAGCAGTTGGTCGAGGGCGAGCGTCGCTTAGCAACCAGGAGTGGGCATACGGGGCACGGCGTCTCCAACTGCAGCTTGCTACGGCAGGGCCCCGGCTGCGGCAACGTTGGTGCGCTTCCCTCGGTGATTCTAGCCGGCGACGTCGGGTGAGGCCCTGGCCGTTTGTGCTCAATTTTTTGGCAACATGATCTGTTGTCTCGATTTGCTATGTATTTGGTCTCGATCTGAAGCATATATGATGTTCTTGATTTGGTATTGTACTATATTTGGTCTCTCTGATGTCTGATCTCTTCTAGTTTTTTGTGTCTTCCAAATTTATTTTTGCCTTCCTCGTGTCGGTTTCGCAGGGGAGTCCGTCGTGATTTGATTTGAGTAGTTATGGTTGTTTGAGGTAATCAGATTTGGATTCCTATTTTATTTGAGATTTGAGATACCGATTCCTATTCTATTCTATCTGGGATACCACGCGACGGTGGCGGAAAAGAAAATCGGTGGTGTGGCGGACAGAAAATTAGCGGACAGATTGGGGGCTACTGAAATTTTGCCAATTTATTATTATATAGATATAGATTAAAATAGAAGGAGACGTTATGCCGTGTAAACAAATCATAAAAGTAACATTGTACCTTTACTAGTTCACTAGTTGTTTGTGCCAAAATACTACTAGAAATTGTCTTAAATTTTCTGAAATATAAAAGAAGTGTGAAATATGTGTCACCACAATTGTCCAAGGAAGTAAGAAGGACGACATGCAATTTTCGCTGTGCTCCTACGCTTAGAGTAATTTTTTTATTAAACCCATACTAAGCTGACCAAGGAAGAATTTGACCCTGGACTCCTGGTTGACATTGAGCACCGTGACGTTACATCGGACGATGAGGCTGTCATCCTCGAGCCGACGCAGCGGTGCGGTCTGATCCTTGGACGTGGCTGTCTCCCTCTAAGAACCCTTCGCCTCTGTAACTCCGTGGACCCATGGCGTGGCTGTGCGCCGGCTTCCCGTCGCGGTCGAGGATGCTCACGCGGTACTCGGCGGTGGCCCTCTTGTCCCATCTGCCCATGAACATGAGCTTGACGGCGACCTTGCCAGCCGTGGCGTCGTTGTTGCCGTTGGGGTAGCAGAGGAGCTTCCACTCGATGCACTCGCCGGGACGCACCTTGCCGTCGACGCGCGCGAGTAGTGGCCGACGTGGAAGACGTGCGTGCCGGTGTCCTCCTGCACGCGGACGGAGGAGATGGACATTGCGTTGCGGAACCGGCGCCAAGAGTCGTCCAGCGACGGCAGCTGCTGGACGGAAGATTGGATCGGGCGCGATGTATGGTTATTAGCAAGGTAGCGTGTTTTGTTTCTATCTAGATTTGTATTGTTCGTTTCTCTCTAGATTTGTATTGTATATAAATTGCATCCATATTATTGCTTGGTGATCACGTACTGATCACGTAACGACTCCGTGAGTTTCAGCTGCTCAATATTCAGCTGCTCCTGCAAATCAATTTGTACTGATCATGTAACAGAGCAGGCCATGGCGGTCATGTTTCCCCCGGCGCGGTGCGGTGCGCTACGCACAGACGTCGGAGTTCGTGTTGACGCCGTAGGAGGCTGATCCTCGGCCCCTCTGTCGCTCAATTGGTTTAGTAGTCAGTAAGACCACCGAAGCTGCGCCGTTAAAGCCGGCGATTTGTGTCTAGTGTGTTGTCCGCTCCATTCATGGCATCTCGTCATTTGGATGGTCGGAATGTAACTTAAAAAATATCTTCTTCTTAATGAGGCATGTGCAGCAGCACGTTTTCGAAAAAAAGGGGCGTCTGGCCGAGCCGCCCCAACAAATTCTCTATTTGTAAGAACGGATGGACACGGACAGCTCAGCCAGCCGCTCTTACTTACAGAGCCGACCAAGCTGCCCCTAAAATGTTTGCTGACCTACTGTGCTACTAGTAAAACCAGTCCGCACTCCCCAAATCACCTTTTCCATCTGTCTCTTGCCCAACCACCCGGTCTAGTAACCAAGCTACCAATTTTCTAATCTTGCCCGCTCTCCAAAGACTACCGCTCCCAGTTATATTGCCATCCTCATGCTGTGTTGCCAGCTGTTCTAGCCTGTGGTGGCACTGGGGAGCGAGATAGCGATGTGGCAGCAGCCATGGCTACCTTTGGGCGCAGCGACGACAGGGACGCTCCCACAGAAAAATCACTATAAATAATAGAGCAGTCCAATGAATGTCTGTATCAGAGTATCAATCCAATTCCAACAAGAAGTGGGCTTTGTAAAACTAGGAGAATTCTCCGCGCGTTGCCGCGGATATTGAGGAGGAATAAAAATATTTTACCATAGTAAACTACTGAGATGCACCTTGCATATCAAAATAAATTGCTAGTAGCAAATAATAGTGGATTGATGAGGTGGACACGTTGCATGTCAAGGAAAACAGATAGTGGGATTGATAGTGGGCTGCTGACGTGGACGTGTTGCATGTCAAGATAATTAGATAGTGGGGTTTGTTTATATTAGAGTTATAGATTTGGTGTACCAGGCGCCTTATCTTTGCACGTGGAGGGAGTCCAGTGGGCCGTTCCCCACAGCGCTACTCGCCACCACCGCAGCCGCATCCACACCACTACTTCGAGCCGCTCGTCTCAGCCCGACTCTCTCTCTCTCTTTCCTCTCTCCCCAGGGATCCCTCTCTCTCTCTCTTACTTCCTCCGATGGCCTCCCATGGCGGGTTCCCGTCACCGGCGACGGCGGCGGCGGATCCGCCGGATCCGGCGGTGGCGCCGGCACCGGCGCGGTTGTCTTCTTCCTCGAGGTCAAAGAAAAACTGAGTTTGTTTACGCTTCAGGCTTCAGGAACATTTGTATACGCCTGAGACAGAAAAACTGTACAGGTCCGATCCTAGAGGTTTACCAGAAGCAAAGATCAGTTTGTTTGAGCTCAAACAACAGCTAAAAATTTTTCTTCCATTCATGCTGTACCTCTGCTTGTAAAAGGGAGGACAGGGAAAATATCATGTATAAAAATGTCCCAAGTCAGTGATGCAAACACATCACTAAACAAAATCTGCGATACTAGTGGAGATTTGTCAACTGAATATTTTATTTTTGATCATCTTTCTAAAAAATATTCACATTTAGACCACTCGAACTTTCTTTTTCCTTTCTGGACCCCAGGCTGAGGCTCTCTGTGTCACAGTGCCGAGATTTTTTTTTAGGATTATACAGTACAACGTAGACACTCACAATACGCACCTATACTCACCCGTATGAATGCCGCTGACAGCGGAGCTCAGCGACATATAGGCCGTGAGCTCCGCACCATACATCCTAGTGCCGAGGCCTTTTCCTATATCCCGCATGCGCTTATGGGCTCGTACGGCCCGCGAGCTTCTCTTGCTCCTCGAGTTCAGCTGCCGCTGTAGGCTACCTGTACTAATATAAATCGAGTTTTAGAGGTTTATATTGCTCAGAATCACCTATACAAACCAGTTATTGTTTTTAGCCATCTCTGAAAATTTTACCCGGCAAAGGTCAAAATGAATTTCTGAAAAGAACGTGCCTCATTTCTTGTCTGTCGAACATAGTTGATGGTGTGAGCATATAGCATTCCTATCAGCAGGCGAACCAAGTCAAACCAGTGGTGAGTTATCACTAAGGTATCCATTGCTGCATCACAGTAATGGCTTGTTCACAGCCCCCTGGGCACTAGGGATTTTTTTAAGGCAAGAAATTTAGCTGCTTGCAATATGATGACTTGATGCGAGTCCTCATTGATAACTAGTACCTTATATTATGTAACTAGTCCTCAGGCAATAGAATCACGCGGCAAAGAAGATCGTATCCTAATTACCAACGTGTCAACAAGACTGAGATAGCATGTCTGCTTCATCCACAATAGATGAAGCTGCCAGTCTCTAGCAGATTCTTGTGTCTGCTTGCATCTAGCTTCACTCCACTCTGGGACATTTCCCGGTCCTATGGCACAAAAACCTGACTCCGGCTTCCTATCCAGTTGCTGCTTCCTCTAAAGCTCACTCCATTAAGAACAACAAGTGCTGTCCCTGTTTTTAGCCATCTCTGAAAATTTTACCCGGCAAAGGTCAAAATGAATTTCTGAAAAGAACGTGCCTCATTTCTTGTCTGTCGAACATAGTTGATGGTGTGAGCATATAGCATTCCTATCAGCAGGCGAACCAAGTCAAACCAGTGGTGAGTTATCACTAAGGTATCCATTGCTGCATCACAGTAATGGCTTGTTCACAGCCCCCTGGGCACTAGGTATTTTTTAAGGCAAGAAATTTAGCTGCTTGCAATATGATGACTTGATGCGAGTCCTCATTGATAACTAGTACCTTATATTATGTAACTAGTCCTCAGGCAATAGAATCACGTGGCAAAGAAGATCGTATCCTAATTACCAACGTATCAACAAGACTGAGATAGCATGTCTGCTTCATCCACAATAGATGAAGCTGCCAGTCTCTAGCAGATTCTTGTGTCTGCTTGCATCTAGCTTCACTCCACTCTGGGACATTTCCCGGTCCTATGGCACAAAAACCTGACTCCGGCTTCCTATCCAGTTGCTGCTTCCTCTAAAGCTCACTCCATTGAGAACAACAAGTGCTGTCCCTGAAAATTTTAGGTACTAAATTTGCTGTCTCTGAAGAATTGAAGTACATTAACAGCTGTTCTGAGTTGTAGGGTATATTAATATTTGGCAACTGCTTCCGTGACTACTAAAATCAACAAGTTTCCCTAGAGTTTATATCTTTCCCTACTGTTTTTAAGCACCATAGGGGAAGGTTAGATAGAGAAACCGTAGGGGAAGGTTTCTTTCCCGAGGAAATTAACGATTTTGGGACGGAACGAAGGCAAGAGGCCTGGTGAGCCACAGTGGCGCGTACGTGTCTTGTGTCCCAAGGTAAATAGTTAGGGCCTTATTTTGTTTCTAGAGTTTGCCCCCAAATTCCACCATGGAAAAATTAGATCTCATCAAATCAAAATGTCGGCACATTAATGAGGTACTAAATTGAGATGAAATTAAAAACTATTTGCACAGTTTTATTGTAATTTGCGAGACAAATATGTTAAGCCTAATTAATCAATGTTTGGACAATTATTACCAAATAAAAACAAAAGTGCCACAGTTCGCTACAGTTGGTAACGGTGTATTTGGTCATCCCCAAATTGGGGAACTAAACAAGGCCTAGGATTCCTTGGAAAACCCCAAGCCCTATCCTCCCCCCCCCCCCCCCCCCCCCCCAAAAAAAAAGTTCCTGTGAAATTTTGGGCCGCAACTCTCATATCTATGAACTCTATTATTTATAAAACTTTGCACATGTCGTAACTACCACATTAAGTGGCCTAAGACATCATTAGAACTTGACTTTGTCAATATTGACTAATTCCTATCTCAAACAGTGATTTTGACAAGAAAGGTTGAAAAATATGACTTGGACGTAGTCATTCACTAGGCAAGCCCTAGTTACATTCCCATGAGCCCATATGAGTGTTGGTATTTCTTAGCGTAATCACCAAGTATGGACGTTTTAGTTCCATCCCGGTGACCGCACCAGAAATCCAATTGGTATAGGTTAACGCACACAGAGAAATTGGCAAGCACAAGCATACCATTGTAGCTCTTTCACCCAAAAAAGTATTCCAGGGTATCATATTTATTCTCAGTGAAGCAATGGATAAAGAAGATGATAAATACCATCATGTATTTGCTAGCTAGAGAGCTGGCTAGGCTATGTGGGGGTAACCGATAAGATTGGGGTTTTAGATAAAGACACGTATAAGAGAAGTCAATAAAAAGATAGCAGAGTAGACTAGCTAAGCTAGGAGGTCAACGGGAAAGGTCAAGGTTCCTTTTTTACTTCTCTATAACTATGGTATATTCTAGCTCATACCATAGGGATAACTAAGCGAAGGTCAACATAGCAGTCAAACCAAGACACTTCGGAGCAGTTGTTTCTTTCCGGTTCTCGAAAAGAGGCGGGAAGCGGTGGCGGGGTCAGGCAGCCAAAGCTCTACGAAACACCAACCCGAACGTGGTAAAATACAAAGGCCTGGTTGGAGCTTTCACCCCCGGGGCTACCACAACTATCCGTAAGGCTGGGCGCAAACTCAGGTAACAAGTACCAAGGTGTAAACACTACACTATCCAAAATTAGCTAAACCACTAAGACATAAACTAAGTAACCAAGTAATAAGAGAAGACAAATATATTGAAATGCTTGAGTCTTACAAAGGAGGCAAGGTTTGGCGGGCCTCCGAGGGCTCTTCTGGAACCTGCAGTTCTCTCCCACTTGATCATGTCGGTTTAGCACCGCCTAACTACCGTGGCCTGGTGGCCTCCCGTGCACGCGGTCGACTCCTGTGGTGGACCCTGCCTCAGCGTCGAGCAAGCTAGCCATTGGGCCGGTTTAGCCTGCGTCGCTTCTGCGTCGCTTCCTGCTGGATCGGCAGTGCTAGTCTCATGAGCGCTCAGAGCCAGGCCTTTCCTGCCTCTTCATGCTGGTTGACAAACACGTTCACAAATAATGGCTGGGCCCCAACTAGCTTGGCATGGCAAAAGTCGGTTGACTAACACGTTCACAAATAATAGCTAGTGCCGCTGGCACAGACCTGCTGATCCCTGTTGAGATGCACCTCGTGCATTGGCTGGGCCCCATGGTACTGTACGTTTCCAGCTTGAGTGCTGATCACGTTGATTTATGTTGCTATGCTCCTTTTACAGTTTGTGTAAAATATATCATTGTTCCATAGAGCTCCATATATATATCAAATAATATATCTCAACTAGCTCTTGATAAAAGTGCAGCTCAAATATGTATTTGAGACTATTTATGGCATCCAATATTTAAATATATTTTTTTGTCCAAATTCGGCCGAGTTGTGTGTGTACTATATATTGTCCTTTTCATGCAATTTGAGTATATTCCTGCAAAATAGGTTGAGAGCACCAAAACTAGTGGAAATAGTGAGATAAAATAATACTATGCTCAAATGCACCATGAAATATTCATTAGCGGTTAATACATGTAATAAGGAGCGCCAACAATGAGGAAGTTTTCTTGAGGATCGAACACCTCGGGAAAGAAGGTTTTCCTACGGTTTTGCCGAAAATCGTAAGGGAACGGTCTCTTTCCGGTCGAATTCCTGTCTAGGGAGCTTTCCCTATGAAATACCCTAGGGAAACCGTATCCCTACAGCATGCTTTCCTTAGGAACATTAACCCTAAGGGAACTCGTCGAGGCCTAGTTACATTCCCATGAGGCCATCTCGAGGAAGTTTCCCGGGGGATCGAACAGCTTGGGAAAGAAGGTTTCCCTACGATTTTGGCGAAAATCTTAAGGGAACGGTCTCTTTTCCGTCAAAATCTTCTCTAGAGGGCTTTTCCTACGAAATACCCAAGGAAAACCATTTCCCTACAGTTTTACAGGCTTTCCTTAAGAATATTAACCCTAGGGGATCTCGTTGATTATAGAAGTGTGTACTCCCTTCGAAAAAACTTACACGAATTTTAAAGGGTCCTGCTAGCGCTAGGATGTCCTAACCATAGGACGTTCAACGTTAGCAGGGCCCGGCCCACCTCACCGTTCGCTACGTCCCCTGACACACACGCGGACACACACAGTACGCCTCCCGTAGCGTTGTCCTCCGCACGACCCCGATTGGAACACAACATCGCGTCGCCCACCGCACACCCCCATGCCTCCGCAACAGCAACTCCCACCCAACACACATCGCCGGAGCCTCGCCGGAAAAGTCGCCGGAATCCTGTGAAACAAGAAAAAAAATCGATTGAAACAATCCAAAGAAACGATATGAAAAAACGAAGATCCGTAAAGCAACAACAGCAACACGCGAATTGAAACATTGAAGAAATTGCAGGATAAATCCACTGAAACAAAAGGGGAAAAGCCACTGAACCAAAGCAAAAACGGCTTTTGAAACACCCCAAAAATGGAAAAAAGGAGGGGGAGGAGGTAGGAGAAGCTGCTCGCCGGAACCCTAGATGGAAAAAACTGAAACATTCAAAGAAAACACGTTGAAACAAATCTGGATCGTCTACTGAACCATGCTGAGCAAAAACATCAAACAAAAACACATCACAAAAACATGTTGAAACAACATGAAAATGGTGGTGAACCAAAGGCAAAATATCTGTTGAAACACCGGGGAGGGGGTGTGTGTGGATGAGACCCTCGCCGGAGGCCGGAGTTGGACGAGCGAAAACAGGAGCACGAGGGGAGAACTACCACGGACTCCCTCCGCCGCCGCGCGCGCGGATGCTGCGCTTACGCTCGCTCCCGCACACGCGCCGCTCCGAGGGGGATCTCCTCGTGGGCGATCACTCCCGTTTCTTCTCCCTCACCCTCACAGCGCCCCATGGAGTCGGGAGGCCCGACCAAGGCATCGGCGGTCCTGCGGCCGCCGGATCCGGCGAC
Organism: Themeda triandra; assembly: GCA_018135685.1. Classification (NCBI taxonomy): domain Eukaryota; kingdom Viridiplantae; phylum Streptophyta; class Magnoliopsida; order Poales; family Poaceae; genus Themeda; species Themeda triandra. The sequence continues at coordinate 104,374 of JAENPR010000761.1, forward strand.
GGCGGCCACGGATCCACCGGCGGCGGCAGTCGCGGATCCGGAGGCTGGCAGGGAGGAGGGGGTGGTGGAGGGGGCCGGCGGTGGATTCGGGTGGGGCAAGACCTCGCCGGGCTGGCGCACCCCTCCTTCCTGTCCCATGGCTGCGGGCGACAGGCGAGCGCCGAGCAAAGCGAGACGAGCGAGAGGGATTGTGTGGAGGGCGAAAATGACGAGGTGGGGGGGAGTCTGTCCAAGTGCGTGTGTGATGGGCCGGCGTCAAGTCTAATGGGCCTGTTCTAACGTTAGGACGTCTTACTGTTAGCATTACTGAATTTTAAACGAGGAAATTTAGACATTCCTGGGCCTAGCCCATCCAGCAGTAGGTCCGAGACCAGCCCAACTCCAGATAGGAAGGAACATTAGTGCGTGATTCCATAACTCCCAGTGACTAACGTATTAATACACTCTTCCGTCTTCCCCGAGATCTCATTATGCTCGTGCGTTAAGGACTACGATGTTGTGTACACCGAAGGTCACCATGCCACTGGCCGGGGAAGGCGCCAGCTCGTGTGGCCCTCTGCGTCCACGGGTACCATCATTACTTGCCATTGGCTAATACCCCACGCGGTGGCGGAGGTGGTGGCGGCGCAGGAGCGGCGTTCCTGATGAAGCTGTTGCCGAGCACGACAAATGTTCTGGTGCCACAGGGAGCAGCGCGCGGCTTGGCTGGCAGACAGCTGGTGGGTGCTGTAGGTTACAATGGGCCTACTGCTGTCCCTGGTCGTCGCGCTCGTCGTGTCGTCCTACACGTCCTACCCCTCCTCCTCGTCGACTTTCTTCTTCTTCCTCCCCACCAGCAGCACCCGTGCCTCTGCCGGCCGTGGCGACGGCCAGCGACAAGCCACCGAGGACACCGGACGATCTATAGTATATAAAGCTACCAAACTCAGCCAGTCTATAATACATACTAAGATTGTGTTGAAATCTACGTATCAATTGCCAATATATATAATTTGCTGCCGCTGAAAACAATTCATAATAAGAAATTCCCCAAAATATATTTTTGATTACATATATCTACCACTTATTTTTTTAGCACATCTAATGTAAAGTACTCATTAACGCTAGATGGGTGCCGGTCATTGTAACATAGTACAATAACTACAATTTACAATACATAATTTAATTTGTATGCAAATACCAGCCTTTAAATATTTATTTGAGTTCATCAGTCAATGGAAAATGATTCCTCAAATGGTAGTGACAATGCACCTTACATAATATTCATGCTCCATGAATGTACTGGAAAATATCCATGTTCTTGCTTTGCATAAGTTTCTAAATATTGAACTCGATGTTTCGTAAAACTGTACTCCCTCCGTCCTGGAAAAAAGAGCATTCTAGCCTTTGAGAGTTGTCCCTAAATATAGTACATTTAGAGAACAAGAAGATAATATTTACCTAAACAGAGTACGTGATTATATTTTACAAGGAAGGTAACTCATTTGCCTGCCATATTTTGCATAAAGATAAAGAATTCACCCTTTAATTATGCGGAATTAAATCATATTTTAATATATTAGGAAGGTAAGTGAGGGGTAAATGCGTCTATTGCCATCTCCCTTATTTTGTCTTAGAATAGCTAGAATGCTTTTTATTCCAGGACGGAGGGAGTACTACAAGAAATATAATTTTTCTGTATATCAAATACTTAACATGGTGAGTGTTGCGGTGTAGGTGATAATAATTATTATGCCACTATATTAACTATGATTGTAGTTTGGGATCAGATTAAATTTTAAGTGACCTACAACAAGTTAATCTGGGCAATTTGTGGTGCTAGGCACCTACTACCTACTCCCTCCATCCCAAAATATATGACCTACTACCTACTATGATTATGCCACTATATTAACTATGATTGTAGTTTGGGATTCAAATTTTCTCAAAAAAAATTTTGACCTTCTCACATTATATACTGTCGCAAAATGCAACATTACCTTGTACCAGTAAAACTTTATCTTCCCAATACATCTCGACCCCTGCATCTCCCTATCTCTCTCCTCATTTTTGGTTCACCACAATTTTTTCCTTCTTAATTTCCATGCCACACAAAAAGTTATCTATTGTGCGATGGATGGACTAAGCAAGGGCATGTGGTTCGAAGCAGGATCTAATGTCCTTTTTACCTGCTGCTATACCATGTGTATGTCCTTTTACGTACAGAGCAAGCAGAGAGATAACTAAAGTCAGATATATGGGGCACACTACGAATAAATGCATGCACCTGGTAAAGTATGCCTTTGTTTTGCAATATCTATCTATACTATAATTGAATTCTTCTATAGGAGTGGGAAGCCTGAATCTCACCCCTGACCCCACAGCCAGGCTTCCCACCCTCCTCACCTCCTCACCCACGCCCGGACGTGATTACAGGAACGTGACTCACACGTCAAACTAACCCACACCGTTCCCTCCCCCACCCCGCTCCCGCAGGAGCCCAAATCAGAAATCCCCGCTAGGGCCAATGCCCACCGCTGCTGCCGCCTCCTGCTTCCCTCTTCCCGATGCCCTCGTGCGACTCCGACTCCTCTCTCCCCTTCCTGTCCCATCGCGTCACGCAACCCTGTCCCGAGGCGGCAACTGGAGCAGGGGCGCCCATGTGGGCGGCACGCCGACGTGAGCAGGCCTCACCCACGGCGGATCACCGGGGCACCGGGCGAGGCCACAGTCTCACTGCGCGCATGTCTTCGTCGGGGCCTTCGCTGGTGACGGAAACCACCACAGCAGGTATCCCGGCCCCTTCTCTTTCCTTCACGCTGTGCAAAATTGAGTACCCGAACCCTAACTTCAGCTATTTGTCTTCCTCGATACATGAAAATTATTGTGAGGGAATTATCATATATTTTTAAGTAGCCTATTTGATCTGTTGATCTTGCCGCCACCTAGAGAACGCGGTGCACTGGTGGGGAGATTGAAGCGTCTGATGGGAACCGGTCTAGGTCCAGATTGAGCGTGCCTGACGAGGTCGTGGCCCTCTTGGATGCCAATATCTGGGTCTGACGAGCATGCATGATGGGAACCTGTTTGTGTTGGATGCGTCTTGCAGGTATAGTTGATGTTTGTTTCATATGCAATTAGTTCACATGTGTCTTCTTTGTAAAATACAACCAGATTGAAGCTTTTGCTATACGTGGTCCATGCTTGTGATTCCGCCATTTATTCTCCATTCAGAATTTTAGAGAAAAAATATATCTGCAAGATTTAAAATAGTCCTCTATGACTTTGCTGAATTGAGCAATTTCAAAATGCTCATGCCAGAGAAATGGCGCATTTACATTCTCAATTGATTTCGGAGCTTGAGGAGATTCCCTTTGTGGTTTGTAAGCAGTTATTGATTGCAACAAAGGGAAATATAATTCTTTTATTCTCACCTCGTGTGATTCAAATATTTTTTTAACATTTTTTTGGGTCTCATAGACGAACTATGCATTGCAGGTCCCCTTTGGCGGTGCCACATTTTTCCCAGGGCGTTTAATCACACAAATGAACTCTTGGTATGGTTTCCACCATGGAGCAGTTTTGATATTCAGTCTATATCAGCCCATCAATTTATGGAGAGAGGCCTGCTAAGCAGATGACTGATATATTGCACAGGAGGGGGCAGGGATTGGAAGCAATGAAGGCAATTCTCACTTACCTAGAAGCTGAGGCAAAATTCTTTGAGTCCACTGCCACTGAGTCTTCAGTAAGGCTCCATTCCATTGGTTCTGTATAATGACATATGAGTAATGCTCAGACTAGCGCTTTACTTGGTCACACCATGATGGCAATCACCATATCAATTCCCCCGATGACCCTTGGTAATGGGAAAAGAAAAAATGGTTAGTGAATAACTACATATTTTTATTGACACTGGGACACATCAACTGCAGGTATTGTGTCTCAGTATGCAGCCAAATTTAGCACCATACCCTTCTTATAGATTATTGAGAGTGCTCCTCAGTTTTGCTCATGTGCTAAATTGCACCTCTGGAAATTACTATACTGCTTACAGATAGTTAATACAAGTGATGATCTGACTATAAGCAGTGTGTTAGGGTATAGGGGCGGTGTGCGTTGATTTAGGGAGATCGAGAGGGTGATAGGGAGGAGCTAAGAGAGAAAGATATCAAGTGACAAGAAAAGATTAAGTGACATTATATATGTATGAAAGCCTGGTAAGGGTGGTAGGCCACATTTTTTATTAGAGGCGGGCCAAGGTTTATCAATCTCGGGAGGTGGTTTAGTAACCTCCTCGGTTAATACAAAATGACCGACCTGGTTAATTCCTAGAAAATGTTGTCCACCTCCGAGGCCAATTTCAAAACGTCTCTTAAAAAACATTTGTAGTAGTGTTTACTTTCGTACTGTATCACGAACAGATAGTGATAATATCTATCGCCGCCAGCTGGTAATAAAATCGGACAGCAATATGATTTTTCCCCGACAGTAATGTAGTGATCAGTATCGGTTTTAAAATTTGGACAGTGATGCAGCTGGCAGTGATCGTTTATGGAGTGTCTTCTTGATCCAGTGTTGTATATATATAAGTGCTGACTAACAAACTAGTGGCGATAGAGTTTGTGACTTAAACTAGTTAACAGAGAATAACACGAGCCACAATCTTAACTTAATATTACTAATTGGAAGCATGTTTTTGATATTTTTTTTGCTGTATCCCTAAAAGAACTAATGATGATTATACTAACAAGGTTAAGGGACTGCTTTTTACAATAATCACGGGCACAATTCTGTCTACTTAGCAGCGCCAAGGTGTAAAATTCGGATGTACCAAACCAACAAAACTGCCATTAAAAGCAACCAGTGTGCTAACGGGGTTCCATCAGATGACCGTCAATGTTGACGAGGTCAATGGGACTATGTCAAGCACCGATTCAATGACCAAAGTGATAAAAAAAGTTTGTGTCCTGGAGTCTAGATAGGTAGGGAGGGCTGCGTAATAAGATTTGGGCTACACAACACAGAGCATATGTAGTTGTGATCACATAAACCAGCGGCAAATGTTGTCACACAGGCCTCAAGCCCACACGAGGGCCGGCGCTTAGGGCTGAGTCCATGTATTCGCAACGATTCTCTGTTTGCCTCGGGCCATGGTCTGTGTCAGAGGAATGATGCACATTGCCCAATGGGCAGTATTTTTGGTGTAGTAGACTGTGGTGAAGTCGTGGCCTGACAGCGGCGTTGAGGAGCGGGAGTGTAACGGCGAGAAGTGGTGGTGGCGGCGGCTAGGGTTTAGGGAGGGAGAGAGAGTTGGAAAGCTGGGGTAAAAGGGATTTGACCCTAACTCGTTTGCTGGATTTAAAGGTTACAGTTCCCATAGTATTTATAGCCGCGGGATTTCTTAGCCTCTAAGCGATCTAAACCCTAATCTATGCGGAAGCGAAGGCGGTGCATAGGCTGAGGCGGCGGCACGTGGGCAAGGCGCCTCCTACCCTTTCCCGTTGCCATCCTGGGCCTGGCCCCCATATATCATCCCCTTTTTCCACATAGCGCGTCCTCGCGCTGCTTCCTTGTCGGCTCATTGGTGGTGTCAGTGATGACGTCATGCGGCAGCATGCTAGTGTTGCTATCGTCGGGAGCTGGTTTGACGACCATGACCGGGGATAGTTGTTACCGTCCTTCGCTTTTCCGTTTTTCCTCCAACGTCGATGGTGTCGGCGTTGGTGATGAGGGCGAGGACATCGCGGCAGCATGGCCGCGTGCTGTGGTGTGGTCGTGATTGCCATCGTTGTTCGTGGCGACTCAAGATTCAATATGTGTGCAATCTCATCGTCCATGTTGATGGTGATGTCGTTTGATGAATTCAAATCCGATCCAATTTGGACCATGTTCTATTGCTGCAGTGAAAAAGTTTTGAGTTCTGCCTCTCTACCTACGAGTATGACGCAGAGGTCATTGCAGATCTCGTCGACATTCATCGTAGATGGTTCTATATACCAGCCATCAGAGGTAAGATGCAGGTTGCCCGAGCGGGCGGTATTTTCGGCATCTACTCATTAGAGGTATGATGCAGGTTGGCATAGCAGACGGTGGTCAGTGGCGACCAGCGGCAAAGCCGTGTCCCGACGGCAACATGGAGGTCGGCGGCGCAGCGGCAAGGCATGGTGGCGGCAGCGGCAGCTATGGTTTAGGGAGGGAGAGAGCTGGAGAGCTAGAGAGCTGGGGTAAAAGGGATTTGACCCAAATTTCTTTGTTGAATTGAACGATTATCATTCCTCTTACGTTTATAGCCCGTGGATTTCTCGAGCCTCTAAGAGATTTAAACCCTATTCTACACAAACAAGACTGCGGTACATGGCGGTGGTGGCACATATATGGACCAAGGCAGCGGCACGCAAACAGGGCGCCTCGTGCCCCTTGCCCGTTGCCCTCCTGGGCCTGGCCCCAAATAGTGTACGTCATCCAGAAATCAGAGGGAAACGCATGAAACTAGGATAGAGTAGATCACGCCAGCGTTGAGCCAATGGACAGGGATTCCTGTGCACGGACATGCTTCAGGTTCGGAACGAAGCGAAGATTTTCGTACGGTTTTACGATAGAACCTGATGCCTCTCAATCCAACTATGGGGATGCTGAATTTGTGCCGCAGGTCGACCGAGTAACGAAACACTCATGGTGGCCAATCCTATCAATAAAATAACAGGCTGAATCCTATATTCCTACGACAACCCACTCAAACAATGTTCAATATATAAACAGTGAGCAATTTAGTGTCCTGACAGGCTTGACGCGCTTGAGTAATCAACTAGCAAATATGTCCGTGCGTTGCAACGGGAAAAACAAAATATAAACTAATTATGTTTTCTTTTTTATATATAAAATTTGAGAAAAAAATATTTTGTAACGACATTCAAATTTTAAGGAAATGTTGGCTATAATATGATTGTGTGTATAACAAAAGTGTATTAAAATTAAAATATGATCAAGATGTTTGTACAGGAAAAAAAATATTAAGATGCCCGTGCTTCGCTACGTTGGAGGAAAATAATCCCTACACAGTGTACTTTCTGCTGCCAGCGATGATCTCCTTGCCGTTGTCAATGCAGCTGTTTAATTTTTTTTTATAGAAAATCCAATGTTTAATTGAGTGACGAGGATAGAATAAAACACGTCCGGATTTCACTCACTTTCTTCGTTACGGTTGATAAACCGTGGCGTCCATAGTCTAGCGCCGGCACCTGCTACTTGGTGCTCCACAGCAGAGCAGCTGCCGTGTTCGCTGTCCAGCACTCGCGTTCCCGGATGCCAAGCTAGCTCGCCTCCGGCCTCCCTCGTGACTCATCTAGGTCCGCAGCCCGTCTCTCTCGAGCCGCCCGGCCATCCCTCGCCGCTCACGCCGCCATCTTCTCTCTCTGCTTCCACCTGAGGCAACGGACCGAGTCTCTCTCTGACAGCAGTTGGTCGAGGGCTAGCGTCGCTTAGCAACCAGGAGTGGGCACACGGAGCACGGCGTCTCCAACTGCGGCTTGCTACGGCAGGGCCCTGGCAGCGGCAGCCGAGGGAGCGTACTCAGCGGATCACGAGGAGCCTGGCCTGGGATACCTCCGCGGTGGCGGATCTCGCGCGGGCCGCGCACGGGTGGCAGCTGCGGAGCTTGCTCGGTTCAAGGCCTCGGTGTGGTTGGCGAGGACCTGTTCCCGGCCGTCTCGCGAGGGACCAGGGATCCCGTCGCTGTCTCGCTGGACCGAGCCATGGCAAGCTCCACGGCGAGGAGGCCGTCCAGATATGGCGAGCACCAGGCTGTGAGGAAACCAGCAACGTGATTCTAGCTGGCGACGTCGGGTGAGGCCCTGGCCGTTTGTGCTCAATTTTTTGGCAACATGATCTGTTGTCTCGATTTGCTATGTATTTGGTCTCGATCTGAAGCATATATGATGTTCTTGATTTGGTATTGTACTATATTTGGTCTCTCTGATGTCTGATCTCTTCTAGTCTTTTGTGTCTTCCAAATTTATTTTTGCCTTCCTCGTGTCAGTTTTCGCAGGGGAGTCCGTCGTGATTTGATTTGAGCAGTTATGGTTGTTTGAGGTAATCAGATTTGGATTCCTATTTTATTTGAGATTTGAGATACCGATTCCTATTCTATTCTATCTGGGATACCACGCGACGGTGGCGGAAAAGAAAATCGGTGGTGTGGCGGACAGAAAATTAGCGGACAGATTGGCAGACTGAAATTTTGCCAATTTATTATTAGGTATAGATATAGATATAGATTAAAATAGAAGGAGACGTTATGCCGTGTAAACAAATCATAAAAGTAACATTGTACCTTTACTAGTTCACTAGTTGTTTGTGCGAAAATACAACTAGAAATTGTCTTAAATTTTCTAAAATATAAAAGAAGTGTGAAACATGTGTCACCACAATTGTCCAAGTAAGAAGGACGACATGCAATTTTAACTGTGCTCCTACGCTTCTAGTAATTTTTTATTAAACCCATACTAAGCTGACGAAGGAAGAATTTGACCCTAGACTCCTGGTTGACATTGAGCACCGTAACGTCACATCGGACGACGAGGCTGTCATCCTCGAGCCGACGCAGCGGTGAGGTCTGATCCTTGGACGTGGCCAGCACCTCAAATCCCTTATCTCCCTCTAAGAACCCTTCGCCTCTGTAACTCCGTGGACCCACGGCGTGGTTGTGTGCCGGCTTCCCGTCGCGGTCGAGGATGCTCACGCGGTACTCGGCGGTGGCCCACTTGTCCCACCTGCCCATGAACATGAGCTTGACGGCGACCTTGCCAGCCGTGGCGTCGTCGTTGCCGTTGGGGTAGTAGAGGAGCTTCCACTTGCGGCCGCCGGCGCGGAACTCGGACTCGATGCACTCGCCGGGACGCACCTTGCCGTCGACGCGCGAGTAGCGGCCGACGTGGAAGACGTGTGTGCCGGTGTCCTCCTGCACGCGGACGGAGGAGATGGACATTGCGTTGCAGAACCGGCGCCAGGATTCGCCCAGCGACGGCAGCTGCTGGACGGAGGAAGTCGACGATGACATGATGCGATCACGATGTATAGAATACACATGTTTCTATCTAATGCACTAAGGGATATATATGTATCTGTACATTGTATTCAATCCATATCATTGCTTGCTGATCACGTACATATCACGACGCCTCAATAAGAGAGTCGTGTCACAATATCTATACGTAGTTGTGCCAAATCAGAACTCCAATATAATTATCTTCTTTTTTTTATGCAGAAGAACATTAGACATGGCATGGTTGTGCCCGTGCGTTGCACGGGTTGCCGATCGTCTTGATGAGTTTCCTGAGTACGATCGTTTCAGATGTGAAGTCACGAACAGTATGTAGGAGTTGGCTTTGACACGGACTCCGTTGAACTGCACATGATATTAGATTTTACACTCGGTGTGGCAGGATAATGTACGACCATGGATTCGTGGTGCAGATGAACATTGGCAACATAGTGTACGTATTTGGTCAGATAGTATACGTATTGTGTACAATTTTCATTTTGTGTAGTAGGTGATAGGTTCTTAGAATGGACTAGCATTTGTGATAAACAATAGCAGAACATCTTCGTGGGTGATTTCTTAGTATTGTGATAAACAATAGCAGAACATCTTCGTGCACCAGCATGGTGCACGGATAAGAGAAAGAACGAGGGACGAGTGGGAGTCCATACTGTCGTTGGAGATTGCCTTCGCTGGATCGTTGATGAAGGTTAGGCACTGCCAGCGACGGTTGGGGAAGAGGATTCAAAGCAGTGGATGACGGTGAAGGCGGTGGCGGTTCCCATCGCTTCAGCACTTCCACGTCGGTAGGGTTTCTAGGTGGGGATTATGGCGGCTGTGATGAACCTCGTGACTAGAGCCAGTGGCCCCCACCTCCTCTTATTGGCACTATGTGACGGGGCCCACTAGCCATGTATTGGGCTGGACGCCCCCGATTAGGGCGTGGATCAGGGCCCAGTTAAGTTGTTGGGCTTACCTGGTGGAGATCAATCTAACATTCTTCCCCCTTGATTTCAACTCATCATTTAAACTTTACATTTAAAATTTATACTTATTTGTTTTAACATTCCGTCACAGATTAGTGCATAGAGCGTGCCTCATCGTCATGGTCAAATGCTGATAGATTTAACAGCTACGCATTTCTGTTATGGAACAATTTTTTAAACTTTGTGACCTTTATTGCTTGGATAACATGGGCTATACCATAAACCCATGTCGATCGTGTGTTTTCTGAACACATTGAGTGGTAAGCCTTTGGTATGCGGATCCGCAAGCACTTGCTTGTTACTTTTTATGTTCAATACCTTGAATATGATTCCAAACTTTCTCCTTTACAGCTTATACCTTGATGTCAATGTGTTTGGCAGCATATTTGACTCGTTGTCATAGCAGTGGACTACCTAGCCTCATAAACATTTTGCCTATCCCGTAGCCTCATATTACTGCTATACCATTTTGCCTGTCCCATAGCCTCATAACATGCTATAACCGGAATAGATAATAGTTAGTACTGTTGTCAACCATTATCTATTCTGGGTACAACTTATCTTAACCATTTTGCCTATCCCGTAGCCTCATAACATGCTATTCCATAATTTTGTATCACTGATGATACTAAAACAGTTTTGGTGAAGTTTTTCCACGATAAAACTCCAACTGCGAGTGTTAAAATGTGGATTTCTACACATCTGGCCAAAATCTAATATTTTGTACCCACAACCATTTGAGAGTAGTTGTTCTTTCTTATTTAGCATGGGGTTGACATTCTTAACTCCACTTTAGTGATCTATATCTGATCTGATCTCTGCAAAAACAATCCGGATACTACGTCAGGGTAATACCGTACTTGTGCATTCACTAACCTTCCAGCAGTTGAAGCATATGGTACCGTATTCAAATAATCTATTTCATATTAATTCTTAGAACATTAAAATTCCTAAATTCATTACCCTTAACTATAGGAATAGACGTACGTTTTCTCGCTTGCATAGTTTATTTCATTATAATCTTTTCTATGTATGCCCATGCGATAGTCCTAACAAGGTAGCGTGTTTTGTTGGACGGAAGAAGGGGACGACATGTTTGGATCGGGCACGAGGTATGGTTATTAACAAGGTAGCGTGTTTTGTTTATATACATAGATAGAATGCACGTTTCTATCTAGATTTGTATTGTATATATATTTCATCCAAATTATTGCTTGGTGATCACGTACCCATCACGTAACGACTCCGTGAGTTTCCCTCGGTTACGATCGAGAGTTAAACCAGGGTTTCTATTGAGCAAGTATAACTAGACAGCTTCTGCTGTCATGGGCTCATGGTTACCTTTGGATGCAGCGACAGGGACGCTCCTGAAAAAAATTACTGCAAATAATAGAGCAGTCCAATGAATGTCTGTGTCAAAGTATCAATCCAATTGCAACAAAAAGTAGGATCTGTAAAATTGGGTGAACGAGATGTCTTATCTAGCTCTCGGCGTGTTATATTTGCACGGGAGAATAGACCCCGGCGTGGCCCTTTACATGCAGTTTACAAGAGTTGGTAGTCCTTACATTCAGATGGTACAAGCTAGGATCATTGATCCGACTACAAAGATACAAGTTACTTAGTCGCCTATAGGCTGCATGTCTTCTATTAGTAGCCTATGTCGTGCATGTCTCTTCTAACATGCTCACCCTGTTCCATCCGGGCCATTGTTGACAATGCATCCCATTACACAATGGGTGCTTAAGCTAATGACAGTTTGCCCTGTTTTGAAGCCAGCATACACAAATATATGATGTACGTTGCGAATTTAGCATAACATGGTGGTTAAGTTTCTTGTCAAGGAATCTCGACACATGGCTCATATTTTTCTGGATTTATATTAGGACTCAACGTGTTTTCCTCAATCTTGAGATTTATGGGGCCAATGCAGTTCTTTGAAGGTGCCCATATGTGAAAAAATAAGGAATATATGTAGTACGTAAACGTACTTATGTCAACCTGCAGATCCGTACAATGCTCCTTTTGCCTCAAATATCAAAGGAATATACTCTTCCATCTGGCACCCTCAACTATTTTGAAATACTAATTCTCATGTAGTAAATTTGTCCCATGAAACACTTAATTGAACAATCATAACAAACATATTGACTGTAACACCTTGCATGCTGATAAAGTGATAATAAAATTAACGTATCCAAAAGTTTGCAGAGCACACGGATAATACATGCACGTTTCCATGCTGTTCTTTGACAACCAGAGAATCTTTAACAGAGGCCTACTATTTCGATGGGCACTAAGATTTATATTACTTAATCTAGCAGTCTCCTAAGATGCCACTTGAGGCGGGACTCCTTGTCGAACCTCGTGACAGTAAGATTGCACTGGACGGCGAGGACATGGCCGCCCTCTGAGAGGTGCAGTGCCGCCTCCCGCGCCTCCGGCGTGGTCAGGACGTCCACACGGTGCTTGTAGTCAGAACCTTAGTTGAACCGCTGCGGCCCGACTATATAGCTTAACCCGGGTTTGCCGTAGCGGTCGATGACGCTGAGCTCGTACGCAGCCACGACATCGTCGTTGTAGCGGTGCTTCATGAGCTCGAGCTCGACGACAGTGGCCGCGCCAGGCGAGCCGTGGGGGAAGAAGCGCAGCCGCCACTTGTGGCCAGCGGCCTTGAAGGTGCCGGACTCGATGCTCTCGCCTTGCTGCGCCATCCGGTCGGCGGTGGAGTAGCCCTCGATGCGCATCAGATGCGTTTCCGTCACCTGATGCGCCCGGAGAGATGTGAAGCTGCGGCAGGCGTTGAGAAACCATGGCGCCATCGACGAGGAGGAGGACGAGGACCCCGACGGAGATGACATGGTCGGCGGCCCAAGAGATCGATTGCACGCGTTGGAGCCGGCGAGAAGTATGACTTTTGACACGGACATAGGCATGACAGAGAACATATATATAAACGGTACAACTTAGTAGTTGTTGTCTTGCACGAAACATAACTTGAGTCCTTTTTTTGTTTGAGGGCCCGGATCATGACTTTGAGTCACGATGAGACACGACAACGTCACAATCACGACAACGCCAATACGTAGATTCTTGCTGATCAAGTCAGCAACATCATGCCCGGAATATAAATTTAACATACACACATATATACAAGTCTATCTATCGGCGATACATCATCAACCACAAGAAAGTCACAATCGCGCTTCACCGTCATCGATCTGAGCCTCGATCTCTTCGAACCAGCTAGCATGTCTTCGTCTCCGGATCCGGTGGCCTCGCTGCGAGAGGCTTGGCGCCACGCTCGCCAATCGCTCTCCTTCACATCGTTCCGCGGGAGGGAGGAGACGAGCACGCACGACATCCACATCGGCGGCTACTCCACCGTGAGTACTGTGTACAAGCACGGCAAGGGCATCGATTCCAATACGTTCCGTGCCGGCGGCCACCGGTGGAAGCTAACGTTCTACCCCACCGGCTACATGGACTCCAAGACCGGCTGCCCCAGCGTGGAGCTCAGCCTGATGGAGAACCGCTTCTTCGGCAAGGCAGCGGACACCACGGCCGGGTACAGGGTGAGCGTCCTCGACCGCGATGGCAACCTGCTGTGCGATCGGTTTGCGCCGCCAGAGCATTACAGTCTCCACGACAGATCATGGGGCTACCGTAGCGTCTGGATGGACGTCCCGGAGAAGGCCGTTGCGGAGAAGACCAAAGAGGCCCTCGGTCGCCTTAAGGACGACAGCCTCGTCGTCCGGTGCGACCTCACGGTGCAGAGGTCGGAGAAGGAGTCCAAGCTCAGGTGGTTGCTTCGAAGGTTTCTAGATTAGGTTTGATAAAGCTGTTAAAGCAGGCCAAGCTTGTACTAGATGCGTCATTAGGAAATTATTTTTTACCTGTGCAACGTAACAAGGATAATTATGTTCTGGTTGTCATTCTTATTTTTTTATACATCTTTAGTAGAAATCTTTGTTCAATGTTTTTTTTAGATAAAAATTTGTTCAATGTTTTCTGAAATATTCTCCTTTTGAATAGCACATGCGCAGGTACATTTAAAGTTTTATGGTTGAACTTTTATTTTTAATGGTCCCAGCTCCATGCTTGTGGTCTAGATATTGGTCCACAGCGAATCAGCCAAAAGAATGACACAGACAATACAAATACAATAAGCAACACTGAAGTAGGAGGCACACAATCATTTATATGGACCCCCTTGCATTCGTGTTGTGTTACTCGATGTGCAACAATGAAGTTCAAGGGCACGGTTGGATTGAGAGGCATCTGGATCTCTGGTCCAAAGGTTAAAAGCCCACATTACTGAGCTTTCACAGCTCTATGTAACTGAATGCGTGTTCATTGTCTTACGGACAATGTACTCATGAATCTTGGTCAGCATTGTCTAAAGGACGCTATCCCTTTCACAAATATTATTTTGAGTGAAATGCATTGTAGGTCCGTTAACTTGCAGACTTGTCTCATTTGGGTCCATGAACTTCGAAACCGTGCAATCGGCCCAGCGAACTTGTGAGTCGGTTCAATTTTGGTCCAAAGGCTGTTTTCCAGGGCGGTTTTGCCTATGTGGCAGGTCAACCGTGGACTGGACCTGTGCAATTTATAAAAAACACCCCCACTGTTTCCCATCTCACCCGCATGCCCTCCTCTCTCTTTGTGTGTGCGAACGAGCACGCGGCAGCGGGGCACGGCTGCCGGGGTGCGCAGCGTGCTTGCCCCTCGCGCGCCCCCACGTGGAGGATGCGAGGCGGCCAAGAGGTGGACAAGCGCCCACTGGAGGTCCGACGCCATGGCCGCCGCGGCGCCCGCGTCCGCGTCCGCGCCCGCGTCCAGAAGGAGCAGGCCGCCGCGGCCGAGCCCTGCTCCGCCTCGCGAGCCGGCCGCCGCAGCCGGGCCCTGCGCCGCCTCGTGAGCAGGCCACCGCGGACGAGCGTGGCCTCGCCTCGCGCGTCGGCCGCTGCAGGGAGCTCGCCCATGCGCCTCCATGGAGCACCGCTGCGAGCCTACAACAGAGTCAACCACAACCGTCGCGTCCCCAGCCTTCGTGCCATGCTCCCGACAACAGAGGCGAGCACCGTCGCAAGCGATGGCAAGAAGCAGCGCAAGCAAGATGAGCACGGGGAGGCCAACGGCATGCAAGCAGGAAGCAAGGTGAGCACGGGGAGCTCCCTGCGGCGGCCGGCCTCCTCCTACTACAATGGTGGTGTCCCGTGCCTCCACCTACCTACACTCTTGTCCCCGCTCGCCGCCGTGTTGGCGTGTTGCCGTCCTGGAATCGGAGTCCGCGCACGCACGTGTTGGTGTTTGGTGCCACGGCGGTTGCCTGGGTGCGCGACGTCGAGTCCACATTGCTCGTAGTGCTCCCGTGGCTCTATGCTGCCGACGTGCACCTAGACATCGGAAGAGGCCCAGCCAAGAACAGGGTGGGGAGGGCCTATTTAAAAAAGGGCACGGGCCCAGTCCACGGTTGACCTGCCACGTAGGCAAAACCGCCCTGGAAAACAGCCTTTGGACCAAAATTGAACCGACTCACAAGTTCGCTGGGCCGATTGCACGGTTTCGAAGTTTATGGACCCAAATGAGACAAGCCTGCAAGTTAACGGACCTACGGTGCATTTCACTCTATTATTTTTAAGTTAAGGAGACCCAGCTGAGACCTAGGAGGCAAGCAAGATGGCACATCAGATTCACCTTCTAGAGGTATGAGAAGAAGACCATGGTTCCTTCGATGATATGATTTACATAAACTAGCTAGACAGGCCTTTCTACTAAATGTTTGCTAGAAAGATTACTACAGTATGTAATTTGTTTTTTCATGCGTAGACCATCTTTATTAGTACGTTCTAATGAAACATTAACTATGCTCTTGACTGCTTTTAAAGAATTATTGTACTTCTAATGAAACATTACTTGTATGCCATTTGGACAGACTATCTAACTAAAAATGAAAATGAAATGTAGTACACGGTGACTATGCATGCAATCCAAAAAGTTCTATTGACAATACTATCCCGCTACTTATGTCTTTCGGTTCCTCAAAACTCATAAGATGATATCTGGAGATAGAGAGAAAATATTTACAGTCTCTTCACATCCTTGGTCCTATAGTTACACAACATTAGTAACTAGACTCATAATTTTGTGTTAAGCACAAGTGTCTATCTACAAGTTTATGCAACATGCCCCTAGTTCTGCATGAACATTACTGTAGGCCCAACTTGTTCTGAATGGCTTCAACTCCATGCTCGTGGTCTATATATTGGTGCACAATAACCCAGAATATAAATACTGCAAGCCAGGGCTACACACGAATCCTCCAAGCAGAATTATGATCTCTTACTCCATCTACAGAATTATGTTTATTGGCACGATAGAATTGAGAGGCATCAGGATCTCTCGTCGAACAGTAAAAATCGCAGATTGCTGAAGGATAAGCTTTGCCACCTCCTTGTAATGGACTGCTTGTCCAACTGCCTGTACTCAAACTTGGCAATGTAGTAATAGATTTTGGCCTGCATTGTTTAGACGATAGTCAAAATTAGCCACCTCCGAAAAGGGAAAATCGACTTATAGAGGTCGGCCTCATAAGCGATGGCCCACGCTGCTCCTTGGGCCAGATCCTATGGCGGGCATTGGTGGACGAGGCACCTCCTCCTCCTTCGGCCAAATCCGCTGGAGGGCAGCCGGATCAGATGGAGGGCTGCCATCCAGTGGAGAGTGATGCGATTTGTTTCAAAGTGGTTTCGGAGCATGGTGGCCCGGCACAGACGTGGCAGCAGCAGCCTTGGAACATGGCGGTCGCGGTGGCAGCAGGCTGAAGCATGGTGGCAAGCTTTTTTTTTCTTTTTAAAATTGATCAACGCAGGTGGGCATTAGGCTAGTCTCAATGCGACGTTTCATCTCCAAAAATATGAAACTGTAAATGAAACAAGTATCTCTCTCAATGCACCGTTTCATTGCACGGTTTCACTTGCTATTTTTAGTTGTATGGGTCCCACCTTCTCCCTTCTCTATGATTTCACTTCTCTATTTTTAGCCCATTAAACAATTTATGCGTCTCAATGGGAGTTTCACGAGTTTCACACAGTTTTCGCGTGGTTGGAAACAACGCTCACGCGTTTACCGGGATGAAACGTTTTCCTTCTCTCTCCTCTCCATTTCATGCAAAGATTCCCTTTTGTCTGCGATGTGGCACCCTATTTAATGTGCATGACACGCCCATGAAATCCCCATTGAGACTAGCCTTAGGACCACCTATGTTGACCGTGATTAACCTGGGTGGGCAGCAAGACCGCACACATTAACTGTGATTAACACAGGACTTTCTACCGAGGGGACGTGTTACCCCTAGCTAGGGAAACCAGTTTTGACCGCCTCGGATGATGATCTGTGCGGTAGTGATTGTTTCCCTACAAATACGAGCATGAATGTAACAACTAGTGTAGCTTTGCTGAGCAAAGTTTATTTAGAGTAACTCCCACTGTTTGCTAAAAGCACTTGGTATACTAGGATTTTTGCCAAAACCATAAAAAATTGCCTCCAACAAGTTGGCAAAACTACATGTCAATTTTGTGAGCTTAGCAAAATTCCCCCTTCACTTGCAAATATGCCAAGTCCTCCATTATTTGGCATCACGTGTATCCCAATTTGCCAACTTGTTGGAGGCTCAATTTTGTGATTTTGGCAAAAATCATAGGATGTCAAGTTTTTTTGCAAAGTCCAAATAGCAAACTGTTGGAGAATGCCTCTTTTTTCAATTGGCATTTGGTTTTGAGACTTGACAAAACTATAGATTTGCCAAGTGAGTTTTAGCAAACTGTTGGAGTTGCTCTTAGATATTGTTTCCTCAAAAAAAAAAAGTATATTTAGATATTGTGCTTACGTCTGGACGGGTACAGATTAAAATTGGTTCTAGTATTGCTATCTGCCATCAACCCAGATTAGATATTGAGCTTTATTGTCTGCCTTCAACCTACTAGATGTCTGACCAGTGGGGTACAATATGAATAAACACATCAAGTGTTTTGGACCTTATATAGAGCTCTTGAGGAATGCATAGCATCCAGTGGAAACATGAATTCCTATCGTTACAATGCTTTCTCGGTCACATCGAGTAGGGTCACACCACAAAAATGCCCTGTGGTCAGGAACACTTGCATACGCCGGAGAAGGACAAACCGTACAGGTCTGATCCTTGTGGTTTACCAGAAGCAGAGATCTGTTTGTTGGAGCTCAAACAACAGCAGAAAAATTTTCTTCTAGTTCTGTTGTACCACTGCTTGTACAAGGAGGAAAACTGGGAAAATATCATGTATGAAAATGCTTCAAGCCAGGAATGTAAACCCACATTTCTGATGCGTATAAAGGAAAGCAACTGATGTTGGGAAATAAAATACGAGCTCAATCATCACAAATGGTGCATCAGAAGTGCAAATATTAAATATTAGTTAAGTCGAGTCAATTCCTGTTGTAAAAATAATGCATTCTTGAGCATTAATGATGATAAATGAGACTTCATTCGATTTACAGTATGCCAAAACAGCTTAAATGAGACACCGATTTTAATGACTTAGAAAGAAAACACGTCTCGAACACGAAATCTGCGATGCTAGCGGTGGAGCGCTGTACATCCTGGTGCCGATGCCTTTTCCTATACCCCGCATGCACCTCTGGGCCTACGACCGCCCGCGGATGTTTTTTCCTCCTCGTCCTCGAGGTTCATGCCGCTCCTGTCCGCTACCCGTACAAAACGATTTGTAGAGGAAAACTTATAGTTTCTAGCCGTGTATGAATAATTTACTTAGCAAAGTTCAAAATGAATTTATGATTTTCCTACACACACATATACCTAGGTGTATAGAAAACGAATAATATATATCATTGCTTGAATATGTCATACCGATTAATTACACATATATATATCCATATATACACACACAAGTACAGCTTTGAGACCTATGATATATATGTCTGAGGTGAGGCTAAAGATGAAAAAAAAAGAGGCCAAAGATGCAGACACAGTTGTATATAGTTTAGTTGTTCATAGCAGTAAACTTCTCAAGAGAAAATGCAAAAAAAAAAAAAAAAAAAAAAAAAAAAAAAAAATGACCCAGGATAGTAGTAAGCTTCTCATGACCCAGGATAGCATTACGGGACCACGCAAAAACATTGTTTTACACGCCAATAGGATTGGAGGGCAGAGGGAATATGCACAAATAATCATAGTTTACAATTTCAGTACACAACGACAACCAGTGACATCCTGTCCTAATTAGCAACGTATCGACAAGAGTAAGATAGCGTGTCTGCTTCGTCCACTCTAGCAGATTCTCGCGTGTCTGCATGCATCCAGCTTCAATCCACCCTGGGTCATTTCATCTATGATATCTCTGACCTTTCTGAACCACTCCTATGGCACAAACCGTGCTCTCTGGCTTCCAGTCCCGCCACTGCTTCTTCTGCTGCTCACTCCACTGAGAACCACATGTGCTGTCTCTAAAAATTTTAAGAACAGCATGTGTGTGCCGTCTCTGAAAAATTGAAGTACACTAACAGCCGGTTCCAGGTTGTATGGTATACTATTTTTTATACTGCTTAGTTGTAGTAGTTACAAAATTATGTGGAGACGAGAGGCTGAATTGCTGATGGATAAACCGAGAAAAGTATAAGCATGCATGGCACGAACTACAGGCATTTTAAGAAAAGCATGTGTGCTGTAGAATATTTCGGGGTTAATTATACACTAGCAATGGGGTGGCCTCATTCAGGGGAGGGGGTGCTCGAGATTCTCTGACCACCGCTGAGCCCCTCAGAGTTCTATCCATGGATGCTTTGAGAATAAGGGCTAAACTTGCTCGGCTGGAGGTGTACAAGACGACCTGCTGCCATCCTGCAATCCAGGTGCGTGACTAGAACCAGGAGAGAATCTCGAGCCTATCTGTTGGTGCCATTCGGTCTCAAGACTAGCAGAGCGCGTCCGCACTACAACCACTTCGAGTCCCTTTCCTCCAGCAAGGGGACCTAGCACCAGTGCAGTCCCACGCCTAGCACTAGCAGTGTTGGCATCTAAAACTGGACAGAGAGATCACCGTTATCCATTGGGGGGCAGCAGCAGCATGGCACGACGGCAACATGGCAGGAAGCAGGTGTAAGGTCCTCCAGCCCCAAGGTGGGAGGCCTACCCAACAGCGGAACAAAGATGGTGTGTTAGATTCGGATTCAGGTGGTATCGAATTGGTGCCTGCGTGAGCATTTGGATTTGTTATGCCATTCTTCCTGGCGCCTCTCAATCCTATATTTCTCTCTAAGTAGACTCCATCAACTTGCACTGGGCACAACTTGCATTTTTTTCACTTCCAATTCGCTATGCATCCCCTACCATATATAATCTTATGGCTATGGAAAGGATACGTCCGAGCTAAAGGTGACACAGTATTATTGATGGAAATGAAATACTGCTGTGCTTAAATCCTCTATTTATGTGGGCCATCTGTACAAGAGGGCTGCAATTGTGTGCTGACGGCTGGCCATGTATGAGTCACTAATGGCAGATTACATGCTTTCGAATTATTTCTGACATGCAATTATGAGGTTTTTTCAATTGTGCCTAGCAGTTTCAATTGCTGGACATGTGCTTTTCAAATGACTTAACGCCTTTAGAGAATAAGATACAAAGAGATTTCGGAATTAAGATCGTATCATCTAATGACAGATAAATACGATTATGCAAGAATAATAACTAGTGTTATGTGTCACAACAGCAAGCTCGTGAGTTGATTTTGTCCTTTTTGAGACCACATCATTTACAATGGATTCAACCTTGGAGATTACAACATTCTTTAAAATAAAAATATACATGTTTTTAGTGGTGTACATGAGAGACACAACGACCATATTGCACATCATATAAAGTACATTAAAAACAACGTTTTCATTTATTTGTCACAGTCGTTTATGAATAAAAATTTGAAATATCCCTCTAAATTAGCTTCTGTTTGGTAAAATTCAAATGTACCTCATTTAATTTATATATAAAGTTACCAACCTCTGCCGGTCTATAATATACTAAAATGTACTAAAATTATGTTGAAATCTCAGCCCATTGACAAAATGCATTTAGAGAATATGGTACAAGAGGTTTCGGAATTAAGATCATATCATGTAGGGATAGATAAAATATGATTATGCAAAAATAATAACCTGTGTTCTGTATCACAACAGTGAGCTCGTGAGTTGATTTTGTTCTCTTTGAAATCACATCATTTTCATTGGATTCCAGCTTGGAGTTTACAACATTCCTTAAAATGAAAATATGCCTGTTTTTAATTGTGTACATGAGAGTAGACACAACGACCTTATTACCCTTCATATAATGTACATTTTTTGACAAAACAGACCGTGGGGGTGGTCCCCACGGTGCAAAAACTTTTATTTAAACCACGGACGAAAAAGTACAAAGGAAAACTTACATCACATAGATCGAGAGAAGTTGGGAACAACATCCCCCCCCCCCAACCCCAACCTCTTCCTTGCCCACAAAACAAAGCAAAACCAAAATTACACGGCATTGATCCATACTACAGCCCTAGTGGTTTCTTTAATCCTAATGGCTTCAAGTCTAGCTTCTTTAATCCCCACGGTGCATTGAAGTCTAGCTTCATCTCTGAAAAGAAGGTTGGACTCCATAAAAGACAAACCTATTCTGACCTTCCACAGTTCCAGGCCGCAATTTGAAAAATTTCCATGAAGAATGGAAGTGAGCTTTGATTCTTTGTACGTTCAATCTTTCGTGGATGACAACATTAGACGTCCAGGCAATGGATAGCTTATCCCAGCATCTTTTGGCAAAAGAACAGCTGAAGAAGAGATGTTCAATTGTTTCCTCCTGGTTGGCTGAGCACATGACACACAAAGAGTTGGGTTGGACATTAAAGTTTCTCCTGGAGCGCATGTTCTTAGTGTTCAGTCTATCCATACGGATCAACCAGCTGAAAAACTTAATCCTTGGAATTACTCTCGACTTCCAGATCCAACTAAAAACAACAGGGGTATCAAGGTGCGAGAAGGCTAACTTGTAAAGTTTGGCTGTCGAAAAAAAAACTTGAACCCCAGCGAGAAGATCCTACGATCGCAGCCATCAGTTAGCTCAAAGTTTTGAATGATGTTAGATAACTCCTCCAATTCATCGCACTTTGTTGAGAAATAGGGATTCGAAATAGTCATCAAGGCTGTTGGCTTGGACAGCATCTCGACAGAGATGTAAGTGACAGAGGCAAATTGGAACAAAGCAGCAAAGCTATCCATTAAGATGTTTCCAGCCCAATTGTCTTTCCGAATAGCACAGAAGAACCATCTCCGGGATGACAACTTGGTAATTTCACAATATAAATTAGAAAGCTTTATAATATCCTTCCACTAGAAGGATCCAACAGCCCTGTGGGAATGGGGCACCCTTCCCTAATAATATTTGAACCAAATTTGTTGAACCCAAGGATTGTCTTCTTTGGAATAGAATTTGTGGAGTTGCTTCATCGGGAGAGCATCATTTTGCACATAAAGATTTTTTATCCCCACTCCACTAGCTTTCTTGGGCCTTTGCACCGGGGCCAAGCCACCCAGATTGCCTCCCCTTTTCTATTAGAATTGCCTCTCCAAAGACAACGCTTCCTTACTCTGTCAACCTGCTCTATTACTCCCTTATGGAGCTTCAAGGTGCTCATAGCATAGGAAACAGTAGGAGTACGTAATGACAATATTAACATATTCCAGCCTACCCGAGTATGAAAGGAAAGTAGAACAAGCAGTGAGTTTCCTTTCAACTCTATCAAGAAGAGGGGCAAAATCCTCAATCTTGGGTTTGGTGGTGCCAAGGGGTAGGCCCAACTAAGTGAATGGCATAGAACCAATTTGACATCCGAAAGTGTCAGCAAGGATCCTCATCTTATCATCAGGCACATTGATAGGAACTATAAAAGACTTGGAGAAGTTAACAACAAGGCCAGTGCAGAGGCAGCAAAGGTATTAAGTATAACTTTCAGACAGAACAACTGCTTTGCATTAGCTTCAAGGATGAGGATAGTGTCATCAGCATATTGAACTATAGGAAAATCATTTGATGGCTGTGTTGAAGAAGTTCAGCTGCAAGGACAAATAATAATGGGGAAAGGGGATCACCCTGCTTGACCCCCCCTAAGGTAGTTGAAAACTTTTCCAGGAAGCCCATTGAGCGGGGACAGAACAATGACTGAGGAAAGGATAGGCTGTACCCAACTGATCCATTTAGCAGGGAAATTAAGGGCAGCCATCATGTGGAAAATCGTGGAGTGCTCAACAGTGTCAAAGGCTTTAGCAAAATCCAACTTAAGAATGACAATCTGCTTATTAGAGAGGTGACATTGGTGAATGAATTCAAAACTCCAACCTAAACAATCTTGGATTGATCTTTATCGATGAACCCATACTGGTTCTTGTGAACTAACTAAAGAATAACCCCTTGTAATCTATTAGCCATCATTTTAATACAACAATTAAGGAGTGAGATAGACCTATAGTCAGAAGCTGTCATAGGATTTAGAATTTTAGGAATGAGCACAATATGAGATCCATTGAGAGGTGACATGTTAACTCTGCCACCATAGAAATCAGCAAAGAGTCTGAAAATGTCATCCCTAATAATGGGCCAACATTTATTAATAAAAACCCCATTGAACCCATCAGGTCCAGGGGCTTTATCAGAAGGCATATTCCTGATGATGTCAATGATCTCCTGATGTTGAAAAGGGGCCACCAAGAAGCTGAGATCAACTTGAGGACATGGAAACAGAACATTAAGGTCAAAGGCCATAGATAAATTGCTAGATTGCCCCATTCTATTCTTAAAAGAGCACCATAGGTGATTAGCCTTGTCTTCATGCATTACCAAAGATACTTCGTGATCATCCTGAATTTGTGCAATCAAATTCCTCCTATATGAAATGATAGCCATGGAATGAAAATACTTAGTGCATTCATCACCATACTGTATCCTGTTGACAGTGTTTCTTTGCTTCCAATAGATGTTTTATTTTTTTAGGAGATCAATAAGCTTTTGTTATTAGGATTCTAATATTCCATTATGTGTTATATAATTGTCTGAATTCCTCCACAATGTCCAAGAAGAGAAGGACTTTGTTGCAGCTGTCAATAAGCAGCATCAGATTGGAAATGCCCTTGCTCCATTGTTTTAGTTCATATCTCAGTCTCTTAAAATTAGCAGAGAGGACAAAAGCAATATTATTGGCATTAGAATTAACGTCTCCAGGCATACTGCACAGTATCCAAAAAACCAGGATGATGTATGCAATGATTTTCAAATATGAATATTTTAGCTTTGGGGATTTTGGTTTCCACTGACACTCTACAAGGAACATGATCAGAAGTGGGTCTAGCAAGGGGGTGACCTAGGTGTTAGGGAATTCAGCAGTCCAATTAACTGAAGTGAAAAACCAGTCCAGCTGCTCAAGCAGAGGATTGTTCTGCATGTTACTCCAAGTAAAGGCTCTAACTTTGTGGGGAAGCTCCACCAGGCCCAAAAAACCAATAACCTCATTAAAGATTTGAGTGTCTACATTAAAGAGAAACTTTTCATTTATCTGTGACAGTCATATATGTTATTTTCTACCAAGGACATCGACTCATCAAATAGATTAAATTTTCTAAAACTATAGGCTGGTATATGTATTAATTTTTTTGAGCATATATAAATGACCGCTTTAAATTTATACCAGGTACTAGGTAGGCATGGCATGAAATTGACGAAATTTAGTGAGCAAGAAATGTATCTGCAAAGTTCATGAACCTAGTCACACCTGTCGACAAGTTTCGGGGCACCCATTCATCTAACTTATGTAAAGTGACCTCCTCAAATTGGTTCTGAATTATCCCACTCAGGAATTATGTGAGATAATTTAAAGTAATCCTTAATTGTTTTCCTGAATTGCACATGGATGCAATTATAAAAACAAATTTGAAATAGCCCTCTAAATTAGCTTA
This sequence comes from Themeda triandra, assembly GCA_018135685.1. Classification (NCBI taxonomy): domain Eukaryota; kingdom Viridiplantae; phylum Streptophyta; class Magnoliopsida; order Poales; family Poaceae; genus Themeda; species Themeda triandra. The sequence goes on from JAENPR010000761.1 coordinate 129,421, forward strand.
TGTTTAGTAAAATTGAAGTGCAAATCATTTAATTTATATATGAAGCTACCAACCTCTACCGGTCTATTATATATTAAAATTATGATGAAATCTCAGTCCAAATTTCCTATATACTTTGCTATTATTATGGAAATAATTCAGTAAATCAATTTTGATTTACATATATGTACCACTTGTATAGTAAACTATTCGTTAATGCTGGATTCATGTTCCTTTCACCGTGAAATAAAGCAATTACTAGAAATTACACTATATAATCACATCTACTAGCCTTTAATTTTTTATTCGACTTTATCAATCATTGGAAAATATTTCCGTACCAAACCATATACCAATGGTAGTGACAATTTACCTTAACGAATATTCATATTCCATGACAACACTGGAAAATATGTAAGCTCTTGCTATGGATAAGTTTCTAAAACTTGCATTCAATCATGATTAGAAATATTGGAGATCTAGCTATTTGGAAGCACTCAATGTTTTATAGAACTGTACTACAATACATGTTTTAGGAGCTCAAGACGACAATGTGCTCAATGGGTTCGAAATCCTCGGCAGTCGACTCCGCTGATGGCGCAGTGCAGTCACGAGATATCAGCCGTTCCCTGCGGATCCAACAGCTACGGACTCCAACGAAGCTTCCATGCCACGATTCGTCAGCTGCACTGGGCCTCGGCCCAACAAGAGCCTGAGGCTGCTCGGCTTTCTAGCACTGCAGCGACTCTTTTTGGCGCGAGGTCGTGGCACTGCAGCGTGCTTTTTGGCGGGACGGCGCCAAGGGCGATGGTCTGAGCCGGAGCGGTCCTCTCCGATGGCAGGTGTGTCACTCTTGATTTTAATTTGTTCTTGTGCGTTAGATTGCGTGCGTTGCTCTTTTCGCTTCTCACTAACCTTCTCCAGATTGCTAGGGTTGGGTTCTAATTTGGTTGCTTTTATCTTGTACCTCCTGTACGAAAATAAATTCCTTATTTTAGATGGAAGATTGAAGGAGACATCAACTTGCCCATATAATGTTGATCTTAATGTTGATTTCTAGAATTAAAGTAAGCTCTGGAGAATAGCTTTTGGTATTTTAGTTGAAGTGTAAAGTTGAGCCTATATAATTGTAACTGATGCCTGAAGTCTGAACTTGTAAAAGTCAGTACTATATTTTGTTAAGGGTCTGAAATCTGAACTTGTAAATGTCAGTACTATATTCTCAGTTCTGAACATGTCTCTGAACTTGCAAAAAGGAGCATAATTCATTCAAAATTGCTAGCTTGCTTATTTTTTTTTTTCAGAACTCGTTCTAGTTCTGAACATGTCTCTGAACTTGCTAGCATAATTCATTCCAGAATTGCTAGTTGTTGCACAAAAATTGCTAGCTCCTACACAAAATTCCTGCACAAAATTGCTATCTTTTCCTGTATGCTTCCAATACAGAACGCCAAAGCTATACATAGCTGTGGATTACAAACACAAAGTGCAATACTCTAACATGGGTGCTGCTCAACAAGCAGCTACATGGGTCGTGCTTCTCAGCAGCAAGCAGCTACGTGCTTCTCAGGTCGATCTCCTGGCAAGAGCTCATGCGCTAAAGGGGCTCCACCTTGTCTGCGATGGAGGGGAGCGTTGACATCTCACCAGCGAGCACGGCCCGAGCACGGCAAGACGACGAGCAGCAGCCACGTGGTTCCAGTGAACCCCGTAGTCGGACCCGCCGCCGCCGCCCCGCGCGGCCGCAGCGGCGCCGGGAGGAAGGAGCCGCCACGCCGCCCGCGGCGCAACAGGGTAGGCCGCGAGCGGGGAGGGTGCCGGACGGGCGACAGAGGCGGATGGGAGGAGAAGGGGGCCCGAGGTGGACGCCGCGGCGAGGGACCGCCGTAGGCGCAGCGCGAGGGCCATGGCGCGGCGGCTCGGCGACGGCGAGGACAGAGCGGAGCGCACGATTGGGATGATGACACATGGAAAAGAGATGTCGTTGCATTTTATGGGTGCTATGGGCTGGAATGGGCCGCTAAAATCGGCCTGCTATGGGACTTTCGTGCGGCTGCGTTGGATCCGCAGGGAGCGGCTGATATCTCGTGACCGCATTGCGCCATCAGCGGAGTGGACTGCCGAGAATTTCGATCCACTCAATGACCAAACAAGCCACTGTTCGGGCTTGGCTGGATGCGGGCAAACAATTTTGGAAGCTGACCAAGCTGATTGGATGAACCTGATGTGGGGTCGATACTTATGCTTGTAATAAATCTAAATAAACCTGAATAAATCTATAACTACGTTATACATGATCCAATGAGTATAAAATTTTTACTACAGTTCAGTCATATAATAATAACCTCACCATAAAAATTTCACCACAATTGGACCATAGAAGCTGTAGCTATAAATTATTCCAATTAATTACACATAAAATTTAATATTCTAACTAATTTAAAGCTACAAAAAAATTTATACTAAAGTATACCATATTATATATTCATTGTGTACATCTACTCATGTGGAGTCCAACAAAATTAGATTTTCTATTTTATGATTTTTCTGTGATTTACTATGATTTTTCAAAGATTCAGCGAAAATAAATAGAAAAAGAAAAAGGCAAACCCGCTGTTACTGTAGCAATCCCGCGGATACTGTAGCAAAACCGCCGCCGAAAACCGCTCCAGGGGTATTTTGAACGGTTTTGGATAGTTCAGTGGGTTAAACGTCCGGTTTCATAGTTCGGGGGCTTAAGTGGACACTGCCCCATAGTTGGGGGGGTCATGTAGACTTTTTCCTACCTTTTGATGTTGTTCTTTCTCCAGACTCGCAAAGCGCATCCGCACTACAGCCACCGACGGGGTCACTCTTGGCGCCTGGTACAAGTTGAGTCCCACCCCTAGCATTCGCAGCGTGGGTAGCTTCCACAGGACCTAGCGATGTCTGATAACGGTTGGCGGGCAGCAGCGGCATGACAGGCAGGAGGGCCCACATCGTGCAGCGGCAGCCCCCAGGTGCTACGCCCGCACGACGAGTGAGTGAAGGTAGTGTCACTACGTAACTAAAGGTCAATAGGGGCGGCTGGCTGGGCTCTGTAGGGGCGGTTGGGCCAGCCGTCCCTATGCCCCCGCACTTACAGTGCACAGCACTGTAAGGGCGGTTCAATATGAGCCGCCCTTACAGTGCGTTTTTTTAAAAAAAATCCGAAAATAATAGCAAAAAAATTTTTTAAACCCGGGAAGGGCCCCCACCAGTCAACCATGCCACTCTACAGGATTCGAACCCACAACCTCACGCTCACGCGGTTCCTCCCTTTACCACTGCACTACACCATCACATGTGTGTCTATATAGTTTTGGTTCCCCATATATTGTACCCAACCGAAAGTAATTTGCTTATTTAAGGCTCTAAATGATATCAAATCAAAAAGTTGTCAACTACAAACTTTCATATCTTTTCGAGATTTACACTTTCTGTTTAGAAAGTTTTTTCATACGAGGTCATTTATAAAATTTGAATTTCAAATTTGAGAAACTAAAACGTAGGTTTTGCATGACTAGATGAAGTCAAATAAAAAAGTTTTCAACCACAAAGTTTCATAACTTTTTGAGATGTACAAACTTCATATAGAAAGTTTTTCCATCCGACATTGTTTATAAAATTTGAATTTCAAATTTGAGAAACTAAAACGTAGGTTTCACATGACTAGATAAAGTCAAATAAAAAAGTTTTCAACTACAAAGTTTCATAACTTTTTGAGATGTACAAACTTTATGTAGAAAGTTTTTCCATCCGACATCGTTTATAAAATTTGAATTTTAAATTTAAGAAACTAAAACGTAGTTTTCGCATGACAAGATGAAGTCAAATCAAAAAGTTGTCAACTACAAAGTGTTATAACTTTTTGAGATGTACAAACTTCATATAGAAAGTTTTTCCATCCGACATCGTTTACAAAATTTGAAATTTTTTAAACCTGCTTATATACCTACAGACCCTTTGTAGGGGCGGCTCAATCACCAGCCGCCCTTACAGTGGTCCTTTGTAAGGGCGGCTGGTGATTGAGCCGCCCTTACAAGGTGTTTCCCGACCACTGTAAGGGCGGCTCAATCACCAGCCGCCCTTACAGTGAAAGGGGAAGCGCTCCCTTAGTGCTTTTTTCACGTAGTGTGTGTGAGATTTAGACGGAGGTGGTATCAAATGGGTGCCTGCTAGAAGGTGTCGTTTTATTGCTCCATTCCTCCTGGCGCCTCACATTCCTATATTCCTATCAAAGTAGACTCCATCAGCTTGCATGTAGTCATATCCTGATGGAAAAGATACTTCCAAGCTAAAAGTGACTCAGTGTTCTTGATGGAAATGAATACCTGATGAATTATTAATGGCAAATGAACTGCTTTTTATAATTGTTTATGATGTGCAGTTCAGAGTTTTTCTCCATTCATTAAGATCATGCCTAGCAGCATCAATTGCTGGACATTCTGTATTTAGCAGCCTTGAACATATTCCAGCCTTGCACATATAAAGTATCCACCTAACTTTATGTATGTTTGATAATTTACACTAACCTCTGAATACGATTATGAACCAAAACTCAAAATGACTTTATGTATCCACCATCATTTGGCTCATGTATATTTACACTAACCTCTGGTAATTTACACTTTATGTATCCACCATCATTTGGCTCATGTATATTTGCGCCAATTGAAATGTAATACGTGTAATCCCATTATTATATATATAAACTATCCACATCAGTCTATAAATATACAAATCTATTTTTTTTGAGGAAAAAATGTGAACATCTATATGACTATGTCAAAATGCAAATATAATTTGCTATATTATATGAAAAAAAAAAAAAAATTCAACTAACAGATATTGCACTGCACATGTTTCTCAATCACACACATTTACCTCTCTCAAACTAAAATACTCGTAAATCCTAGATTCATGTGCGAATCCTTGTAAAGAATTACAGTAACTACAAATTACACTATATGTTTCAACATTACACGCTTCTACCACTTTGGAATATTAACTTGAATAGGTTATCAGTAATTGGATGTTATTTCCTTAGCGATCCGCATACCAAAAACAACCAATTTTTCTACGTCATTAGTTTATATAATTCTCTAAACATTCAACAATGAAAATTGAGTTTTAAACACAATGTTTAAAAAACAGTATAAATACTGGAGTATCAATCATCAGATCCAGTGCGATGTCCTCCTGCACGTACAGGATGGAAAAGCAGGCTCTTGTCTTCTGGTTCCTTCCATTATGTCTAGATTGATTAATTCCCACATGTTATTAAGCTAGATGGACCGGTAGATAGTTGCATTAAGCCAAAAACTAGTGGAACCTCATATATAGTTTTTCTATAACTTTGGATCTACAAAATTAACCACCTATAATTCGGAACCAACACTGATATTTCTCAACAGAAATAAAACTAAAGTTCAGAGGTGTTGCAGGATAAGTTCGCGGGTTTCCTTGCCTGGCCAGGCCATCTTGTCAGCATTGGCAGCTCCCGTATCCATGGGTCTAGGAGGGTCCAGGAATATGTAGTCTTGTCCGGTCGTGGTTCAGAGTAGTTTATCAATGGTGTATAACTGTGGGATCGCGGGCATTAGCGGTTATGTAAACGACAGACTTAATTTTTTGGAACTGTAAACGACAGACTTAAATTTTTTTGGTGAGGCTATTTCCACTAAGACGTACTCCCTCCGATTTAATTGTCGTCGGGAGGAGGGCACATGTATCAAGGCCATGGCTAAAAGACTCTGTGACCTATCTGATGTAATCATTACTGGTCAGGCATGCGTGGTAATTTATCTCTCTCCGGCCGCTGCATGCGTGGTAATTTTTCGCTCCCCGCTCAGCTCCTCCGCGCCTCCTTCCCAATCCAGATCCCGCATGACCGCGCTCGTTCCTCGCCCGCTCCTCTCGCCTCCTCGCACTCCAGATCCCGCATGTTGACCCTGCGCTGCCACGCATGAAAGGCACGGAGGAGGGAAGAGACTCGGAGAAGAGAAGCGCGTCAGTAGACGAGACGGAGGAGGAAGATCCACGCCAGGGGGCCGCGGCGGTGCGAGCGGGCATGCCCGAGCAGGGCGCCCGCAGTCGGGGCGATGCGAGGAGGGGGCGCGGTCGCGGCAGGCGCGAGCAGGGCGGCCGCAGTCACGGCGGCGCGAGGAGGGGCCGCGGCGGCGCAGCGCGAACGGGCAAGGATGCGCGCGGTGGGCGTGGGCGCCGGCCGCGGTCACGACGGCGCAAGGAGAGGCCGCGGCGGCGCAGCGCGAGCAGGCGGGGACGCACGCGGCGGCCGTGGGCGCCGGTCGCGGTCATGATGGCGCGAGGAGGTGGCCACGGTGGCGCAGCGCGAGCGGGCTGGGGACGCGCGCGGCGGCCGTGGGCGCCGGTCGCGGTCATGACGGCGCGAGGAGGTGGCCACGGCGTCGCAGCGCGAGCGGGCCGGGGATGCGCGCGGTGGCCGTGGGCGCCGGTGTCGCGGTCACGACGACGCGAGGAGGTGGCCACGGCGGCGCAGCGCCAGCCGGCGGGGACGCGCGCGGTGGGCGTGGGAAGGGCGGCCACGGTCACGGCGGCACGAGCAGGGCCGTCACGGCGAACGCGAACAGGCATGGTGCAAGCAGGGCGGTCGCGGCGCGCAGCTAGCGGCGGGGTGGCCACGGTATCGTGGTGTGTTCGGGCGGCGCGGGCCAGCACGGAGACGCGCGAGCTAGGCTCCAACGACGGCACGGACGAGCTCCCTCGGTGGCGCGAGGCCGCTTCGCGGCGTGGGCAAGCTTCTGCGATGGCAGCTTCGCGAGGTAGGCGAGGTCCCGCGGCTCGAGCGAGGTTGGCCCAGCGCAACGGCCTCTCCGAGGGCAGCGGCATCTCCATCTCCATCCCCGTAGAAGAAGAGTCGGAGGGGCATGGAGATGGGAATTGTTCTGGCGGAGGATATGGATGAGGGAGAGGCCAGAAGGTGCTAGACTCCCAAGTTGCAACCCGCTGTAAAAAGGTGAAAAGGGAGGGAATGGTGGCCGACAAGAGCAGAGACGTAGGAGGTGCCAGTAGCAGGGTGTAGCCAACGACAGTTTTTTCGGGACAAGGCACTGTAGCTTCGGCGACAATTAAATCGGGACGGAGGGAGTACACTAGCAAGGTACATGACATGAATGGCGGCAGCATTCATTCTCTCTTTAGGCATCCATGTCAGGTACCATGGATGGGACCCAGGCGACCATGTATGCTCATCGCCCGCGACATGTTTGCTTGCATTTGTATCCGGCAGAGGGTAATCATTCTCAGGTCTGACACCCCTCTCCACAGTCAGAATTGCAAGTGTATCTGGCAGTGATAAGTGAAAAAGTGTCCTATCACTGTGTTTCGACCATGCAGTGATAAGTGAAAAAAAAACAATAAAATGTAACAGTAGTACGAGGTACGTAGATAATGTCCGTATGCATAAAGTTAGCACACTTAAATTAATGCATGTGTGGATAATGAATTTCTTATTTTCCATTATCACCAGAAAAACGCAGGATGCAATCAGCTTGCTTATATGTGTGATTCAGAGTTCAGACAAAACTAATAAACATCAAACCACAAATCCAGCCCCCTGTGCCCCCACCCGGGTGCTCTTATAAGTATATGCAATGCTGATAATCTAGCAGGTAGGAACATCTTTCACCTGTAGCTACTCCCAATTTAGTGGCAACTACTGGGCCAATTGCAAGCTAGCCTGGCGAGGCATCAGTATACACCTAGGAGATTAGTGGTCACTATGGTCCATTTTGGATAAGTGGGGATGTTCTACAAATTTGCATGCATTAGTTCACATCTCTATATAGCCTACGGCGCCTATATGAACTCAGCGACCAGTTGCTGTAGCATCGTCAAGAGTCCAACTAAGAACTATATGACGGCAAGACAAGCTAAGGCTACTATCACACAGAATTTGAGCATCCAGCCGCAATGTATTCCTGCATCGCTAAATTATTACAATGTCTGCATGCTGTGTCGGGGGCATCTGAATTGGAGTCCTGTAGGCCTTGGTGGAGTTTCCAAATGACACGCGCTGTGTCCTAAAGGATGACTGCGTCAGTATACGCTACAACGTCAACATCCATAGGCTGGAAGAGTTTAGTCTCAGGGTGCACCATTAGGAGACCTTGCAAACAAGAATTTCATATGGTAACCTAGCCATGGTTTAAAAGACGGTACATGCAACCTAGAGCACATGATATTTGGGTATAGAAAACTCATAGATAGGACAAGGTCAAGTGAAATTAATTAGGTTGCCAAATGACACGCGCTGTGTCCTCAAGGATGACTGCGTCAGTATACGCTACAACGTCAACATCCATAGGCTGGAAGAGTTCTGTCTCAGGGTGCATCATTAGGAGACCTTGCAAACAAAAATTTCATATGGTAACCGAGCCATAGTTTAAAAGACGGTACATGCAACCTAGAGCACATGATATTTGGGTATAGAAAACTCATAGATAGGACAAGGTCAAGTTAAATTAATTAGGTTGTAACTGGCAGTTGATCAATGTGCTAATGGAACAAAAATCAAAAGATTAACAAATGCTGCACTAGCAAATTAATCTCTGAAGAGGATTTTCTTTTGGGAGAAAAAATAGTAAGTTGATGTATTCAATGTTATTTTAAACGAAACAATATCTCAGCTAGGCCAGTTGTACGAGAATTTATTAGCTACAAAATTGATGATAGAATACATAAGGTGAACCTAAAATAATGCACGTCAGCATAAATTTTGTATTCTACTTTACCATGAAATAAAAAACCACATAAACTGAGCTGCTAATTAATGTGTTATTCAGAGTTCTCTCAAAAAGTATTATAGTGAGCATAAATTGAGCTGCTCAATGTGTGATTATTCAGAGTTCTGACTAAAAGTGTTATAATGAGCAACTGTCCGGCGCCCCTTATAAGTACAAGGTAATGCAGCATCTAGAAACATCTGTAATCTGTGGCTACACACCCCTTGTAGTGCCAACTAATAGGCCAAATGCTTGCTAGGCTTGCGAGGCATCGGGAGACACACAGCAGAACTGCGGCCGCAATTGTCCAAAATTCCGTTGAGTGGGGATGTTGTTTGCATCTTGGTCCATTAGATCACATTTCGACAGGACCACCTGCGGAGGAACTGCATCCGGCAAAGTTGATCTGGCCGAGGTTACAGCCTCACATGTAGTTTGAACATCCTCATCCACGACATGTAGCCTCACTATCTGTTGTGACATTATCTATCTAGAGGTTGAGGAATCCAGGCTAAAGTGCCCCTATCGAATATTGTAAATAGATTTGCCTCAACGGAACATTGTTTATTTTTTGATGGTGGGCGCATCACAATTTATATCTTGCTAGTTTCTATATCTGAAATTTGATCGAACTTAGTTTAATATTATTTTTTCGTACAGCGTATGCTCAGGTGCATTTTGTTTATTGAAATGCTGCAGCGTATCATAACTATAAGGATGTAAATAAATTCAGCTTAAAAACTTTGACACCACTTAGAGTCATTTGGACAACCAATTTATTGAGATGAGCAGCAAAAGGTTTCTTTGTGCATTTTAAAAGGTCACTTTATTATCAAATAAGTGTCACCTTATGTCTATTGATTCCACATATCCCGAACAGATTAAATTATTTATCAGAATACGAAATAGAGATAGAAAATATTTTTTATATTGTAATTTCTCTATCCTAATAGCAATTTTCCATTAGGTTACTTTCCAAGCTCAGTTAGTAAAGTATAATTAAGGTTTATCGAACATGCTCTGTATATCTAGAAGTTTAAGCAATTTTTCATAAGAATGCATAAAAATTGACTGTTGCTTCTACTCCACCAGCTTCTATGCCGGCTATGTGTTTATCTATTGGTTACCCCAGTACGTTATTGACCATAAATATATAATAAGCCTGCACTATAATATGTTCATGTTGAAAGGACACGTCATGTGTCCTTTTTGTTCTTTTTTCCACACCATGCATATTTTATTAATAACATAACCTATGAACTAAATTCAGCTTAAGCATAGAAGGATTTAGAGCCATCAAGTTGCCTTCGCTTAACCAATTTCATGCACAAAGGAACCTTGTCAGAAATATTGACATACCAACCAAGCTATAATTAAGAAACCTTAAAGACACGCACTATCTGAACACAAAGAAATGTGCGCATCTAGCAACTTTCTGGCGATGATGGACGAATGAATCACTAAGAAACTATATTTTACGATGGTTTTTGAAGGCAATACAACTTAAACGGAATCTACCTTACAAAGGTGTTTGGAAACTTGAAATTCCCTCACGGTGCACTACCGTCGGGAAAATAAAAATATTTTCATGAAAATGTACGTATCGTTGTCAAAAATAAAAATATCGCCATGAAATTTCTTACGGTGCACTTACCGTCGGGGAAAATGAAAATACCGTCGGGCTGGCTCGGCAGGGTAATTCCAGTTTTTGCCGTTGGTCGGAATTTCAAGTTTCCGTAGTGTTTGTGTGGTCCCGTGGCAAGTGCAACGGCAAATGCCCTGGTTTCTGCCTTCACCGTGTCCCACTACTACAGCAATGAATTTCCGCAGCGGACAATTTTGGCATCGGCGTCCGCTTGCGGTGCCACGCCACGGTAAATCCAGGCGTCACCGCAACGGGCACTGACGTGTGCTGCAGAAAATCATTTACCGTAGTGGACATCTTAACAGGTCTGCTGCGGTAAATCGATTTACCAGAGTGGACCTGTTATTAACATGTCCACTGTGGTAAATGTTTTTTTTTAAAAAGGAGCAAACCCTAGAAAGGCCCGCTGAGCCCATCCGGGCCTGACGAGCCCATCAGTGTTACGAGCCCATCCGCCGCTGTTGCTCGAGCTGTGCCGCCACCGTTGCTCGATCTGCACCACTGTTGCTCGATCTGCGCCGCCTCCTTGACCCGCACGGCGCCATTCCTCGATCTGCATTGCGGGCCCGTGCAGGAGGAGAGCACCGCCGGGCCCGTGGAGGAGGAGCACGCTGTTGGATTCGTGGTGGAGGAGCGCCACTGCCGGATCCATGGTGGAGGAGCGCGCTACTGCCAGATCTGTGGTGGGCGGCGCCGCCGCCGCCGGATCCGTGGTGGAGGAGCCCTCCGGATCCGCTCTTCTCCTGCAATCTGCTCCCTGAAACCAACACCAAAAGCCCATCAGCTGGGGGACCCCGCGCCGGCGTCGGGGGAGGCGAGGCCGAGGCCGAGGCGGAGGGCGGAGCCCGCGAGGCGGAGGCTGTGCAGGGGCGGCGCGGCGGTGGGTTTGTTGAGGTGGACTTGGAGAAGCCGGAGGAGAAAGTGAGGGAGGTGCGTTCGGTGTCTGGGAGAAGCCGGAGGAGTGCGGCGTGCGGTATGGTTCGGTGGAGCAGAGTGCGGCGGCTGCTCGGTAGGTGCGGGTGAGGAGGAATGAAACCCTAACTTTGGTATTTATATAACAGTCCGTTGTGGGCTGCGTTTGGGCTCCAAACTGGGCCGAAAATTTACCGTGGTGGGCCTGATATAATGCCCGCTGCGGTAAATTGAATAACCGCAGCCGGCATCCTAACACGTCCGCTACGCTAAATACCCTATTTACCGCAGCAGCCCGCTGCGCTAAATGGAAAGTGTCCACTGTGGAGGCCAAAAGTGAGGCGCTGCGGTAAATCAATTTTGTCGTAGTGTCCTGGTCATAATATTCTTGGTTAAGCTGCATTTTATCCTTACTCTTTGTGTTGTCGCGTAAGATATACTGTACATGATTCATCAGATACCACGACACCTGAGAAAATAAACCTTAACCCAGTTTGTTAGCATCTCAGAAACAACACAATCAAATGTCTATATCAAACATGGGGCAACATAGCTGGACGAACTAAAACAGGGTTATACAGCAACTAGAAACAAATAGGTACAAGGTTATACAGCAACTAGAATCATCTGTGACTTGTAGCTAGAACCACTGTAGTGGCAACAAATAGGCCCACTGCATGCTCGGCTTGCAAGGCATTGGGATACACAGAGGAGACCATGTCCACAATGGCCATGTTTGCTCAAGTGGTGATATTCTAGCTTTTTTTTTTTTTTGGTTCAGATTTCTACCCGTACCCCATGTGGAAGCTCTCCTCGCTCCAAATTGCATCTATCACCTCACTGACTGGGTGCACCACCATGGAGGTCCCAGAAAAACTGTGTCACTGTTGTATATGTGTAGACGAAATGTTTAAATGTGATCAGTAAATGTCCTGGAGGCCAGAGTGGCGGAAGGACGTGCTGTGATATCACCATGCATTGCCTCAAGTGGTTCAGTCGAAGATACATGAACTAGTTTTCCCAAAGTTAATAAAGTAGCAGAGTATTTGAAAGATTAGTGTAGCTTATATAGGTTTTCTTCTTGAAGTCGTTATAATAGTAAGCACTTGAGATAACATCATACCACAGCGCTTTTGTTCAGATAACAAACTTTTTCCAAATGATGCAGGGTATCATATAATCATAACGATGACAAAATTTTTTTACTTCAGAATATCACACACCCACTTGTTCCAGCTGTCCTGCAGCTGGGAGCACATGCGCCTTTAAGTGTGGTCACATGATTCATCTCCATTGTACGGTGCGACTGTGTGCCATCAAAAGCCCTGTTTTCAAGATTACACAACATTTTAGGGACATGTCTCTAATGTCATATCATAGTCGTGTTTTGTTGTCCACGTATGTTGGCACAATGTTGCACTTGTGGTCATCTTGTCGGTGCAGCTGCATAGCAACCGCACTTTGCATTGCAGAGACGTTCCAAGATAGTCAAATGTTATGAGCATAAAGAGTGCGAGGGAAGAGGATCCCCATCTGTTCATGTTTCTAGAGCTCAATGATCAACTGCTCATGGGAGATTGGCGAATTGCCTTCATAAGGAGACATCCGCATTGCTACAACATGAATTGGAACAAATATCTCTCTAGGAGTATAGTATTCTAGTGTAGCTCGGGTCGGGGTTGAGGAGCAACTAATGTTGTAGAGACCAGCAGTGACCCATCAGGTTTCACTAAATTGTACAGCGCTGTGCACGTGAGCCGGCATGCAGTGATGCAGATAACGTTGTTATTCAGCCTAGCCCCTGTGCCCATTCATGCTACGTGGTGAACATTGGAGGGTTTTTTTTTTGTTTTTTTTTGAACGGTAAACATTAGAGTTAAGTTAGTTCAACACTGGAAGAAAGGGTTAAATCTCAACATATATTGTTGGTCATATCTTGACATAGGCAATTAAACTGCAGATACACGTAGTTGTTATATTAAATGTCATTACAAAATTATACCTACTAATCAGATACCTAGTTCACATATTTACAAAACACATCGCATAATAGTTTCACAGAACAGGTATCGTTAAATGGTTCTTCAACCGCAAATATACATATAACACATCTAACCCGGGGTGCGCGCAACATTGGCTTGAGCTACCAAAAGCGACGGCTTCGTGTCCGCGTCAGCATTGACATGATGTGCCACATCCTCCGTCTCATCCCATATGGCCTTCTTGTTCGGGCACTTCCTTGAGCAATGTCCGAGCACACCGCACTTAGATCCAGCCTCATCACACGTGTCACAACCTTCCTTGCCATTATTTCCACCTCGTGCGCTAGATTTGTCCTACATGCCATGGTGCCCACCGCTCCTTCCACCTGATGACGATGAATCCTGTGACACCATCTGGCTCATGTTCCTGGCGGCCCATTCATCCTCTGTAAGAAGAAGGTGACCAGCTTTGTCGATGACATTATCCTTTTCTTCAACCGCTCTCAGATGACCAAATAGTTCCTCCACGGATATCTCCTTCAAATCGGAGAACATCTCAATTGTCACCGCCACCTGGTTGTAGCATGGTGGGACAACTCTCAGAAATTTCTTCACGATTCGCGTGTCATCGACAGTCTTATCTCACAATCCTTTCAGGTCGGTCGCCAATTTGCTGATCCGCACCGCAAAGTCATCGATCGACTCGTTCGGTTTGAACGTGATCGACTCAAACACTACAAGTAACTTCTGTGCATTGACCTCATTCACCCCTTCTGCTCCCAAACGCATCGACCTTATAGCTTCCCATGCGTCCTTGGCAGACTTTTTTGTTTAGAAGCATAAATGCATCTCCTGCGGTACACCACGCAGCATGGCGCCCAGAGCGAGCCGATCATGACATCGCTCCACTTTATCCGACTCGGTCGCGTTCCACAGATACATGGTTTCTAGGTTACATTGCACATATGCTGACCACTCCTGGTAATTGGTTTTTGACAGCGTAGGGCACATGAGATTACCTGACGCCTGGTTCCAGGCACGCTCTATAGTCTCCTGCTCCTTGTCGTTCGCTCCCATGACGGCGGTTCTAGGGTTCACGTCTTCTCCTTCTTCTTCCCAACAATCAGCACCGCCTGACGATCTCGCCTGCTCCTCCCGATGGACGAACACTCCTCGGCTCTGATACCACATGTTGGAGCCGAAAGTTCCTAGCGTGCCCAGGATCGCCGGTTGTGATCGTGGTGATCACGGTGAGAATACAGATGAGATGTAAAACGTGGAAGACAATATATTTTGTCGCAGCCAGCAACCGCAGCATTTGAGTCTTTATTTGTCACACCCAGATTGGAATCTTCCCGCGCCACGACACACAGAGAACGTGGCACGCTTTCTTGTGGTGCACACTACATGCGCTCGGCATGCCTAGCGCGAGCTAGCTCAACTCAGTCCGGCCCATGTCGCGCATGGCTACGCTCATGAACCGATCCTAATCGACTATTACACAACTCAATGAAACGAAGACTACATTGTGCATCTATTTAGCTAACAATTAGCAGGTCTACCTGCTCTGAAAGTGGTGACTGGAAAGTATTGACTAATGCATCACTTTGATGGCTGGAAAGTATCCTCGGCAGCTGAGATTTTTTAAAGGCAAGGAGTAGACCTGCTTGCATTTCGTGTGATGTCACCCATAGATTGGGAACTGAGCGGCGAATGAAATTGTGCAGGGGCTGAGTCCAGCAGCATGGCACAACGGCAACGTGGCAGGCGGCAAGCGTCAGCTCGTCCAGCCCCCAGGTACCAGGCATGCCGGAGGGCTCAACAAATGTGGTGTGTAGGATTTGGATGGAGCTGGTATTAAATGGGTGCCTGCTAGAAGTTGTAATTTTGTTGTACCATTCCTCCTGGCTTCCTCACAATCATATATTTCTATCGAAGTAGACTCCATCATCATGCATGTGACACACAGCGTACATGCCTTTTTCACTTCCATTTCGCAACCTATCCCCTACCATATGTATAATTTTATCGCTAAAGAAAAGATACTTTGTAGCTAATAGTCACTCAGTATTCTTGATGGAAATGAATACCGCCGTGCTGAAATCATCTATGTATG
Organism: Themeda triandra; assembly: GCA_018135685.1. Lineage (NCBI taxonomy): Eukaryota > Viridiplantae > Streptophyta > Magnoliopsida > Poales > Poaceae > Themeda > Themeda triandra. Next base: position 144,841 of record JAENPR010000761.1, read on the forward strand.
TGGGCCATCTCTACCTAAGGACTGAAGCTGTGTGCTGATGGCTGGCATTGTTTTCATTATTAATGGTAGAAGCCTGCTTTTTTTAATAGTTTCTGCCATGCAATTCTGAGATTTTCTCCAGTCATTAAGATCGTGCCTAGAAGTAGTATCAATTGCTGGACATGCTGTATTTAGCAGCCTTGCAGATATTTGGCAGCCTTGCACAAATTAAGTATCCACCTAACTTTTCATCTAAATTATCCCTCAGTGGTTATATATGTTTGATAATTTACAGCAACCCCGAATGCGATTATGAACTAAAATTCAAAATAATTTTCTATATTGGCTCATGTTTGTTTGCGGCAATTGAAATGTAATACATGTAACCCCTTTATTATACTAGCATCGTGTCCGTGCGTTGCTACGAGAAAAATAAACTTTTGTACTAATAATATATGGATCACACAATAAGATCACAATCTTATAAAATTAAATAATAGGATTAAAGTGACATTTAATCCTAAAACAGCAAAGTTCATGAGAAATGGACATATAAAAGCAATATTGTAAGACAGATACTGCTGCTAAACACAAAAACGTTCAAAACCAGCAGAGATATAGAGCACTGACAAAAAACTACTAAACCAAGTATTAAACAAAATCATGCACAATAAAATAAATATTGATGGCCATCGAGCACCAACTTTTGAAACAGAGAATTGCAAATTCAAAGGGAAAGCAGGCTACTGAATTTGAATATAACTTTGGAATCAGAAATGGATCCTGTCGTTTTCAGTCAAAGAGCACCAGAATCATAGTAGCCAACAGATATTATGCTAGAAAATTATTTTGAAAGTACAACTGAATTCTTGTTCACTGACACAAAAGGGAAGAGTGCTCTGGCTGCAAGAAGCCTAGAACAGAAACTTTCAGCATTACTCGCAGTACATATCACCACCTGAACTAAAAAGTTATCTGCTGAAGACAACAACAGAGCATAGTGTAACACAAGGAAACAATTGAAGTGGGTCCAATAATTATCTCAGATTAGGTTACTTTGCCAAAAAACAGTAATTGCTCCTATATGCAAGTTATTTTGACCAAATCAATTTGCATGGCGCAAAACTGAAGGCCTGGTATGCAGGAACATTCATTTATTCCTATCCTGAAAGCCTAAAAATAAGAGAGGAAAATTTAATACAGGTACAATGGACTGAAACAAAAACCATCCTGCCTAAAACTAAACTGAATTTGAAACTTTTAATGATCTGAGTGCACGGCTCAAATACCTGATCACCAGGATTGATCTGAGAGTGAATCAGAAATACCGATGGGGATAAAGCACTAACTATATAAAAAAGTACAATAACAAGATATTACTGAAGGTGAGAGGACGCTCAAGTTGTATACCTGTAAGTACCAAACGTCATCAATACATAAAGAACTTGAAATATCTGTTACTTGTGTGTTATTTTTCCATCTTGCCTTAGCATCCAACCCGCAAAGAGAACCCCACCAAAGACCGAATGTTGACACACAATCTCAGTCGTTTACAGCCCACAGAGATCCGTCATCACGTCTCACCAACTAAACCTTCATCTCATCACTGCCATGGTAGTACTATCTGTTAACAGAGTCCAGCAATATAAAAATGGTATAGGAAAATCAGTGATTATTACTAATAAAATTGTGAAGTTGTATAGAGAAATAGTATGGGAGTCAAATCATGTGATGCAGACATTGCCACACCTGTCAGAAAGGGCGAGCACTTCACCTTCTCGATCCAGTAAAGGCAGCAGAGAGAAAAACCTGCACACAGCGTCAGCTGCATAATAGATCATGAACACATACAGATATCTCTTTTTTAGGGGAGTGAGGGCAACTCAACTATACAATTAGCCATGCTTCGATGGAGCAATCCACCAGTACTACTGCAGATTTTTGATGATCTGGAATCATCCGTAATATTCAGAACCATTATTCAAGTCTTTCTGTACTAAGATATATAGATGCAGAACGTTTGGTCTAGAAGTAAATCAACAATCAACAATGAACCACAATATAACATGAACCGCTATGTCTGTACCAATCAGCATTGATAGTTTGGTCAAACTTACTTTGCACAAGTGATGGATGCTATTACGGTGGAAAATGAATAGTCATATACACCACAATTGTGGTTATTAACAATTTAGAACCATCCTTAATGGAGTCCAATCGTTGACGAAGCACCCAAAAAAATACTTGATCGAACAGTCTGAGCACATATGAAACTAACCTACCATAGATCAGCATGTAAACTAAAATGACCATGTAAAAAATCTGCTGCCAGCCTGCCACTGCCACACACAAACGATTCAGCCCTTACCCGAAACCTAATCTCCAATCAGAAGCACGACATGTCATCCGATTGATAACAGCACACTCCGATCGCACTGGCACCCTCAAATTCACAGGAACATCAGTAGTCCTGCCGTTGATGATTTGAGTAAATTCTATTAAGATCTTAACCACGCACTAAGCTAAAAGAAGGTAAGTTATCAATTACCATCGGGCCGTAGAGACTATCTTGCAGGCAGTCAGGGCCTAGCTGCGCGCCTCCTAGAACGGCTGGGGACTGGCCCCGACCTCCCACGCGCTGTTGGGTTCCTCCCACATGTTGCTGGGGTGCGCTACTGTGCAGCGCCAGGGGTGACCGCGCGTCCACCCGCGCGCCGACAGAGTGTGGCAGCGTGCAGCAATGGCTCCCACACGTGCCGCGCGCCGCCGTCTGCAAACATGGTGTGGTCGCGTCCTTGGACGTCACCCTCGCCTGGTGGGTGTCTCCCTAGCCTGGTCCATGGAGGAGACTCGCCTGCCTCCTGGTGGCCGTGGCCGTGGCCCCGGCCCGTGGCATTGTGGTCGGCTCCGTCGCCTGGTGATCTGGCGGATCGTCAGTGGGCGAGCCAACGATGGAGAGGACTGGAGTCGCGACGGCTGTGGGAGAGATCGAGGGTGCGTAGGGCGGTAGGGGAGAGATGTTGCGGCGTCGGCGTGATTGGTGGAAGTGATCTCGCGAGCGTGATGGGTGCATCTAGGATCGAGCGCACGGAGGAGGTATGTTGCAGGAGGCGGCTTGGTGGATAGATATGGCAGCTATCGGGAAGACATGTCCACCTGGCGGTGAAATTTTCTAGACGCAGGGGAGCGATCGCACGGAAAAAAATTGCATGCAGCCTGGCTGCAGCCATGTGCAGAACTATCCTTATCTATTGACGCGTGTGCATCCAAATAAATCGGACGGCAGCTGGAAAGCAGGTCTTCGGTGGATCTAACTGTAAGCATGCAATACAAGTGTTAGAGGGAAAGTAAAGCGAGGAGCGGACGGGGCCTGGACGACGGAGCCTTCTTTTTACCGCACGGTAAGAGTGTCCTTGTTTTACTCTTTTTATTTGGGGAGATATAAAAACTATCCACATCAACCAGTCTATAAAAACTATCCACATCTACCAGTCTATAAAAACTATCCACATCTACCAGTCTATAGATATACAAAGTGCAAATATAATTTGCTATTATATGAAAAAAATTCAACTAACAGATATTCAACTGCATATGTTTCTCAATCACACACATTTACCTCTTTCAAACCAAAGTATTCATAAATGGTAGATTCATTTGCGAATCCTTGTAAAAAATACAATAACCAGGAACTACACTATATGTTTCAAAATTACAAACTTCTACCTCTTTGGAATATTTATTTGGATAGCTTATAAGTAATTCGATGATATTTCCTTAATGATCCACATACCAATGGTAGTTTCATTTTACCTTTTTTTTTTTTGGAATTACACAGTACAACACAGACGCTGACAACACGCACGCACACTCATCCACATCCCCAATTAATATACGTATGCAAACTCTACCCTTACGAGCACCTCCTTGATTATTATTAATGCTCCATGACAATCAATTTTCTCGTTATTACTTTAGATAATTTTCTAAATATGCTATTGAAACATAATATATACCATATCAACAATAGATTGAATTTTAAACAAAATGTATAAATACAGGAAAATCCCTCAGACCATCAAACAAATTGACACCTACAGAAAAGCCTGCCTCTGGAGTGGTGGTGAGATTAACAGGAAAGGAAAATGCTTGGTAGCATGGGAAGATGCCTGCAAACCCAAAGAGGAGGGAGGACTAGGCATCATTGATCTCAAAACCATCTGGATAAGTTTTATAACTCAGTTTATATCCCTTGGGTCACCCTAACATGGGACAAACTTTATGCAAATCAGCAGACACCACCACAGGCAAGATCTCCTTCGGCTCTTTCGATGGAAAGACATCCTTAAACTCTTTAGCAGTTTCAAGAAGATCTCCATCTGCTCTCCAAGAAAAGGAATCACTGCTCTCTTTTGGCTTGAAAATTGGAGTGGTAGCATTCTTAAATTCCGGTTTCCTCACTTATTCTCTGTTGTCAGAAAACCTAAAGCTTCCATAATCTCCCTCAGAGACCAAGAACCTGCCAGAATTCTCAACCTCCCTCTTTCTCCCATTGCTGTTGATGAGCTTTTTGATCTCCAAATCTTTCTTTCATCTCTCAATCTTATTCCTCATCAGGTTGACATCTGGAAATACCCGTGGGGGAGCACTTCATTTCTAATAGAGGCTACAAACTTTTGAGAGAGAGGACACCAGCTTTACCCTTATTTAGATGGCTCTGGTCTTCCTGTAGTTTAGGCAAACACAAATTTTTCTTTTGCCTTTTACTCAGGGACAGGTTGAACACAAGTGACATGCTGAGAAGGAAGAACATGAATGTACCTGATCACTCCTGTGTGCTCTGCTCGACTGGAACAGTGGAAGACCTTTTCCACCTATTCTTTGGATGCTCATTCAGTCAAGATTGCTGGGGATTTCTCCATATTTTTTGGGATGTTAACCTTCCTCCGTTAGACATGGTGCTGGAAGCAAGAAGACTTTTTCGACATGGCATCTTCAGAGAAATTATCATCACGGCGTCTTGGTGTATTTGGAAGATGAGGAATAGCATTATTTTTGATCAACAAAGTTGCAGCATGCAGAGATGGAAGATTTTATTCAAGGCAGAGTTGGACCTGGTGTGTATCAAGGCCAAAGGCAGAAGAAAAGACCAACTTGTTTCATGGCTTCGATAGCTTCAGTAGCTTCTTTTTCTTGTTTTAGACCTTATGGTCTTTGTAACTCCCTTTGTTGTAACCTCTCCTTCCTCCCCGGCTCCTCTTCTGTAGAATTAGTTTTAGCTCTCTGTAGTCTCTGCCTTCCTAGCTTAGTTTTGTTTTGCTCCAGTCTTTCCCCCGTAGTGCTAGATCTTTTAGGTTAGTTTTCTTGCCTCTGTCAGGTCTTCCTGCGGCTGTTGTTGTAACTGTTTTTCCTTTTGTCTCTTTAAAGAAAATGAAAAAAATACAGGTAGGGGACTCCCCTGCTGTTTCTTTCAAAAAAAAAAAAAAAAAAAAAAAAAAAAAAAAAAAAAAAAAACAGGAAAATCAATCATCGGATCCTGTTGATGTCCTCCTGCACGTACAGGTTGGAACAACACGCTCTTGTCTTCTGGTTCCTTCCAATATGTCTAGACTGATTATTTCCCACATGTTATTAAGCTAGATGGACAGATAGTTGATTAAGCCAAAACCTAGTGGCACGTCATATAATGTTTTTTTTCTATAATTTTGGATCTGTAAAATTAACTACCTATTTCTGAACCAACATATATAGATATTTCTCACCAGAAATAAAACTGAAGTTTTTTTTTGTGACTAAATAAAACTAAAGTTTAGATGTGGTGCAGGATACGTTGGCGGGCTATCTTGCCTGGCTAGGCCATCTTGTCGGCTTTGGCAGCTCCGGTGTCCATGCCTAGCCCTGGCAGTGCATCATCTCCTACAAGCTTTCTCCGAGAGGACAGTGGACCACCATCCCCGAAAAGATGGTTGTTGTGCGATGCATTACCCATGCTGTGGCCAAGTGCGGGCTACCTCACATGCATAAGGTGTGTATGGGTTGGGTGGAGGTGGTATCAAATGGGCGCCTGCCTGAAGTTGTGTTACTGTTGCACAATTCCTCCTGGTGCCTCTCAATCCTATTGTCTTGCATATGACATAACATGGCCTTTTCACCTCTATTTCGCTATGCATTGCCTAACATATATAATCCAGTCACTATGTAAAAAGATACTTCGTAGCCTAAAGGTGACTAATATATATCATTCATGAAGGAAATAAATACCGGGGTGCTCAAAATCATCTAAGTTTGTGGGCCATCTCCACCCAAGGCCATGTGACTGCTGATGTGGCATAAATCCATTGTCGATGGCCTGCTTTTTCAAATGTTTCTGACATACAATTCTGAGTTTTTCTCCTTTGATTAAGATCGTGCCTAGCAGTATCTATTGCTGTACATGTGCGTGTTTCACTCCACCCTGGGTGATTTCCTTATAGAATAGGTCCTGCAAATCCGACTGGAACATCCCTCATGCGCTCTCTCTCTCTGACCTTTTTGAACCACTCCTATGTCCTATAGCACAAACATGAGGTCTAACTAGCTCAGGCTTCGTTTTCCTGCTGGTGCTCTGTCTGGTGAGCACAACAGGTTCAGTTTCTCAAAAATTGAAGCACATCATGTGCTGTCCCTGAAAAATTGAATCACACTAACAGCCGTTCTGGATTGTCAAAGTATGTTAAAAATCTGTGTCCCACTTGCAAACATAAGTTAAAATTACAGAAAATAATTCGGTAATAAGAAATTGCAATAAATTTGTTTTTAGTTATATATATGTACCACTTCTAAAGTATTCATAAATAGGCATCTGACATGGCGCCGATCACATAACTCTTCTCCATGCAGCATGCAAGTTGACTCCATGATGAATCGTATGCTTGCTGTTTGCTTCTTTCCCCTGCAGCACGTGGGTTCATTTAACAAAAAATTAAATTTCAGGCTGTGTGAGGAGCGGCTAAAGATGACGTGGCGGCCAAGCCTATTAGGCTTGGTCTTATGCAAAGGTTCATGATGAGACTTCACATTGATTTCCTGCACTGGTGTCTTGCTGGTCGGAGTATTTACGTGTTGTGCTTGTATGGACAGGCACAGATTGGGATTCATTGGACCTTTATTGTCTGCCTTCAAGTGTCATTGGACCATATATAGAGCTCTATGGGAATAAAGTTCAAGTGCAGACATGAGTCCCTGTGGTTGCTATTTCACATCATGGAGTAGGGTCACACCAAAAAATTGCCTTGTCATTAGTAGGCCTGCCGCCTGTGAGGCTTCAGGAACACTAGCCAATGTAATTGCTAGACAACAAGTGAAACCGAGGGCATAGCTAGTGCTGAAACGAACAATACTGCGTTAAAATATGAAGAGAGCATGTAATCATACTACAGTGCTAATCATTTGGAAAAAGAGTCGAGCAGTCAAGTGATATTGTGAAGCTACAAAATAATGTTCTTGCATTATGCCATGTCATGTCCTCTTGCACGCCCATTCACAAATTTGGAACGGGGCTTGTCTTTCACCCTCTCAATCATCACAAAAGGTGAAGCTACAAAAACTATATCAGATTATTGTTACTTGTGTAGTTATGTCTGTTATATCATTAAATCTAATTAGACCATTACAAATTTAGTAGAGAACGAGAACCGATGCCATCGGCAAATATCCAATCCTCCCACTCTTGTATCTGCAGTCCAACCAGGTCAAACCGAATGTTAGTGATCACTAACGGAAGTATCTACTACTTCATCACTTTGATGGGTTGTCATAGCCCCCTGCACAGTAGACTTTTTTAAGGTAAGAAGTAGACCTGCTTGAATTATGCATGAGCTCTCCCGTATTTTTCATAGATTCACAACTGAACGGCTATGAAATCATGCAGAGACAGAGTCAAGGCAATGGACTACTAGCTAGCGCACGACGAGGAGTAAAGGCAGATGAATAGCATAGAGGTACATCTAGTCAAACGAAGATCAATTTTACGAAAGGAATGGTTACGTGGTATCTATCCATAGCATAGCAAAGAAGATGCGGACTTCATTAGCAATGTATCGAGATTGAAGAGGACTGAGACAGCAGCTCAAAAAAATCTGTGCGCATGCTGCTTCAATCGACACTGGGTGATTTCCTTACAGAAAATGTCATGCAAATCAGTCTAGAACATCCATCGTTATACCTCACTGACCTTTGTGAACCACTCATACAAAGTATATTAAAACAAAGTTTCCATTTATTTGTGACAGTTATAGGGTGGCTTGTACAAACTTTTCTTTTTCTTTTTCAGCACACGTAATGAAACTTTAAATGCATACCAGATACTATGTAAGCATGCCATGAAATTGAGAAAATTTAGTGAGCAAGAAATGTATTCGCAAAGTTTGTGAACTTAAGTCACACTCATTGACGTGTTTAATTAGCGGGCACCCATTCATTGAACTTATGTAAAGTGACTGCCTAAATTGGATCTGTATTATGCTTGATATTTTAATGTAATCCCTAATTTTTTTCCAGAACTACACTTGATGCGATTATGCACAAAGATTTCAAATAACCCTCTAAATTAGATTGTGTTTGATAAATCTTAAAAATTGAAGTGAACAACCTCTGCCAGTCAAAAAATACTAAAATTATGTTGAAATCTCTGTCTATGTTTTCAATATAGTTTGCTATTATTGAAACTATTTGGTAACAAGAAATTGCACTAAATATATTTGTAATTACACATATATTTACTAGTTCTGAAGTAAAGTATTCATTAATGCTAAATGCATGTGCCAGTCACTGTAAAACAAAACAATAACTAGACATTACACTATATAATCACATCTACCATCCTAGAAGAATTATTTGAATTTGTGGTTCATTGGTAGATATTTTCTTACCAAACCACATACCAGTGGTAGTGACAATTTACATTAACTAATATGATGCACCATGAAAACACTAGAAACTATGTACATTCTTGCGGAAACTCATATCAAACATAATTTATTATATAAATATTGAAAATTTATTTTTTAAGTACTCCATGTTTTGTAAAACCATACTACAACACATATATCTTTTCTACTAGCGGACATGCACGTCCGACCTACACGTGTATGGTTGTGACTAATGAAAAACTTTATAATAAATAAAGATACTAATTTGCAATTTCATCAGTTGTTAACGAGACATCAACAATCAAATGTTGACACTCATGGAATACACATAATATAAGATGACAAATTAGAGACCACGGGCTCCTCGGGCACCTAGAGACCACGGGCTCCTCTTTGTTTGTTCTTATGTAGTATTTTGGGCGTCTATAATGTAAGTATTTGAAGATCAATGTGTACCAAAATATTATATAACAAGTGTGATGGGAAATGGGAAACTCAACATAATTACATTGCACAAATCTTAGTTTAAAATTTACACATACGTCTATACGGTAGGATAAATATTTCATGAGGTCATCCATATGTTGTCATTAAATCTTTAGTTGGTCGCTCTCATCGAGTTGAACATCCTTATTCCACAATACTGAAACAATTCATTAAAAATCATCATCCGATAGATGCAATAGTTAATAGTTGACACCAGTAGGTGTTGTATGAATTAAAACCTTACTTTGACCACTCTTATTGCATAGAACTATAGAAATATTACAATATTTAATTAACAGTTTGCTTGTGTCTTCAACCCGCCCGTGCGACTTATCTTGCAACGTTCAAGTAAAATTGATCCAGGTCCAGGTGCCTAAAGGCAGAAGTGATGGTTCTGTTTCAAAGAACACACTGGTCAGGACAACTTCAAGTGACACTTACAATGAGCCTAGTTTGCAGGTCAAGCTCCTTATGATGTATAGTATGTGCAATGTCCCTCTAGCTGGCAATGGTCTCCTCTAATTAGGATCTCGCTATGCACCATGCATAGCACTGACTGCTCTACAATTCTACCAGCTTATGGTTCTTTATGTTGGCATAGAGCACACAGATCAAACTGTAAATTCTATCTACTCATTTGTTTGTTTCAATGGTACAGTTATAGTACAATCTTGTATGTTTCGCAGATATACCAACACACCAACAGGCCCCAAAAAGCAGTTTATGTAATCACTGATGCAGTTTTCATCAGGATACAGTCAAATTAGTTTTCTCTTGTGTAAACATACACATTCCTTTGTAGATATCCATAAGAGTAAATTATGGTATTTTCCCTATGGCGTCCCTCTCATGATAAAAAGAAATTAGGGTGTGACTTATTGCAGAAGTCAAAACATTGGTTGTCAACAATGGTTTATCTTAATACGGTGATATGGCTTGTTAGCTTTAGAGCAATATACAGATAAATGACTATTTATGAGACAGCTTATCATCATAAAAAAAACTAAAGCACAGGGCATCAAGCAAAGTGCAATTCCCAAAGAACTTTAGTTAAATGAAAAGACTTGATTCTGGATCATTTATTATGACTTGTTCTTAACTACCAACTGCGTCCTTGCATTGCTCCAAACTCTGAATTCGACATGAGGAAATGAACACCATTTATAAAATCCAATTGTATTTCATAGTGTAGACATGCATCTTGCCGTGGAAAAACTTCAAGCAATAATTAAAATGGCAATATGCTACTTGTTGCATCCAATTTTCTATCTTCTCTAAATGAAATAGACCATATGCACTACAACTACAGAAAAACACATTCACAGCTAAAATATAGATTAGCAGTTGGCAACTCCAAAAATCAGAGAGGTCCACGAAATATCTCCAAACCCTGAACAAATACAACACAAAAATGCTTATTATGGAAGAATGTCTACTAAACTGCCGAATTGAATAGTCATCGGATCTGCAGATAATATAAACCAGGGATAGAGATGCTAAAACTGTCTGCCACCAGGCAGAACTCAATAGTACGCTTGTGAACTGCCAATTTGCCATGCAGTAGCCAACCTCTGGTTACAGGTGCATTACGTACTCTCGAGCAACGATCTCCACATTTGCTAGTGCTGCATGTTGTATGAATAGATGAGACTCACATCACCATGAAGGGACCTGCTCAACATAGGGAAACTTCAGTTTCAAAAATAGACTGGTTCGATCATTGGTGAAACAAAGCAGCCTCTCAAGGATTACTCCAACCGCCAATCCCACATCAGGACGGTGATTTCCCTATTGTACAGTACGCTGATGATAAACTTCTTATCATGCAAGCAAATGCTAGGCAAATAGCTTCTCAGAGTCCACGGTGTTGGAATATAAGTGAATTGCCCACCTCTCCCCATCAGCTTAAGCTTTTGGGTTGAATTGGTTGGTGCATGCAACTCAATATGGTATCAGAGTCAGAGGTCTCGAGTTCGAATCCTGGTTAGCACAATTAAAATAAAATAATTGCAGCTCGCTCCTATTCCACGTCTGAGGCTCGACCGTCGCTGAGATCTCTCGCCGGAGCCTCAACATGAGGGGGAGTGTTGGAATATAAGTGAATTGCCCACCTCTCCCCATCAGCTTAAGCTTTTGGGTTGAATTGGTTGGTGCATGCAACTCAATACACGGCCTCTCCCCATCAGCTTAAGCTTTTGGGTTGAATTGATTGGTGCATGCAACTCAATACACGGACTGAAAGTTAATCTCTCCAAATCCCCGATGCTACCAATAAATGTCGTCACGAGAGGATGGAAATACTTGCTAATACATTTGGGTGCCAAATTGGATCATTTCCATTCACTTATCTAGGCTTGCCCATGGGAACAACAAAGCCAAGAGTAGATGATTATTCCCCTTTGATGGATAGAATTGAGAGAAAATTGACAGCTTGCTCATCCCTTCTCTCTTCATCCGGTAGACGCAGTTGGTCTAGTCAGTCATCATCTCTACTGCCACATATGCAATGTGCACTCTCAAACTTTCTAAAGGTGTGATAGACAATATAGACAGGGCCAGGAAGCATCTCCACAAAAAAAAAATATGGCAACCTTGCTGCTTGGCCCATGGTCACAAAACCAAAGAATAAGGGTGGACTAAATGCCATCAATCTATATGTTCAGAATGATGCCTTAGTCATCAAGCATCTCCACAAATTCTACAATATAGAAGATGTTCAATGGGTAAAATTAGTGTGGAGTGCTTATTATGAAGAAAAGGTGCCTCATGCCACTAGGGAAGTGGGGTTTTTTTGGTGGAAAGATGTACAAAGATTGAGCACCTTGTTCAGAGGGATAGCTCGCTGCACAATAGGAAATGGCACTTCAGTATCTTTCTAGGAAGATCTCTGGTCAGTTGGAATCCTATCTTTCAGATACCCGAGGCTCTATTCTCATGCCCACGATAAAGGCATCAGTGTCAATGAGATCATCTCGGCTCCTGATCTGGACAACCTCTTCATGTTGCCTTTAACACAGGAAGCATGTGGTGAACTCCAAGATCTTAGGCAAGAGTTGCAAGACCAAGAATTTGATTTGGAACACTGTGAAAGCTGGACATATATATGGGGCAACAATAATTATTCATCTAAAAAGTTTTACAAACTAGTATTCTAGAATATCCCAGCACACCCAGTCTACTCATGGATGTGGAAATCCAAGGTTACCCCTAGGATTAAATTCTTTGCCTGGTAGATACTTGTCGACGGGCTGAACACCAAAGTTATGTTGCGAAGAAGGAATTTGTTTAATGAGCCGAATGCACATTGTGTTCTATGTGCAGTTGGAATTGATGAGGATATTGATCATCTCCTGTTTGATTGCTCATTCGCTAGAAGGTGCTGGGGAGAATTGGAATCCAATGGGATATGAACCTCAGCTTACATGCAAGAATTGCTCCGTATGCTACAACAGAACGTGCCTTTCTTCATGGAGATCGTCGCCATTGCAGCTTGGGAGATCTGGAAGGTCGAAATGATAAGATTTTTCGTAATGGCCGTGCTCATGTCAACATCTAGTTTAGTAATTCTAAATCCCAGTGTCTGTTACAGTCCCTCCGCTTTAAGCCTCGACCGAGGTCCGGTTTCGTTTTTGGCTAGATGCTTTTAGTTAACTTTTGTAAGTATGTTTTTGTACTCTTGTTTATTATAAATAGAAAATGAAGCGCTGTGGGATCTCCCCACAGCTTTTGCCTTAAAAAAAAAAAAAGGCTAAAATCAGCATTCACTTAAAAAACAATCCCTACGACGCCTCCGTTTCACGATTGGACGCCGCTGATGTGGCCCTCTCGCCACTCCTCCGCTGCAGATCTTGGTGTGCTCCTATTGCCCTTCCGATCCTGCTCTCGTCCCCGTCTGCTCTTCTCCTCTGCCCTTGGCCTTGATGGATGCGACATCGTCCATGGCAGGCGGCTTGACGACGGATGACGCAAGGGACGGGATCGTGGATCTGAATCGCATGTGTGGGGACACAGGACACTTGAATCGGAGAGGGGATCGTCGCATGTGGGTACCGGGAGCGGTTGGCTGCATGCCGGTGCGGTGCAGAGACCGAAGGGACTTGGCAGGTATACGCGGGCGGGTATACATTTCGTGTGTGAAAATACATAGGGAGGAGGAGGAGTCGGTAATTGGAAACACAAGTGTATCATATGTTCCTGACGTCAGTTTTTAATAGGGCCACATGTCATTACAAAATCTAAGAGTGTTGGATAAGGAGGGTAAGCAATTTTTTTGGGTGATAATGATTTTCCAATTCCTGGGAGATCCCGCCCAGGGCTCAAATCCGGGTGCTGCACCAAAAAAACTGTAGGGGTGTAAATCTCTCCAGTATTATTTCAAAAAAAATATATTTTCTAATTCGTTCGCTCTTTTTATAGTATAGAATAGATAGATAGATAGATAGATAGATAGATAGATAGATAGATGGATATGTCAAATCCTCAAGATGTAGCGTGTTACGGTAGGTTATAATAATTATTATGATACTATATGAACTAAGATAATTTGGGCAATTGGCTGTGCAAGGCAGCTACTCCCTCCATCCCAAAATATAACTCAGGTTTAGTCTGACTGATGAAAATATATATAGAGTATGTAATATCTTTGAAATCCTATTAGAGATTATGGGTATTCTATCTTAAGTATTTACACGTGCTTGTATTGGCGGGCATGGACAGGGATTCATTGTACCTTTTTAATTTTCCTTCGTCACACCTAATCCCAGACCGGTGGGGCACACTATGAATATATACACACTATAGAGCTCTTGTGGGAATGAAGCATCAAGTGCAGACATGAATCTCGATGGTTACCACGCTTGCTCTTTCGCATCGATTAGTAGGCCTGTGAGGCATCAGGAACACTGGCGGACGAAACAGATTGTCAACTTGTACGTACAAGAACTGTGGCCCTGTCATTAGAAAGATAATAAGGCACTACTACAGATTTTCATATAACAGCCGGTTCGCAACCCTCATCACTGACGGAAACTGAACCGGCAGTGAGCAAGCGGCAGTGTTGTGGGTGGTGCATCACAGCCGGAATTTTCACCCCGGCTGCGATGAGCACACAACACTGCCAGTGCGTAGAAAGCCCCGGTAGTGTTATTCGATGACAACACTGCCGGCTCTTCTTAGGAGCCGACAGTGTTGTAAGCGCGAACACTGCCGGTTCATTCCAGGGCCAACACTGCCGGCTGGTTCGTCGAGCCGTCAGTGTTGTAACACCGACACACCGCCGGCTCGTAGAATTAGCCGGCCGTGTTGGCTCGACAACACGAACGGCTTGTGCAACGAGTCGACAAGTGTTGTTCGGAAAGACACGCCGGCTCGTTATAGCCGGGCGTTGATGGTGGTTTTTTCAATTTATTTTTTTTAAATTTTAAATAAATTATATATTTTAGTTTTTATTTTATAATGCTTTATTGTTTAAAATAATGTACTTATAATTATAATTATATTAATTACACTTACAATAATTATAATTATATTAATTACAATTATAATACAACATCAGGTTCCTTCTAACATGTTCTCGTACAACCCTCAAAATGTAACTTATAGTTCAATGAAATAAAAATTACATGAGATGATTAACTTGGTTTGCCAACTCTTCGTTGTACTTCCTTCGGCTCGAGCAATTGAAAATAATCCATTCTTCGAAAGCACCATGGTGTTGATGAAGTCTGCCAACTCCGCTTGAAATGCGGTGACTTCGAAGTCTAACAACATTTGTTGCTTTTGTTTCTTCCGCTGTCATTCCAAAACGGAAACAAGGAATCAGTACAATCATAATTTATTTAAATTATTAACAGACATAGAAAAGAGGATTATACTTACAAGTTCATCAAGCTCGCTCGCTAGCGGTGTAGCCGAGGAATCGAAACATGGCCCACATCACATAGAAACCGCATAGGGCGTTGCCCTTAGGTCGCTTCAAGTACACGATCTTCTTCATTATTTGAATCTTGAATGCTCTTTGCGTCGGGCCTCTATATCTTGTTCGAAGACCTGTGTAAAAATAGGGGGAACATTAGAAAGACACATGTGTAATCGATAATAATATGTTATTAGTATCACTTAATTATTGAATAGTTGCAATAGTGGATCCAAGTCCTTAAGTAGAATCTTCTTTAAATCCCACACCTCGATCGGATTGGTGTCTAGATCGACGGTGATGAAAGCCCAATGACCTCTGCAATCACATGATCTAAATTAATAAATAATCTTAACAGAAAAGAGAAGTATAAAAACAAAGGTGGAGAACTCATACGCGAAGTTGTAGGACAGAAGTATCGTGGTTTTCCCATTCTTCATGAACTCTTCGAAAATTGGGACTAAGAGATTTAGCACCTCGTCCGGATTACTGATGATAAGCCCTTGGTTGACTCTGATGGGGTCAATGAAGCCTAAGTGTTTCCATTTCTGCTTTATTGAAGCATAGCACCAAATTAACCTGCATAAAAACATTTAAAGTTGAAAACAATTAACAGTTGGTGACTCGAAAGAACATTACTTAGGATTTCATGTGTTTACAGTACTTACATAGTCCACAATGTCATGTGTTGTACGTCGAGGTTTTTTACATGATATAGCTAAAAAAGAGCCTCGTACTCGATGTCCACCCTCTCTTCTTCATAGTAGTAGACTAGCTTCGGTGGGATAATAGCCATAAATGCAAAATCCTGGTGCTCTGAGCTTACGGCCATGTAATATTCGTGCAACTTACGCATCGGCGTGGGAAGATTTTCGTACTCTTCATCGGAGACAAAAGGTGCTCCGTATTCAAACTTATGCGCCAATGGTGCCGTCCCAATGAATCCCAATACATCTCCTTGGCTTCTTCCCTGGTCAACTCCGGACAATCTTGGCACAATTCATCTATCTTTCTTATATGCACTTTGAAATCATCGTCGGGCTTTTCATTATTGTATTTGTTCTCTGTGTGCCTTTCATATTCGTTCCTCTTCAAAGCCAGAGGAAAATCAGCAATAAGATTGAAAAAAGGTACATACTGGGACTTGGGTATTCTGGCTGTCCACAGTTCGTCCATCGGGTTTGAAGTGCTACCACTGAACGGCCTTTTGTTTTGCCCTTGATCGCCATGGGCAGCATTAGAAACCGATGCCGAGGACCTTTTCCTTGACTGCGAGGATGTTGTTGTTGCCTGCGTCTGAGGACGACGAGAAGCATGTCCTCTAGTCCTGAATGTAGAGCGACCGGGATTCGCTTTTCTCGCTCGGGTTCCTGAAGAACCCACTGTAAGAGGAGGGACGGTCACCTGAGGAGGAGGAGGATTCTGGTGACGAGGTGGAGAAGGCGAAGGAGCAGGAGGAGTCTGCTGATGCGGAGGAGGAGGAGGAGGAGGAGGAGGGGGAGGAGTCTGTTGACATGGTGGAGTCTGCTGAGGCGGAGGAGGAGGAGGAGGAGGGGGGAGGAGTCCGCTCACGTGGTGGAGTCTGCTGACGAGGTGGAGAAGGAGGAGGAGGCAAAGGAGCAGTAGGTTGCTGGCACGGAGGAGAAGGAAGAGGATTCTGCTGACGCAGAGGAGACTCCTGATGAGGACGAGGAGAAGAAGACGGGGTTGATGGCAATTGAGGATGTCCCCTGCTCGGAGATGCTGAGTTGTGGGGCGAGGGTTCGCATTCGTCCTCTTCATCAGAGGACATCTCGTGCTCAAGCTTAATGAGGCGCTTGCTCCACGCCACAACAAATCCTATGTTCTGCTCAAGTTTTGGCATGTCCTCCGATGCAGGGTGGTCAATGGGTATCCTTCCGTACTTCTTCTTGAGTACCTTGTCAATGGTGACTTTGGCGTACCCCGACGGAATTGGGGTGCCTTTAATGGTCCCATCTAACATGGGTAAGGCTTGGCCGAGCGCTACCTTGTCTTTCATCCATTGTTGCTTGATGTACAGCTTGACATTCACACGGTCAGTGATGCTATCGACCGGGTGAGGCACATCCACATCTGGTTCACCAAAAGGGGGTGGACCCACAACTGCTGCAACCCCGTGCTTATGGTCCTTGAGATTGTTGGGACGCAAGTTCTCGTTCGACCTTCTCTTGAACTAGTTGATCTAGTTTGGAGTTCCATCTATCTTCCACATCCTTAAGCATCTTGAGTGTCTCCTCCTCTCTTGCCTTCTTACTCCTTTTGTGGCTCCGATAAGTTTCCGCATCATCCAGGAAACCTAGCAACCAACTAACAACCCCGGCTCCTCTGGTGCGGCCACCATGCTCCTTGTTCCCGAGTGCTTGGATGAGCACGTCGTTCTCCCTGTCAGAAGTGCGTGACCCTTGAATCACCTCCTCGGTTATCTTGGAGATCCTCGAGACGAGGGCACTCATGTCCGGATCATCTATGCATTCACTCTTTGGATGATTTAAGACGCTAAAGCTCCCATCATTACCATGATGACAGTTCCTCGAGATACAAAACATTATAGATCCGGGCTCGCCAATGGGCGGTCACAACCCCAACGCCGCCTTCAATAAGCTCATCGCTTCTCAAGTTCTTTTGAAAAACATCAAGAAGCTTGGCATATCCACGAGAGCCGCAATGATGAGAAAGTTTGTTTTTCATCGAGTTCTCCTTACTCGTGTGCTAAGGGTTTGGAACTCCTCGGAATCGCGGTGAGTCATGAACTCCTCCCGAGGGCCCCCGATAGGCCAACTTTGAGTTACTACCAAAATTTGGTTCTGCACCACCAACGATATACTTCCTGTAACACTCACCCTAAAAGTCTTGAAGCATGAGGACATTATTTCATAGGCTCTTTTCTGGGCTAAGGGTTTGTCAAACTGATCTTCCTCTAGGAATGTGAAATACTTTGGGAGCTCCTCATTCCATATTTGCAAATTGATATTTTCGGGAACTACGGACGGGTTCGTATCTTTCCCCTGCCAGTTGTAGTACTTCAAGGGGACAAATTGCCTTACAAGGTTGTCGATGACCCCGAGTACTTCTTCACATTTCTCTCGGGTGCGGGAAGGGAGACCGCGTCCATCATCGAATGTGGTGATCGGCAACTTGCCTTTAGGAAGTTGTGTCGGCCCTCGCTTGGT
Organism: Themeda triandra; assembly: GCA_018135685.1. NCBI lineage: Eukaryota > Viridiplantae > Streptophyta > Magnoliopsida > Poales > Poaceae > Themeda > Themeda triandra. The sequence continues at coordinate 163,320 of JAENPR010000761.1, forward strand.
TTCGACTCTAGTATTACCGCTTGCCCGCGGCTCACCGGTATGCGGTGGGTCGGTGACAACGAAGGAACCCTTGGATACCATCGCGCACTCCGCGGCTCACCGCATGCGGTGGGTCGGTGACCGCGAAGGAAGCTACCGGATAGAACGTGTAAGTTAATACCCGTCAATGCAAAGTGGGTGTGCCTACGTCATCAAATGACACCTAAGTTACCTGGTTAGCCTGCTCTTCTTGCTCATCATGCAGGTTCAAATAAGTGCTCGGGCTCTCTTCACCCTGCCCGTGAGTAGCGGCCTCGTTGTCACCGACAACACTAGCTGCTTCATGCTCCATCTCGACTCTACGGCTACGAGGAATCTGGTGATGAACCATGGATGTGAATTGACCGTGGTCAGTCAGTAATAACAAGACAATCCAAAATTGCCTACAAAAATGATGTACATATTTGACCTACAAATAGGATATATATCTATGACCTACAAGTGCCTACAAATCATCCACACTAGCTTGCTGACCAAATTTCAGCCAATTTGGACTTATGGTTAAAGCTACACAAAATCCACAAGCTAGCAACATTAAACCCACATTAAACAGGCCTAAATTACTTTGGACTATGAAACATGTCCAATAACAGATTTGAGCCTCCAATTATGGCTAACTATCAACAATTCAAGCATAGAAATATCACACAAAATTTATCAAGCTCAAATCCTAAGTAGAATTAAGATGGTGAATTTATTTGCTTATACTAGCTACTAGCACCCTCTAAAGCATCTCCAAAATCTTACAACATGAACCGGTTCTGAGCATCAGCAGGTTAACAAGTTAACAAGGTCAAATTGACCAAAGTTCAGAGATCATTGCAGCAACAGAAGCCTATACAGGCATTCTGTCGAACAGGTAGGGGGCAGGAAGAGAGGAGCAAACCGCGTGAACAGATGGTGACTGCTTCCACGTGCTCCTAGATGCCTCTGAGGGTGGACGATGCTCTGGAGATTGCTTCCACGCGAGCTCTGGTGTGGTGGCGGCGGCGCCGGTGGTGCCGCTGGCTGCCGGTGGTGCCACTGGCGCCGGTGCTGAACGTGGCCGCGGGTCGCGTGGCCGTCAGCGGAGGAGCGGGGCGGCAGACGGCGACGTCGGTGACGGAGGACGGCGTCGTAGGAGGCGGGACGACATCGTTGGGGGCGGCGGACGGCGTCGAGGCGCTCGCGAGTTGGGAAAGGGCCCGTGGTTCGAAGACTTGCGAAATTTTCGCAGCGTGCGCGCCCGCTTATATACCCGTGGAGTTATCACCGCCGGTTTTAAAAGCACCGGCAGTGATATACATATCACCGCCGGCTCCAATGCATAACCGGTGATAAGTACATCACCGCGGTGCTAAACGCGCCCGAAAGTGATTACTTGTCAAGCCTTAATCGAATAATTTCTGTTTTGTACGAACATTCGTCTTTACCACGGTTACGGCCGCGTCCTCGACTCGTGAGGCCCGCGCTCGAGTCCTAATCTCTCGCAAATTTTTCGGGTTTTTAATTATTTTACAAATTTCAAAGAAAAACTGTTAAACATAAGAAGTAGTGAATAAAGCAGTTATCCTCTCGGGCGAAGTGGTTAAGGCATAAATGTTTGATCTCTTTGGACCCGCGTTCGAGTCGCAGTGGTTATTATTTATTGAAAATACTAGATATATTAGTAATAAATAGAAAACTGTGTATTCCCATATCAAATTGGCTTCAAATTTTTTCTAAGCACGTAAACAAGAACCGAGTCCCCGTACACATGATCTTAGTTTTTTTCTAAAGATTTGACATGGTTTGACCATATTTGACTTGGTCAAATCTTGGATTTTTTTGATAATCCACTTTGACCCAACCCTAGATGGCCTCAAACGCAAAAGTGATGAACACAAGGTCTATCACACTCATCATGATAAACATTTGGTGTAATGGTCAACTCTTCATTTGACAGTGAGTTTGTACCACCAAAACTTTGAATTTTTGAATTTTGGCACCTCGTATCCAAGATTTGAAACCCTAGATGGTCTCAAACTAATGTGTCTTGAATACCAACTTTGGGCCACTCATCATGAACTACATTTCATACAAAGGCCATTTTTGCATCTGACAAAGTGTTAGGAAAGTGTAGCTCCAAATCCACACGTGCCACATACATTTCCATAAAGTCCATATGAGATTCAAGAATTTGTGACCGGTGTTGGGTAGCACTGTCTCAAATGCAAAAGTGGCCTATCTATCAATTGTGTATCTTGATAAGTTATATCACCCTTGTATTCAGATGTTTTCCATCTGAGGTCATTTGGTGCCTCAATTTGACCATGTTTGACTTGGTCAAATCTTGGATTTTTGTGATAATCCACTTTGACCCAGCCCTAGATGGCCTCAAATGCAAAAGTGATAAACACAAGGTCTCGTCACACTCATCATGATAAACATTTGGTGTAATGGTGAACTCTTCATTTGACAGAGCTTGTACCACTAAAACTTCAAATTTTTGAATTTTGGCACCTCGTATCCGCATTTGAAACCCTAGATGGTCTCAAACCGAAGTGTCTTGAATACCAACTTTGGTCCACTCATCATGAACTATATTTCATACAAAGGCCATTTTTGCATCTGACAAGGTGTTAGGAAAGTGTAGCTCCAAATCCACACGCATACACTTCCATAAAGTCCATGTGAGATTCAAGAATTTGTGACTCGGTGTTGGGTATTTTGTCTCAAATGTAAAAGTGGTCTATCTATCAAATGTGTATCTTGATGAGTTATATCACCCTTGTATTCGATGTTTTCCATCGAGGTCGTTTGGTGCCTCAATTTGACCATGTTTGAATCGGCAAGTATATCACCGCCGGCTCCTACGTAGATCCGGCAAGGTGATAATCATATCCGCCGGGGCTAAACGTGCCCCGGGCAGTGATTACATGTGGCGCCCACCGGTTAATTAGAATAATTTCGTTTCGTACGAACAGACGTCTTTACCACGGTTAAGGCCGCGCCCGTGACCCGTGAGGCCCGCGCCGAGTCCTAATCTCGCTAATTTTTCGGATTTTAATTATTTTAGAAATTTCAAAGAAAAACCGTTAAACATATGAAGTAGTGAATAAAGTAGTTATCCTCTCGTGAGCGCAGTGGTTAAGGCATAAATGTTTGATCTATTTGGACCCGCGTTCGAGTCGTGGTGGTGTCAAATTTTTGAAAATTCTTAGTTTTCAAAATAACATCACTGCTTAGGTGTCCAATGTGGCAGCGGGTGATTATTATTTATTGAAAATACTAGATATATTAATAATAAATAGAAAACTGTGTATTCCCATGTCAAATTGGCTTCAAATTTTATTTCTAAGCACATAAAGAGTAAACTAAGTCCCCACACATGATCTTAGTTTTTTTTCTAGAGATTTGACATGGTTTGACCATGTTTGACTTGGTCAAATCTTGGATTTTTGTGATAATCCACTTTGACCCAGCCCTAGATGGCCTCAAATGCAAAAGTGATGAACACAAGGTCTGTCACACTCATCATGATAAACATTTGGTGTAATGGTCGACTCTACATTTGATGAGCTTGTACCATTAAAACTTTTAATTTTTGAATTTTGGCACCTCGTATCCAGTTTTCGGGTTTTTAATTATTTTACCAATTTCATACAAAGACCAAATCCACTTTGACACGAACTATTCTGTTCGGCTTTATAAAATATTTATTTAGAGAGAGTACATGGATACAATACAAAATAAATAAAAATTATAAAATTACATATACAATAACAAAAACATATTTTTCTTCACCGTCAATGTTATCATCCATATGTATCAACACATTATAATTTGACCACTTGCTTTCGTCCTCGGTTGTGGCCTACTTGCCATCTTTAGCGCAGCGGCAAGGGTCGGATGCGTGCGCGGCAAGGGTCGGATGCATCTCGAACCGCACCGAGGTACTCCTCGATGGGGCAGTCGTACCGCGACCCACAGAAATGCGCGACCATCTCGTGCATGAACTTCTGGCGCCGCCTTCGAGTACTAACACCACCCCAGGAGAAAATTGCACAAAGCCCATCAATCTCATAGCCACTCAAATGAACGCATGCCACTGTAGAGGTACACTTCAAGGGATGAATGTACTGTCTACAACGCACACGATTCACAGAGACCCAGAGAATCTAGTTCGTGGGACGGCTCTGTCAATCTCACCAGGCACCCCAACATGCGGCGCAGCTCATCTTCAGTAGCATTCTTCTAGCACCACTTCTGTGCACTATTTTGGTGGACTACTATAACACATGCCGATATCTGTATGTGGAGGGTTTTCTCCCAAAGGGAACCCATGTATTTGGAAAACTAGCAAACAACTAGAGAAAGAGGGGGAAAAGGATCACAAACTCGGGTAGAGGTTGCAAACACGATGGCCATTTTATAGCCCCCGTGTTGTCGTGGTAGGTGGGAGCTTGATCTTGTTGCTTTGTATTGATCGAGGGGGAAGAGATAAATTTTTAAAAAACAATCTCTACTTTATATCACCGCCGGCGCTGGATGGAGCCAGCGATGGGCTAACGGCATTTTTTTGAAAAAGCGCCCAATCCATCCCCACCGGCGCCTTCCACAAGCCGGCGGTGATAGGTCCAACGACATTTTTTAAAGCGCGCGAGTTCATCCCCGCGGCGCCTTACACAAGCCGGCGTAAAGTGATAGATCCAACGATATTTTTTAACGGGCGCGCCCATGCCATTACCTGCCGGTTTGTGGAAGGAGTCGACGGTGATCAATACAACGACATTTTTTAAAAGGCGAGCCCACTGCAGCCACAGGCTCACATCACTTCCGGCCCGCGCGTGGTCTCGATCAACGACAAGCACCCGCCGCCGTTGGATTTGAACCCGACGAGCATCATTTCTTAAAATAAAAAATGGGAGCAAAATAATATAAAGATTTGTAACAAAAAACAAACCGAACCCGTGACCACGATCGAGTCCAGCGTTTTTTTAATTTTTTTAGTTTTATATATATCACTGCCGGCTGTTGTTACAAGCCGGCAGTGATGTCCACGCCTATAAATTCATGGCAAACATCCAGGGCATATGCCTGCCTTCTTGTGTTCATTTCTTCCTCTCTCCATCTTGGCTAGTTCTCTAGGCTAGTTTGCTAGTTTTTGTGAACATGGCCTCTCTGTGGGAGAAAGCCTTTAACATACAGATATTTTTACACGTTGTACTGCACCACAATGGTGCACACAATAGGTGCTAGAAGAATTCTACTGATATAGCAATGCCGGATGTTGGGGTTTCCGACGAGGCTCATGAGAAGTGCTTGCACTTATGTGCTTGCATTCGACGCCCGCGCCGTATTGTCTCTTCAAGCCGGAAGGGGCCATACAGTCATGTATCCCGCCCAGAAAGCCTCGAACCAAGAGCAAGAAGGGAAGGATTGCGGCATTCCCGATTGCCTCCGACAAGCATTGCTCTAACCACCTCGCATTATCTATGCTAGCAAGGATGCTAGAAGAATACTACCGAGGTGGTTAAATTATAATGTGTTGATACTCATGGATGGTAGCTTTGATCTCGTATGAAAATAGGTCTTTGTTATCGTATATGTAATTTTGTTTTAAGGACTTTGTTATCGTATATGTAATTTTTTTATTTGTTTTATCTTGTACTCTTGTGCTCTATCTAAATAAATATTTTGTTGTCGTTAACAAAACATATATGTACTCAAGCATAGAGTTTACTATATAAATGTATAAAAACTAAAAAAGTAGATATAACCATAATTCATTATATTATATAATAATATTAAGATAAGTAGATATTACATATCTTGATCTAAAAATTAGTAGAAATTACATATATAATATTATTCTAAATTATATTATATAATTAAAAAATTAGCGACGGTGTCGACGCCCCGCTCCAACACCGCGCCCGCGGTCCACCGCCGTGAGGATCAAGGATCCACACCAAGGTCCTTCGGTGCTGCCTCCGGCTCGGCACATGGTCGTTAGCGTCGGCGAGCATGCGCGCAGCTCCACCGACTCTTCCTCGGCAGCGGCTCGGGCCGCATGCTCGGCATGCAGCCTCCGCCGCAGATTGAGGGCCTCCACCTCGGCGGAAGCGGCGCCTATGCCGCTCATCGGCGACTTCGGCGCGTAGGCCGGCGATTGGCTCCGCCGGTGGGGGGCTCCGGTGGCCGAGATCCCCGGCAAAGAATTGGCGGGCCCTCTCGCCGGATGCTCCGCCCTAACCGTCCTTGGGATCGCCGCCGTCGAGACGCCATGAACACGAGTGTGAAAGAATAGGATGAAGGGAGAATGAGGAGGCGCGGATTTCCCCCGGCCGGCGGTTTAAATAGGCATCTTGAAATACATATCACCGCCGGCTTGTAAGAAGACCCGGCAGTGATATGTATAAAAATACAAAAAAAGTTCAAAAATTTTGAGGCGCCCGGACTCGAGCGGGTCGCAGTTCCGGAGCGCGCGGCCTTAACCGGGACAAAGAGGGGAGATCGAAAGAGTGGAGCAAGATAGGTTACTTAACCGCACATAGCGGTCTCCATCATCACCGCCGGTCGTAACAAGAACCGGCGGTGATAAGTTGGCGGGTACGAACGGCCAAATACCTGCTTCGTCTTCCTTGCCGCGCATTGATGGCGGTGTGAACTGATAGGCCACCGGCGACGGTGGCCTTTGAGTCCCCCGCCAGTGGCCTTTATAAATCGACCTCCTCGGCTGCATTCTCCGCCTCCCACCTTTCTCTCCTTCCATTCTCTTCTCTCCTTCGCCATCGTCATAGAGTTCGGCGGCCGTGGCGTCGGTGGTGGCCGCAGCGGTGGTGACGGAGCCGGACGCCGGGGACGGCGTTTTCGCACCCGTCGACCTCCTCCCCGGCCGCCAAGTCCGCGCCGGAGAACCAAGTCCTCGCCCGCGCGCGGCTTGCCCAAGAGCGGAGCCGGCGCAGACGGCCGAGGAGGCGCCGCAGTGGAGCGCGCGGCCCGCGTGGCGGCCGAGGAGGAGGCCGCCATCCTCCGCGATGCGCCGGCGGCCGAGCGACGGCCCCGCGGCCGCGAGGAGGAGGAGGAGGCTGCTCGCGGCCCGGCTCGAGGTGGCGGGCCCCCGTTAGGGCGGCGAGGGTGCAGCGGCGAGGACGGCGGCAGCGGACGTCGAACGCCGCCGCCATTTTTTTATTATTTTTTTTACAAGAAATTTTAATTATGTAATGAAAAGCTTATCATATTATCAATATAATGAATTTCTATTCCAAAAGAGTTTTGTTTTATTTATTTTATTATTATTATGAGCAAGTTGAATTATATAATGAATTTGAGCAAGTTGCCCTCTGTTCATGGGGAGGAGGAAGCAGAGCGGGCGGTGTGCTGTCGGGCGGCCATCGCAGTGCTCCCGCACACCGGCGGCGATGAGTCCCATGCCTCGCCGGTCTCGGCCGGAGCCGGCGGCGATATATGCCCACCTAATCACCGCGGCTCTAGACACGGCCGGCGTAATATACTCATCATGCCGGCTCTAGACACGAGCCGGCGTAATATCCTCATCATTGCCGGTGCCTTCGCTGCCTGACGCGAGTCAGGCTCCGTCGAGCTTGGCACCGGCTGTGATGAGTCATCACTGCCGGTTTCGTCATTTCCGGCGGTGATACGCTGGTCTGTGATGTGCGAATCTGTAGTAGTTAGGGGATCATGTTTATCTTCAGTTTACATGTTGTTGCTCTTTGTATAGCAGTTGTGTGTTCCAAGAGACATTCCTAGAGGATTGATATCTATCCCTCTTGGTAGATGTGCAATGAAAGCAGAATAGTGGAATGATATATATATATATCAGTAGATTGAAAATTTAAATCAGATTATTAGTGCTACTTGTGTCTTGTTAGATGCACATAAAGTGCATCTAGTCAGCTCCTGGCAATGTGTGCCGCAAGGCATGGCTCAAGTTGGGACCATATATCAGCAGTCTGACTGTGACATGGGTCCTGTGAATCCATCGAGGCACCATGTGCAGAGTTTCCTGTGTTGGGGCTATTTGTAACGAAGCTGTCAAGCATGCTCGTACGCAACACGGTCTTACATAAATCCGCGTGTTCCGTGCACCAAAGCAGTTCCAAGGAATTCACGTGGATCTAGTCAGCTCCTGGCAATGAGTGTTACTTGTGTATGAATTCCCTTTTTTATTACTAGTTCATCGACCCGTGCTGTGGAACGGGTTAAAACCTTAGCGGACACTAACTAATAAAAATTACTTATATTAAAAAGATTACCTTGTCTAATGTTTTAATTCTACTCAATAGTCTATAATCAGTTTTGAAAATCTATCAATTATAGACTCAAACGTCCTCCTCATGTTTAATTGACCCAATCCAGTCCGCCCATTCTTTGGCAGAAGCTAAATTGGCCTGAACTATCACCTCCGTCACCGCATAAGAAAATCTAACCAAACTTGTCCAGATCATTAAGTCGTGGATCTGCTGCCATCAGGCTGGCGCTGCAGACGCTAAGGCCCGGCGAGCACATGCCATGGCGTTCGATTTGCTACGGCGGGGCGGAGGACGCAAGTGCAAGCCCCGACAGCGGTGCGGTTTAGCCGTGGGCTCTCGGACCGTTCAAAACCATTATTAGAAACAGTCCAAACCAAACCGGCCCATAAAACTCTATAGCCCATTCCCCCCAAACCATACAAGCCCAAATAAAAAAACCAATCTTGAAATCCGGTTTTGGTCCTAACCATTCACAGGTTGACTTTTCATCCATATCCGTCGGCCTTTTTCTTTGTAAAGCACCTATCTGCGATATAAATTTTGATTCTTTTTTCAAATTTTGAGCATTTTAATTGCTTAGATACAACAACTATTATTACAATGATGATTATAAATGCTTTATGTTTTTTTAAGAATTTCAGGATCTCTCTTTTCTATTTTTAGTGGTTTCATGAGTAATAATTTTTAGGATTAATTTTTTTTCTAGCCAGATCTGTGTCTAGTTGAAACATAAACTCAAAGTATATGAATTCTTATCACATTATGTGATATTATAAAAATCCATATTTTAACAACTTTTGATCATCATTTTCTATTAAATGAATATTATGGGTCCTAGGATATCCTCTTAGTTACAACAATGCCTTAAATAGTTATTTCACCATACATCAGGGTACTCATGATGTTGTATTTATTATATTGTATTAATATTATTTTATTAAACAAATGATCCTTGTAATAATTTAAATTAGCCTTTTATGAAAAACCAACTTGCAAAATCTATTATCATGAGTATTGGTATAAAAGTGAAGTGTGTCATAACTATATGATTTCCTAATGATATTTTCCCCGCATGATAGCCTTGTAAAAAATATTATTCATATGTTTCCTTGGTCCATGCAGTTTACGTTAGCTTTATGCATGATTTCAACTTATTATTGATAGAAGTATATGTTTCAAATTGCTTTATACATATATTGTTCTTATGGATGTTGAATCATTTTGCGTAAAAACAAATTTGAATCCAAATTAGTGGTCATTATAATTAATACTTTGTAAAAAACCCAAATCAAACGCACGGCATATATTTCCGTGAACGTTTGTCTATGAGTACAACAGTGCAAGATTATGCAATCATCACCCTAGGTCTTCCTCAACTTTAGTGTTGGTCCTGTCTACGTTGAGTGCCTCCAACTCCAAGCATTCCGTTTTTATATTGATAAATAAAGATACAACAAGCCAGGGCTCTGTCTATATATAGGTGGGCATGCAGAATGACCCAGGACAGACATGAACATGGTGTTGGTGAGGAAAGGATGGATGATGCCGTCCTTTATCGGTTTTGTCTTAGCTTGCTTATTTTGATACTCGATCTCCGAATTAAGTCCATTTATATGCAGGATCAGTACGTCAGACTGAGAAGCATCAGGATCTGTTATCCAAAAGTTTAAATACTGACTTGGTCAAATGTTGGCAGTATCACCTCTACGCTATTATAGCCTTGCCCTTTGAAATTTCTTGGTTCTTGCGTGGCCAAGGTAGTCATAAATCTTGCGTGAATATAGTAATGCTGTCCTGTTCTTTATCACTAGGTTTATCAGTGGTGTTTCGAGCTTGGTATTAGGGATTCACAAGTTTTGAAGGTATGAAAAGCACAACTAAGGACTTTGTGTGACATTATCAAACTTGCTGATATCTATAAATCAGCTGAGCCTTTGACTCTTTGAGCAAAAATGAAAATGAAGACGACTTGGAGACGTTAACTAGTACAAGGTGCCTTTGTGCACATCCAAAATGCCATTCCATGGATCTCAAAGGGTCATCTCTAGCAATCAGATCAGAACAGACAAACAGATTTAAATAAAAGTTCATATTTCTTTGCATTTTATCGTCTAATATATAGCAATGTTGTACTCAGGGCCGTCCCAATGATTTCAAGGGCCCTTGGGCAAGAAAGACAGTAGAGACCTAAGAATCTAATCTATACATTTTATATAAACAAACCCCACTATAGAATTCTCTCAACATGCAAGCTATCCACATAAGCAATTCACTAAGCTTGCAATTATAGCCAACTAGCACATGTAATTATGATAGCTACCTCTTCACCCACTAAGGCTATCTCCAACAAAGAACCTAAAAGGCAACTCATATCCAAAATGCCTTGTGCACAGTTAAAAAACGCCCTCCAACAGAGGAGGCAACGCCAACACCCAATTTGATTAGGAGGAGAGAGGGTAGCCAAAATTGAGTCGCTCTCTCTCCTCGACCCAATTATGCGCCATTGATGATGGTGGGCCCACGATGGGGAGCTGCCGGCGCGGCTATGACGGGACGCCGCTAGAGTGACCGCGGCGTGCATGCAATAGGGAGGTCCGCGGGGAGGCAGCTCACAAGCGCACCGGAAGCTTCGCGGGGAGGTCGCGCCCGCACCACCACTAGCAAGGGCTCGCCCGGATCTCGCCGATCCGCCCGCCCGAGGATTCCCTGGATCTCAGCGGCCGGTGCGAGACAGGGGGCGGGACGACATGGGTCTGCAACGAACGCGGCTAGACGGGACCATGGAGGGGAGCCGCCGGCGCGGCGAGGAGCGGGGTGCAGGGCGCGGTGAAGAACGGCGGCGGGGGGTGTAAAAGAACCAACCAACTAATATAATTACGGTGCACTAATCAAGCCACTGTGGCAGCTTAAGTAGTAAACCGCAATTATACCAGAAATTTAGGTCCGGAAATCTCGAAGGATTTCATCAACGTCACATACATCTCGGATCGTTTCCCAACATATGCCATCTCAGAATCATTGTGGATGCCAGGCTTTATGTGGGGTAGCTGACTCCTTATGTGCCAAAAGGATGAGCTTATTAAGTAATCATTTAGTGATAAAAAGGACTCCCTAGCTTATCCAATTAAGTTGGGGCCTACCAGCCTATGTTAGCACTCGCACTACTTCACTTTTAGTAGAAGCAACCAACATTTATCATGTAACGCATTGACCGAGTAAACATTAACCAAGCATGGATGAACATAACCACCTCGCGCAAAGAATATTGTTTATGACCACGCCACTGTCTCTCTCAAGTATTCGCTATCCGGAATGATGGGGATTATAATCGATTACTACTCACCGAGGGGGTATTCCTCACACAAACCGGGCATACTCCTCGAAAGTAGCCTTAGTCACCTTGATCTACTCGGGAAGAGAAGCGGGATCAACAACTCACCACCATGACCAAAGAAACTCCCGGCGGCCAACGGGTAAGCGTGCCCATCAAATGACAACGCCCCATCTTAAGGCCTCACAAACCGGGCACCTTGTTTTTCCCACCCCCATAATAGGCATGGATACGGAAGTTGAAACCCGGCCCAAGTAGATTCTAGGCTTCGCGGAATAGGCCCCACACGCCCTTTTCCAGCTATCTGTGAGGCATTGTTCAACATGATCGAGGACGTACAAAGCCATATTTCTTTAAGAGGTGATTTAGATGGCCTCATGATTATGTTCACTATCACTCTACACCAATCTCAATCCAAGGGATAGTAACCTTCTATCCGCGCAGATGATGGTCGATCACCTGTCTTCTACCGATTAAGTTGCAGACCTAACCAACTACGTAGCCCTGTACCTACTTTAGGATAACTTTTGTGGCAAGTAGTCCTAATGTAACAACGTTTCCGAGCAACTCCTATAACGTAATGCATCATATCAATTAAAGGACTCAAGTAAAGCATTTGCAAACCGTAGGAGAATGCTCCGGGGCTTGCCTTTGACGAAGGAGCTGGGTACATGGTTAGGACACTCGGGCAGGTCAGCTTCTTGTTCCTCTCCTTCGGCTACCTCCTGCAGCTCACGTCCGGCTCCTCAGGAACTGCTTGTGGGCTCACGTCCTGCGATCCTGTATGATGCAATGTGAGAATATAAATAATGTGCAAATAAATCGCAGTTGTTGAATAAATGATGTCATGATGAAATGCTTAACCACAGAATGAAATTACAGCAGCAAGCTACCATAATCAATCCTCTCAATCTACTTAAGAATATTGAACACCTCTCACACCGTTGTCGGGAACCGACAACAAAGAGACTAAGCCTCTACAGCAAGTACTATCTCTGCTATTCCTAAAATTCCCCAAAAATTACAGCAGCAAGTGCCTATCTAAAGTAAGCTACCACAGAAAATTCACCTTAAAACTCTAAACACAATGACCTACACAAAAATAACAAGTCAGCTGCCATAATTGGCCCTGAAAATACTTTGTACTACCAAAGTAGTGGACCTTCCAATCATCATACAAACAGGTCACAAGAAGTTTCATGGCCATAGCCCTATCCATTATTTTCCTATGAATAAATCAAGCAAAGTGCCAAAAAGTGCACTTGTACTACAACTCACATTTTTACCACTGCACATGGCAAGATCACACATCCAATAAGCAGAGCATAGCCTAACTAAGCTAGCAAAACAAGAATCACATTTTTTGAGCAACAGATAATTACTTTTACATTTATCTAATTAAATGCATTTCCTAAAAGTAAATAAAACTGTACACAAAAGTATGCCAAAAATGGCATCCCATAATTTTATTGCATAGTTTGTCACATCTGGGATTTTCGGCCTTGCTAGACACATGCATTTCATGAGCGTGAGCATCATCATGCATGGCATTAGCTAGACATGACATGTCATCTCATGTGTGATTGCTAGAATTGCTTGATTTATGCTTGAAATGCATGAAACATGATAAAGTAATACAAGTGTTTGGTGTTTGATCACTAAAACAATGTAGACCTACTTCGGGCAACAAATGAAGGTAGGTTTATATTGGCCAACTTGGCTAACCAAGTCTCTAGTGATGAGTTTATTGAAATTGATTTATAAAGTGATTTGCTTGGTTGTTTCAAAAGTGTTTCGAAAGTTCAAAACTAGCTTTTGACCTCTTAATGGTTTTGGTGTAGAATTTTATAAGGGTCAATTCTTCTAACTAAAACTTTTTATGAAAATGACTAGAAGATGCTCAAAATGGGGGATAAAGGCAGAACCTGGGGGCTGTTTTATTCTGAGTCATTTAGGATTTCCTGTGTCAAGTCGATTGGCATGCCGCGTTCTCCTAATTTCATATAGCAACTTAGTTTGTCCCAATTAGGATAAATGTTCCTAACATAATGGAGCACGACATGCCGAAGTTTGGGATCGATTAGAGTTAATTTAGCCAACCAATTCAAGGGATTGTGGGCCCAAGGTCAGGCTGGAATTTTAGATTTGGCATTGCCTTGTTGGACCTCCATTATCTTCTGATTCATTAGGAACTGGGCCAAAGTCATTAAACAAAAAATGATGAGCATCATCTGATGATTATTTTCTCTTTGGGGCCCATATCCAAATTCAGCCCATATTCGGCCCAAAACGCGAGCCCAATACGGCTCAAACCATGTCTCCCAGCTGTTCGGTGGAATGCCACGAAGGGCGACATGCATCCGCGAGCGTGGAGGCCGGCATGCTCGCCGCGCGCCCGGCCAAGCCTCCGTGTCGCCGCCTCGTCTCTCGGCCGCGCGAAGTGGAGGACAGCGCCGCGTCCCTCTTGGCCTCATCGTGCACTCCGCCTCACTCGCCTCGGCCTCACTCTCCCTCCCGCTCGTTTTCTCCGTAGCGGCAAATCGTCGTCGCCATAGCCGCTCGTTCAGCGAGCTCAGCTATTGCCGCACCTTGCTGTTGCCTTCGCCCACAAGCGCAGCAGCCACACCGCCACTCGCACTACCTCCCAGACCTAGCCACCGCCGACGAACAATGCGGCCTAACCGGCCGATTCCTCCGTCGTCACCATCTCCCACGTCGCCACCGCACACATCTTCACCAAAGCCTCCTCGCCTCGAATCAAAGCCGTCATCGTGTTCCTCATCTTGTTCCGCGCCTCCGACGCTCCTTCTCCATCGTCGGGCGTCGCCGGAGGGCGCTACCTCGGTGCGGCTGGTCGCCGGGCCGCCGGCGTACGCGGCCAGACCGCCTCGGGCGCGCTCCGCCCGCGCCTGGACCTCCAGCGTGTGCGCGGGGTCGTCTGTGCCCCTCGCCGCCCCTTGGTGGCCGCCGTCGGGCCCTCGACGGCCGGCGCCACCTCTTCCCCAAGCTCCTCTGCTTTCCTTCTCCGCAAGGACCTTGTGCAAGAATTAGACTAAAGGTGAGGTCCTTGGTGCAAAGTCACCAGACTCAACAGGTTCTGAAACCCGGGTTCGGTTAATTTCCAGTAAGCTTGGGGGGTTTTCTGAAAAGTCCTTGTCCTATTCGGTGGGGATAAATGAATTTCCAGAAAATAGGTTTAATCTTGTGAAATTCATATCTCCCTCATTATTGATCCAAATGAGGTGATTCAAGTTCCCATATTTTTCTTAGAAGATGAACTATGTGTAGAAAATACCATGTGCCATGTTTGATGAACTTTACTGTGTAGTTTTAATTAATCATTGGTTATGGATTAAACTAGGGAAATTCATAGATAATAGAGGGTAGCTCAGAAAAATATGGTTGTTGTTGCTATGATCTTGCATTGTCATGCTTGTGCTGTGGTAGTCTGAAATCAAGTATGCTTGCTGTGCTAAAATATGGAGTTGTAGTTCAAGTTTGATTTATGAGCTAGGAAGGAAATAATTCATAAATTGATTATATGGTTGTGATATGAGTTTGATAATTTTTATTGGCTCCTTAGACATCATAAGGTAGCTCTGTATGTTGTCAAATCCATGATTTGATCAACATGGTAGTACAAAGCATTTTCATGAGTCTTTGCTGTCCTGGTACTTGTGAATTTTGTATAGGTCAACTGATTCATCCAAATGGGTTGAGATTTGGATGATGAACTTTGTTTGACCTGTAGTACCTACTGTAATTTTTGTAGGATTTTAAGAGTAGCCAATCATGGTGCTCCTGTTCAACTCATAGATGTTCAAATTAGGGTTAATCCAATGATGCTATGGGTAACCCAAATATATGTTGGTTTTCTGGTTAACTTTCCTATAGATGAAAGTTATAGTATTAGCTTAGCTATCTACTTCTAAAGTTTGGTGGTCATTGGATTAGTGATTTGAGAGTTATGACCATTACAATTTGGTTGACAAAGCTGTTTAGTGGCTGGTTTGCCATAACCAGTTCTGTTGTTTTGTGTTTTAGGTGTAGTAAATCTGGGAATCAGCTTGTGATGTCTTCAGATGTTTGATGGAGATTTTCATAAGCTTTTGAGAATGTCTTCAATCATATCCATAGGACTTATGGATATTTAGTTATGATTTATTTACTAATCTGCTAGTTATATGGTTATGATTAGTATGAGTGATGTTGTGTGCCAGGCTTATTGTCAAGTGTTCATGGTGATTAGTGTTGTATGATGAGTGGTTAAGTAGTATGCTAAGATGAATAGGTCATGATGAATTGATTGAGATGATTGTGCTTAGGTATGGATCTTTGGCTTTACTTTTTGGCTTGTTTGCTAGTGATAGTTGGAGTAGAATTATTACTACATGAGCATTCATCATCATCGACCATATGCGATCGTGCATATGTCGACAACTATATTCATATATGCATCCATGCGTCATTCCAGGATCGCAATTAAGGAGTCGTCGAGAAGGACAAGGATCCCGAAGGACAAGTCGCGAAGAAAGTTCCCGCATAGGAGGTGATCGGGAATCGGACGTGAAGTGATCGAGCGTTCGGGACCTCGACTTTGCTCGACAACGAAAGGCAAGCCCTGAAGCATTTCTCCTACGGTTTGCCAAAACACTTGCGTCAATTTATTGTTTATGCTGCATTACGTGATAGGCGTTGATCGATACCCTTGGTGCATTACCCTGCGTTGATCGATGACCTCGTCTACTGCTGGAAAGAATAGCACGTTACCGGGAATTGGCTGTATGGTGACTATTGCCAAATCTTCATTTCTTGGTCTTGGCCTCCGGTGAGCCATGGTCCTCACCATGACTGGACGATTGGGGATGTTCAGGATGGTCATACCCCTTGGCCTGAACGGAGTCGGATCAGCTCGCTGGTATGCCATCACCTCTCCTTCCTCTAGTGGATGATCACTCAAGGACTGTGGACAGAGGGTAGCAGCAGGTTGGGGAGCTTGAGCTGAGAGCAATGGTGATGACCGGGAAGTGCAGTGTGGTTTTCTTGGAGCAGCACTAATACTGTCTTGGGGTGAAGAGCCTGAAGGAAGCGGGGTGGCTCCCTGCTGAGCAAAACCACTTGGGTTTAGGCTAATTGCCTCTGTTCCGTGGACCTCGGGAGTATGGGGCCCATCTGTCATACGCTGCGGAGCCTGGGTTAGTCCACGCGAAATTCTTATTGGCTCTTGAATCGGTGGGCAATGAGCGGCCACCGTCTGAGCGACCCAGGACCCAAAGAGCTTGACATTACTGTTCCTTTGGCCGGGCCAGCATCCTGTCCACCTCCTCCTCCTGAACCGGCTTTTTCCAAATCTTTTCCCGAGGCAGTCCCTCCCGGCCCATGGGTCAAACGCTTCCACTTGTGTCTGAACCAACAGTTAATTGAGACATGGCCCACACCCAGACACCCAAAGCATCTGATCCTCGATTTACAATCCCTCCTAATGTGGCTTTTGGACAGGCACCTAGAGCAAATCCCGGGTGCCAGAACTGTCCCAGGATTGCGTGCAGAAATTTGTTGACCCATCCCGGTGTGCAGAAATATACAACCGGTATATTTTCTGGTTTTTTATTTTCACTTATTACTGACGGGTGTAGAATCTCTGTGATAGGCCACTCCCATTACCATGGATTATCCTCGGCCGGATTCAAATACAATTGTGACTGTTGAGAGGGGTGTCTGACCGGAGAATCAGTATATGTCATGGCGTAGTGCAGAGAGGACTGGAAACTGAGGCAGAGTATGCTTTGGCTGGCCTCATCTATGCTGTGTGTGAATAGACTTGGCAGCAGCTTCCACTGCTACCCACCATCCTTGTCATGCACCTAGCGTTAACAAACAACTCTGCAGCTTTCCTTCTACGATGCATCTTGACATCTTGACATCTTGTCGCCGTCATCCTTGTCATACAGCTGCTGAGTTATGCATCAAAAATTTTGTTTAAGTTTATGCAACGATAAATGAGTTCCACCTTCATTTTCAAGTACATCACATCCTAATAAGATTCAGCATCTAATCACTGAGAAGATGAAATAAAACCGTGCAAGTCTCAAGAATACTCTTATACAAGAAGCATGCTCTCTGCAGTTGTGTAGCCATCTGCTAAGGATGAAGGTGCTACCTGTTAAGTAGCCACATTAGGGATGAGCTGGAGAATTAAAATTACTGGCCTACCAACTACTATCGACCTCTTAGCTACTACTCTGCGCCACGACCAGACAAGACTACATGTTCCTGGAGAGGACAATTGCACATGACAATAAGCAAGACTCTACATACTCCTATAGTCCTGTATAAGAAGCGAGCTCTCAGAATGTGTTCAGCTCTACCCTTGAGTTCTGTATTTCTGATATCAAACATGACAAGTGGACGACTATACATACTCCTATATACAAGATGTGTAGTGATTGACGTTCATAAATACAAATACACAATAAAGTGACGTGTATTATGGATCAAGCACTCTATTGATCCGGTACAACCATTCAGACTTTCCAATCATACCTGCGAACGTTATACATCACCAATAACAGTAAATAAAGAAGAATTAGAGAACTTTGATGATTTACATCCAAAATCGTGGAAATGAGAGAGCAATCATGCATCCATGTCGAGTCTTGATCCAAAAAACACAAACTTCCTCTCCCCATAATTATGGAGATCTAGAGCCACTGAAAAGTTAAGAAAAGAGAGAAGAAAGAGGATGGCAGAGCCTTTATAAACATCTTATGGTGTATCTGAACCCTCCTCTTATTTAAATTAATAAAAATGGCCACCACTGTGGGGATCTCCCCCACAGTTTTTGTTGTCAAAAAAAAAAAAAAATCAATCCTCCAAACCTCAGTTCAACAATTTGGTCAAATTTTAGGGCAAAGCCAGCGCCCCCCCCCCCCTCCCCCCCCCATTTTGGAAAAGAAAGACTTATGGGGAAGAAGAGGTGTTGCATGATCTTTCTTACATATCTGGACCATAGATTTGAGATGCTTAGAGGCAGACCCCGCTGTTGGAAAACCGAGGATCGACGAACGATCATAGTAACATAAAAGGTACACAAGGAAAATCGGCGACAAACACCTGTATCTAGGCTATTATTAATGAAACAAACACAACTCGCCTCATATGGAACACGAGAGGAGACTCGCCGGGCGACCCATGCCTGCCAGACAACAAACGTCGTAGCTGTCTCTATTTTTCTCTCGGCTCATCTTGAACACACACATTACAATGGTTATATATAGCCCAGCACACACCAGCGAGCACAGCACATATGCATGCACGCCTTCCACTTCTCTAGAGCCACAAACTCACGAGACGACAGCGCCATACGCATGCACGTCTTGCACTTCTCTAGAGCCACAAACTCACGAGATGACAGCGCCACCACTTTAAGAAGTGGTCCTTGTAGGACTCAACAACGACCAAGACTGCATGCACACACACTCTACCCAACATGCATCAGAAGTCGGCCACACAACTGCTTCACATGCGGCCACACGTCGCCCACACAACGTACTCGACTCGATCCCATGGACTCCAACGCGAGCACAAACATGCGCGCCATTGATGATCCAACCGACACACACCATGCAAGAACATGGCGTGTTTTATGCTAACAATCTCCCCCTAAACCACGACATCACCATGCTACCTGCCACATAGGAACATCGGTTTATCAACGACGTCTCCAAACAACGCCTTCTACCCCTCGACTTTCCGTTGCCAATGTTGCTGTAGCTTCCATCGTCTTCATCGCCACGGCCGCCGCTACGGCCTCGCGAACTGACATGGCCACCTCTGCATGCCTCATCTCCATGCAATCGACACAGTCTTCTACTAGGCGAAAAATGCCATTTCCTCGGCCGGCGACACACGCCGTCCCTCACACCTCCGTAGACCGCCACATGGTCTGGAGCTTGAGCGCCCCTCCACCATTGATCGCCACCTCATGCTGGCCACCACCAGCACGAACGAATCGCACGACGAGGCTTTGGAATCTCCATCATGCCGCCAATGACACGCTGTACCATGCCCGTACATGGTCCCAACGTCGACATCTTGAGCTGGATTTCCTCTCCCTAACCTAGGCTCCGGTACCAATTGTTTGAAAACCGAGGATCGACGAACGATCATAGTAACATAAACAATAGACAAGGAAAATCGGCGACGAACGCCGCGGTGACAAACACTTGTATCTTGGCTATTATTAATGAAAAAAAAAACAACTCGGCTCACATGGAACACGAGTGGAGACTCACCGGGTGACCCATGCCTGCCAGGCAACAAACGCCGTAGCGGCAACACATACCGGTACTCTCTCTATTTTTCTCTCGGCTCATCTTGAACACACATTACAATGGTTATATATAGCCCAGCACACACCAGCGAGCAAGGTGCATACGCATGCATGCCTTCCACTTCTCTAGAGCCACAAACTCACGAAACGCCAGCGCCACCACGCGTAGCATCTTAAGAAGCGGTCCTGACATAGAAACAACCGTTAATGCAATCCTAAAATAGAATACATGCACACACACTCTACCTAAAATGCATCGGTTGTCACCCACACAACTGCTTCACGGCTCGATCCCATTGACTCCAACACGAGCACAAACATGCGCGCCATTGATGATCCAACCTGACACACACACCATGCACGAACATGGCGTGGTTTATGCTAACACCCGCGTCCATGGATTGTATATGTCCAAATTGAGATGACCTAGTAATTATGATCTTTGAGTTGGGACAAGGTGTGTAACATAACTTTATAAGTTGGTACTATGTTGGTCTCAACAATTCTTATGAAGGATTCAGAACTTCAAAAAATCTTAACTTCAAGAAACAGAACTGTTGGTAAACTAACAAAAATCTATGAACTGTTTGAGACATACATAGTCACTGAAATGGAACAGCAACCAAACATGAAGCATCAACGACATCGAATTGGGGAACCTTTGATATGATTGCTAACAATTGTCTACATCCTCCAGGCTGGTTGATCTACATCTTCCCGAATTCATAGGGAGACATGTAAAACTAGCTTCATGTCCATTACGACTTAGCATAGGAGCTATGTCCATTCCCCAAATCTGGTGCAATATCACTGCGTCACAACAGCATCTACATAGCTCCTATGCTAAGTCGGAGGCGTTTGAGTAACTGAATTGATGCCTGGAGGCCATGGTGGAGAATCTGGCTGTGTTCTTTGGATGACGACACAGTTCTGTCCGGTACGACCACGGAAGGAACCCGGCCAAATGCTTCCATCAAAAATTATAACTATGTTAAACTAACCTAGCATTCGAAGAAGTGCTTCCATTGAAGATTATTACTAAGTTAAACTAGACAAGCAATCAAAGATGTGTTCAACATACACTATTTTTTGAAGCTGGACGTACACTATTTTTTAAGCTGGAAAAGGAACTGCCTTAACTGAAGGGTACCTATGTTACTGAATCTTTATATTTTAAATCTGATCGAAGTTTGTTTAGTGCTGTTTTGTTGAACATCTTTTGCTAGGGTAGATTTAGTTATTGCACAATGCTACCGCATATCATGGCTGCAATAATGACAACCTTTTTAGCTTGTAAACTTCCATAATGAATGAGAGTGCCTGGAAAATTTGTCACAATATTTGCGGTCGAACTAATGGAGTACCACTGATATGCCATGAAACAATAAGGTGTGGATCGAAATTTGTTGGAATTGTACTGGAGTATGGAAACACCCAAGGTTTCAGAAATAAAAAAAAATATGAATATGAATTTTTGACCTAGATGGTTTGTGTTGCAAATTTGGGACTGGGATTTTATCGTGAAGGATAAGTAGAACGAAAATGCTATCCCAACACCATTTATCGCGAGCATTATTTTGCTAGTTGTAGGGTGTTCTTTGCTCGCTTCTAGTCTGGCATGCATGTATTTCCACCACTGCTAAGCGTACAAACTCCAACTGTCTCTTATGATATAAGCGTCACCACCCCATGCCCACGGTTCTGCGCTACCGCCATCACTGCCCCATGCCAACACTCTTCACTTGACGTGTTGGGAGCATATCGCCAGGCCTGGGGTATGGAGATGGATTGGTTGGTGGGGACCAGGAGAGGATAAGATGGATGTAATTTGTTTAGAGGCAGGTAGACAATATATTTTCAGTGTGCCATGTACGTCAAATAAAATAGAGCGAATTGATTAAAGCAGCCAAATAATTTTTCTGCGCTCAAACATACCAGGGAAAAAAATGAACCAAAAGAGTTAATGAACCAACGGGGAAAAATGAACCACGCATAACATTTGTCTGTTCGCTGCCCAGGAATGCAGAAAATATGAGATGTGCTGCTACTGTTCCTGCAGGAGAAACTCGACGCCCTTGACAACTCTTATTCATTTTAATACATTATAAAGTGTTACTATGGCCATTGTTTGCTACATGTCTGGGAGGGGTGGTACAAATGGTGGGTGACATTATCTTGAGTTGCTACGTGGAATGGGGAAAAAACTCTTGAGCATCAATCCATATATAAATAGAAGTTATGTTGCACATGAATCCACTTAGAAAAATATCATGTAATATAGGCAGCTCTCCTCACCCAGTGATTACATCAAGCATAAGGCCATAATCATGGTCATAGATTGGCATATGAGGTATATTGGGACATTTTCAAAAAAACCAATGGAATCCAAACTGGTGCTCATGTTGAACATGTTAAAATCTGTCCATAGCAAGTAGTTGTTCTGAACGTAGATTCTGAGGCTGGATGCATGGCAGTGAGCAAGCCCTTGACAAAAGCACGGGTGTAGAAAGAGCAGGGCAATTGTTAATAAGGCCTGTATAGACATGGTGCAACCAGGTAGAAACAAGGGAAGACACAGGGTTGAGAGGAGCCGGGAATATTCGTTCATGAACCTGATGGTGGCCTAGAACCAACCAAACAATAGCTACTAGCCAAAACCAAGCCACCTTGCCTCCTTGAATTAGGTGGCAATCGTTCCATCAACAACCATGGACGGATTCCACGACTTGCAGCAATGACGTACGATACCAGCGTGCTCACTCCCATACAGTAGAGAGTATCTTTCGATGGCAATTATTTGCAGATGTTGAGGCAATAACATAGGCATCATGCACCACATTGTAGTAAATCCATCTCGTCCATCATTTTTTGTTCCCTATGCAAGTGTGTTGAATGTAAGAACAATTTACAATGTTAATCCCAAAGGAACATATGAAGCACATGAATTTGACTATCTAAACATCAATGCAATTAACTATTGCTATATTAATTAGTCATACTTATTAGATTACAAAAATAATAATTTTTTTCTAATTTTATTATAAATTATTGTTTCTCTGTTCTGATATATTTTAAAAATAAATATTAAAATTAACGTCATTACTCATTAGTAATAACTATTGAAAATGCATGTGCGACACGCACATGTCTATATTGTATTTTCTCGTGTGTTATGATGACAAAATTTTTGTATCAGCAGAGACACATTTATTTATGTCATAAAAAATCATCTTTACAATTCATGACTTGTTCCTTTATTAGTAATCTATCCTCCTGGTATCTCAAGAATTAGCATATATCAAATTGAATCATAGAAACATATATTGGACTATAGTGAGATACAAAACCATTTATGTATAGTAGAAAGTATTTGATGTACAATGAAATAATTATTTTTCAAGAAAAATCTACAAATACTTCATTATTTAAACAGGGCTCCACTGGTCCTGAAGCAATGTCAAGTAGGTATTCTGTATAGAGTACACTCTAATAAATTGGTTGAGGCCCACATGATACATCTAGTTTCTAGTTGGCTGATGAGTAGGGAATACTAGCTCTGCTTCTATAAAATGAATGTTAGGGTGCATCATTTCTAGACAAGAGGCATTGCCGATGATGACCATCTACCCGAGCCCATGATGGAAGGTCAAGTAAAAATGAATTAAGAATAAGAGGCATTAGGATATATCATTCATCCATCTTCTCATGCGACAGGTGATGTAGCGCGAAGGTTTGTAGGTACAACCACACCTTACACACACTGCTGTGAAATCACCAGCAAGATGGACAGCTGACTGTAGCTATGAAACTGGATGTCTTTGAAAGGGACATCATGCTGCAGCCACTGTCTAGAAACGTAGCACTTAGTGCATGCGGCCTTCAGGATCATGCTGAACAACGTCAGAAACATTTCAGTGTAGCCCTGCTGCAGTGCTCGCTCCCATCGTGGCACAGTAAATTGCAAACATGAATACTAATGTATTTTTTTCTCGAATGTGCAAAAGATTTGCATATCATTGTATCAAGTAGAAGAGTTTGACAAACATAAAACACGCATGTGACAGCGTAGGCGGTCAACACAGCCGTAGCCGGACCATCCTAATGGGGAATCCCTAGGTCGATATTACATAAAGAAACAACCGACGCCGACGCCGGCGCTGGCACCCACGGCGACGGAGGCGCCACGGTCGTTCGACCGAGGTCGACTTATCCAGCAGGACGAGCATCGCCTAGATCTACCCGTAGACACTGTCGCTGTTCCCAGGTGCCGCACATGTTCGCGACATCATGGAGGACCCGATGTTGGAGGAGTTCGTTGGAGGAGTTCGCCGCCTCGATCACTAGCACACAGTTCGTAACGGGGCCTTCCTTTGAGTGTGTGGTGTTACCTTTTGTGGCTCCCCCGCTCCAGGATGAGGCCCCGGCAACGGCGACCGCCCTTCTGGATATGCAGAACCTTTTGGGTTGTGCAGGCCCAGAACCTTGATATGTTATGTGGTTCAGTGGACCCGGAGGGGGAGTGGCAATAGCAATGGGCTGGGCCGGCTACAGAGAACCGGGCGGGCACTGGCAAACGGGCCAGGCTCGGGCGGGCACCGGCAAACAGGCCGGGTCCAGTAGGCCCGGTTATAACACGTGGCATGAGCTCCTGGGCCCGGTCTAGAACCCCAAAACAAACCCCGGGCAGTCAAAGGTGGCATGTACCACCGATGTGTGACTAAGGGGGAGATTGTTGGGGTTAGTCCCACATCGATAATTGATGGTGGGGGAGCACAGCGTATAAGGGGGGCGGTCCTCACCTATTAGACTAGTCTTTTTGGGTTGTGCAGGACCAGAACCTTAATATGTTGTGTGGTTGAGTGGACCCGGAGGGGGAGCGGCACCAGCAAACGGGCCGGGCCCGGGCGGGCGCCGCCAAACAGGCCGGGCCCAGTAGGCCCGGTTCTAACAGTGACGACCACAAATTAATTCATGAAGGGATGTTTCTAATTTAGCAAAGATTTTCTACTATTTGTAATGTTTGTCTAGGGTCTCAGGTACATTAAAATTGAAACTCCAGAAACAATGACAAATTATTAATATTAGCTTTTATAAAATAAAGAATAGATCATGTGTCAGCCTTTGTCTATTCAAATTAGAGTACAACAAATGTTGATTTTTTTCTGTTTTTTCTTTTACAATTTCCTTATACTATATTGTTTGCGTACATCATGTGCAGCTTATGACAGACGTCTAAAACAATCCTTAAAATTGTAATAGTAATGAAAGACTGTTAGATTGTATATATAGTTTAATACGGATTAAATACTTTTAGGCTCACG
Source organism: Themeda triandra (assembly GCA_018135685.1). Taxonomy (NCBI): domain Eukaryota; kingdom Viridiplantae; phylum Streptophyta; class Magnoliopsida; order Poales; family Poaceae; genus Themeda; species Themeda triandra. The sequence goes on from JAENPR010000761.1 coordinate 188,580, forward strand.
TTGTGTGGCTACTTGCTACTTGCCACTTATATTTATAGCATTGAAGAGGAGATAGCCGTGCACGATCCTATATACTCGAACATTTTTAGACAAGTAGCATATAGAGAAATTGAAATGGGCTGAAGTTCCAGTAGGTGCCAACTCCTCCTGTTTTTGTCAAAATATGGTGGAGAGCTATAGATAAATTGAAATAGGCTTAAGTGGCGTCAGGAAAATCTAGCCCAGTAGATCAACTTACATATACCGAGATAATAACTCACACATGCAGATGCCCCGTGGCACAGCAAATATGTGCCAATGCTGACTTCTTTCTCCTGTTCCAGTAGTGTTTTGTATGTAAGCTGTAGCAGTCGCTCCCATTGTCCATTGTGCTACGGACAAAAGCTTAGGTTATATTGTACAAGTTCCTTGTTGACAGGAGAATTATGTACAAATGTATAACGCCATCAAGTTATCAACCTTATTACATAATTACATGCTGTCTATCAACCCATCCTTCAAATAGGAAGGGCCTAAATTTTAGGATATATAATTACATATTATCATCTAATATCTAGGACAAATAAAACTACTTATATAACTTGTTTTTTCTCTTTATTTACTTTCTAAGAACATTGCATTAAAGATACTTTGTTCATAGTAATTTTAGTTTGCCATACTGTACATTGTTGGCTGCCTGTGCACAGCAACCGGTAGGGTCAGAGTTGGTTGATCGGAATCTTGCAAGGGGGCATGGTCACAGCCGTATATATGTATTATGTATATACTAGTCCGTCAACCCGTGCTCCCGCACGGGTTAATCATGAGATTTTAAGTAATAGAACCCTTCCTATCTAATTAATATGTATTGTACCTACTAAAATTACTTGATATCCTTACATATCTCTACCACATCATTTAAATTATTATGGTGTTTATTTCAGCCTTGAAATGGTGATGATAATATTGTATGTTTCCATCCTGGTTATTTGATTTATAGGACTTCAGGGTTGACATGATTTTCTCTATTGTAGCTTTGTTATATATGATCATTAAAAGTGACAATATATAATTGGATCTATATATGTATTAATCAATAATGTGGTGTTTAATGGGGAAGTTACCTATAGAAGAAAGGAGAAGCAAAGGTAAAATACCTTTCTGCTTTTGAAGGTTGTCTTCGTCGTTTCATCAAAGATCATCTTTTGTAATCAGTAAGTAGAGAAGATGGTCGTATATGTTTTTTTTAAATGCTAATTGTTCTGCTCTTTTCTGTGTGAATAAGATAGTGTGTCAATATGTTTAGACTATGAATTATACATGGATCATTAAATTGCATATGTTATTTCGACTTTTATTTCCTTGTTGGCTGGAGAGTCTTAGAAAATTTATTTCTAAAGTAATAAAATATGTTTGCCAACAATATATATAGGAATATATATTTGGGATTAATATTATTTGCTTTTGCTTTTGATGTCATTTTCTTTTGTGCAACATCAGGTTTCCTCCTTCAGTCCAATTGATAAATATGAATTTATAACTTTGTTTCTAAAAAATATTGAGGGATCAACTGTTGATTATATTTATGTATAGAAAGATAGGAGATATAGTTTTTATTTTACATTTATTTGCATTTGTGTATGACCAAAACTACTGCATCCATTGAAAACATATATGCATGCACATATATGGAACATTGGCATGTAGTCCTATGAAAATATTTTAACATGTATATACATCAACATATATAGCTGTATGCATGCTCAAATAAATGTAGTGCAGGCTTGGATACATTATATATATTGCCCCTAGTAAAAAACCACATCAGCGTGTGGTGGTTGAATTAAGGATATTAATTAATTAATAATTAATAATCATATTATGCGTATAGCACTTGCTCAATAATTTAGTTGACGCAAATACCATGCCTATGACACAGTAAGATATACACAAAAAAAAACGTCGGATCTATCTAGTGTCTATTACTCCCTTCATCCCAAATTATAAGTAATTCCAAGAACTTGGAGAGTCAAACATGTCAAGTTTGACCTCACTTACACAATAAGGTAATAATGTTTAGGATGCCACCTAAGTATCATTGAATTTTTCCTTAATTATATTTTCATAGTAACCTATTTGATGTTATAAACCTTTATATTATATTTCTCTGTAATTTTTATCTAATTTGAGATGTTTTGGCTCTCCAAGATTCTTATAATGACTTACCATTTGGAATAGAGGGAGTAATTATTTAGGTTATAAGAGATAATTTAAAGATTGATGCTTGAAGACAAATTCAGAGATTGTCTAATGTTTATTGTGTATAAACTCTGTCCAGCGGATACAAATTTAAAGAAATCAGCGCAGAAGAGCAGTACTCATACCATGTGCATATTATAATGATAGAATTAATCTACTACTTTGTTGTAGCATAAATATTTGCTTAGAATACCAAATTACCTAAATTACCATTTACATTTATTTAATTAACTAAAATTGATGTTGATCTATTTGTATGTAGACATTCAAAAAAAAATCTATTTGCATATAATAAAGCTCACGTGGGAAATTTTTGCTTCCGATCATCTCAGGATATAGTCCATGATGACATAAGTAAAAATTGTTAGTAGTGATGAACTTGTGTTTGCTATCTATTGGTCAACTGACCCGACACTTTTTGTACAGACATAGTGACATTATAGGCTCTATAGCTAGAAGGTTAATTGGTTGGCAAAAAAGACATTTGCATGTTGACTCGAACCAACACTAACCTTGTGTTTGGCGTGCGATCTTGCGGTGGAGAGGACGCCCAAATTGTCATCAATCTTGTAGAGCCAGTGGTGCATGAGCTCCATCTCGCAGCAATATATCTTCTGCCCATGTAACCATTATTTAATTACTATAATACACTAATGACAATAGATTATAGCTAGATATGTGGGTGCGTGCACATCTTAGCGGTGTTCTCCGTCGTCTATTGAAGAGTGGGGCAACACGCAACCCAACCCTGCCCACCTGCCTAGCGCGTACTGCTGCATTGCATTGCGAGGCAAACTGACGCTGCTGATTTAAGCTGTTGTGGGCATACCTGTCCATCAGCAGCTCATCCATGAGACAATAGGTGTGCATGATATTCCCCCAATCTGGCACGCTCCTCCTACTAATGTATGAAATTTGTACGTCCAAGATCAAATCGGAGATCGATTAGGCAATAAGATGGCAAAGACAACTTATCACATCCAAAGAAACCGACCAGAGGATCAAGATATAGATGAGGATTGCCAAAACTTGTGACAGATTGGGGAGGGAAGCGCAGCCACGTACGTAGCATGCAATATGGAAAGGTTAGATACTTTTTTTTTTCTTGTTCATGGGACTATTTTTGGCGGCGGCTGACCATGCTAATAGCACGAGGGAAAGATTGCAATAGAGGAATAATGTAGTCGGGGCCTTGGCTAATACCACGGGAGACAATTTTTATTTTCTTCTTAATTAGATCTATTATTGAGGTTAGCAAAAAAATTATTGTTGCGTGATTTCCGGCCTTTGGCTAATTCCACGTGAAGACAATATATAATTTTTGTTTTCCTTCTCAATTAGATCTATATATTATTTCATGATTTTCATAATGGCAGGTGGGTAATTTTTAGAACAAACTAAATAGATCTAACGGCTAATAAAATTAATCATGATCAGATTGATGGCTAGATCTTTCTGATTATTGTGAGAATTTCTAGAATTTATTTTTTTTTCTAGCGCATCTGGTGAGAGTTAACGTGGTGCCTCCGTTGAAGCCTCTAATTAGCTAGATCTTTCTGATTATTGTGAGAATTTCTAGAATTTTTTTTTTCTAGCGCATCGGTGAGAGTTAACGTGGTGCCTCCGTTGGAGCCTCTAATTAGTAATAGTAAGATATTTTACGATCTTTGTGTGGTGGTTTATATATAATTGTTTTGTAGACTTCATACAGGGCTTATAAAACATGTAATCAAATGTTTTCAAAAGTTGTTATTTATTAAGTTCTAGTATTTGTACATAATTAAAGTTACTGATGTTACATATATAATCTTTAACGGCCAGAACTTGTTGAACATTTCATTAATTTTTAATGACCTAAGCAAGGGATCTGCATGTTCCGTATTCGAAGTCTCAAATAATAGCAATATCTTTGATCACCTAAATCCATGTGTGGCATGCATAATTGATTGTTCAAAGTCTCAAATAATTGCCAGGTCCATCCAGTGTCTATATGCCTTTTTTTGCTTGACTAATTTGAAATGTGCGTGGGTCAGCATCACTTTTTTGAATCTTTGAAAAACTAAAAATTTTAAACTCCATGATCGAATCTGCAATTGGTGCAATGCGTGGGTCAATTTGTAGTGGGTTACACACACACACTACAAATGATTTATAGAGGTGGCTGTGATTCAGTGTCGCATCTGCAAATTGATTTGCAGAGGCAGCTAATGTTACCAGCCGTCTCTAAACATTTTACCAAACAAGGTTCAGACCGAATTTATGATTTCTGTACACACACATATACTTATATGTATACAAATCAAGCAATATATGCCATTGCTTTAATATGTCATCTAGTTTAATTGTATATACATATATACACACACAAGTACAGCAGTGAGACCTGTGCTATATATGCTGGAGGTGATACTGAAGAGGCAAACAATGTTGTATATAGTTGACTTGTTCATTGAAGTTATGTTCTCAAGAGGAAATCAAAAGAAATCAATGATGATATGACCTTCATAACATTATGGGATCATGCCAAGATTTTGTTTTTCAATCCAATAGGTTTGGTAGCCAGGTTGTTTTGAGATCTATGCTACATATGACAGACGCGAGACTGGATACAAACAGAGTTGTGTACGGAGAGGGAACCATTGATACTTGTTTATTGCAGTTAGCCTCTCAAAAGGAAATCAGATGAAATCAGTGATAATATAAACCTTGATTGCATTATGAGATGACGCAAAACAATTTTTTTTTTAGGAAACTGGAGGGGCCAGGGCCCCTACAGGGATTTATTTAAAATTAAACAAAGTCTTACAAAGAAGAACGAAAGAAAGGACAGTTACATCAGGAATTAATGAACAGAGAAAGAAATGAAAAGAATCAGAAACAACAAAGCACTTACTACAGATTTTCGATCCATAAATCAAAGGTTGCCGCAAATCTTGTCTTGACCCGTAGGGTTAAGATTCTGAGTTCCTTGTCAAACTTTTCTTTTACCCTGCCTAGTTGAGCCTGAATTCCTTCAAAGACAGAGTCATTCCTGCAGTTCTAAATTGACCAACTCATTAGGATTGCAAGTACCATGAAGAAATTTGGGTTTGCTTGAAGCCTTATCTCCCCTATTGCCTGAAAGATATCTGTCTGATTAGCCAGATTAATCCCAATCATATCCCAGAATTGAACTGAGAATGGACAAGTCAAAAACAGGTGCTCCATTGTTTCTTCAATTCCAACTTGATACAGTACACAATTGATTGATGGAAGTTGCATTCCTTTTCTGCTTAGCACATTCCTTGTGCTCAGTCTGTCCTTCATCTCCATAGCCAAGAGAATGGCTGTGGTACAATACATGTTTGCTTTAACTTCTACTAACCACTGCTGCCCGCGCTTCGCTGCGGGTGATGTGCTTGGTATAGGAAATCTTGAGAAATACGATAAGAAAAGTACATGAAATGTTGGAAAAATATGGAAAGAAAAGCTAACATGTCTTTTTTCCATTACATTGTTGTAAAAGAACATAGAGGTTGGTTGTCATTACATGATGCCTATTCTATGCCGGCAAATTAATACCACGTTAGTGTAAACAAGTGTTTGATGGAGCTGGGTCCAAGCAACTAACACATTGAGATTCAAAGCACAACACTGGGTGGGATTACATCATAGATGAAAAGAGTAAAGACTATAGCAAAGTACAACAAAAGAGTGAATCAGGATTCACTCCCCTTAGGCAAAAGAACGTGTACATAAAACTATTGAAGTGGGGAGCTCAAACAGCTAACTCCGCTAGAGCCAAAGCATTACTTTGCGTGGGATTACATAATAGGTGAAAAATATAAGCACTACAACACGGGGCCACGACGAAATCGAAAGCCCCCTGTGGAACAGCTATCACATTGGTGTGTTGCTCGGCACACGCTGGTATCGAGGTCTTTGATCAGGACTCATTGCGGGGTTATACTGGTACCTTTGCTTAGAACAAAATATTTTTTTTGAAAATAACCTTATGTCCTAATGGAAAATCCACAATTGGGTGATGGAGTAACGCACTTAAAAAGAATGAAGAAGTTATTGGGGTCTGAATCCATATGAAGGGCTGGTATATGCTGAGTTGAAGGAAAAGAAGAAAGAGAAAAAACAGAGAAAAGCTGGAGTTTCATCGCTGAAGAAAATAGGTCAGGAATCCTATGACACATGTGCTTATCGCTCTGCTCACGATCGTTGTGTCGTATTCACCCATTGGGTCACATCTGGTCTCGTTCACCCATGCTTCCTTTCTCCCTCCTTTCTGCGCTCATGTCAGTCCTCCGTGTTCACCCCTGCGTTCGTACTCGACATCTCCGCGTGGCCTCGGTCATTCACTCGTCTCACGTCACGTGAATTCCGCTGTTCCCCCTCGAGCATGATGCCACGGTCATGCCGCCAAAGCCAATGATGCCGGCGCACCCGAGCCCTAGCCCCACCTATCAACTCGTCCCGACCACCCACTATAGCCACCCATCATGCCTTTCCTTGTTAAATACAGTCCCACTGTAGACTGGTCAAGCTTCTCGGACAAGTCTTGCCCAAACCTCTACAAAAAAGAGCCACCCAGTTGTCTTCACCACACCCCACACTCGCTAACCATTCCCCAACCTTCTTCCTTCCTAAGAAAAAGCCCATGGCCTCACAAGAGCCACTATGCCCCTGCCTTCAGTTCACCAACCCTCCTATCCTGCCCATAAGGCAGGCGGAAGGAGTTTGGACCAGCAGCACCTGCCAGGGCGTAGAGGGATTTCCCAAGCTTCTGTATACCACCACGCAGTGGCTAGGAATCCGAGATCATCCCGAGTATGAAGGCTGTGAGTTCGTAGAGCATGGCATCGAGCGGTGTGAAGTCACCGTCTACATCGGGAGGAGTGAGAACTCCCCCGGCGTAGATGGTTGGAGCGCCACCACCATTGTCTTTCTCTTCCCCGACACTTATCAAGCTGTAGCTCGCAAGGCCCTACAAATCCTATGCCAGATCTATGCAGATCCCCTTGCCCGCGCCCCGATGAGGTTCTTTCCGCCTTCGGACCAGGACTCTCCATTCTGGAGAACCTGCATGGAGGCTCTGCGAGGACGTCCCCTGCAAGCAGTCGACCCCACCGTGGTATCCCTGGCCACATATCTGCTGGCCTTGGATCAACACCACGACCAGCTGGCCACAGAGTTGAGGAAGTGCATCATCCGAGCCGAAGAGGGCGAGCTCTTCATCCGGAAGCTCCATGTGAGCCTTGCCATGGCACGTGCCCAAGTTGCCACTGCCGAAAGCCGTGAGACCATCACCGCTGAAGCCATGTGGGAGGCGGGAGAACGCTACACCAAGCAGCTGAGAGATGCCTACCTTGTCGCCGGAGACCAACGAAGGATGCCTGCCCCGAACGGGCAGCGACTCCCGATCATGGAAGGGATACCCATCTATCCCTGGGAGTGGGAGAGGAATGTGGTAGCACCCACCGTTCCGCCGCCCACTCCCGTGGAAGCCTCCGAGGTTGAGTCTCCCCTTCTCTGCACACAGCCCAATCCTGCCGAAGAGTCTCAGGAGAACAGCCGTGAAGCCATCTACCTCGACGAAGTAGATTAGCTGCCGTGGATATGTACCTTGGTTCTGTAGTACGTGTCCTTGCACTTCTCCAAATGTTGTACCCTTCTGTTGTACTTTGAAGCAATGTGTTCGTCTTGGAGCCTTATGAAGTTGTGTGCGGTCTTCTGAAAAAGCGTATCGTTTCTCCACAATAATTATGTTTTGTGTGTGTTTAATATCCTGGTAATCACAATTAGTTAAGATGATTAGGTAGTCGCTTTAGTTCTAGGTAGTGGTATAGCTTTTCCGTATAGTTTTAGCCCTGTGCGAGATAACCGTTGCCATCCTCTTTTCCTTTACAAATTGATGCCCTCAGCTCTCGCCTTCACGTCCGTACCGGACCCCCCTTTCCTTTTCCCCGGTAACTGGGCCATCTCATGTTCTCTTGACCATGGTAGAAGATCTAACTCGAAGTTTGTTGTTCGGAGCGGTGACGCTACAAGAATTCTTGTTTGCTGATGAGGGTCATAGGGCTCTATGATGAAATTGGGTGCCACATATTCTATATCTCTTACTTGTTCTCCAGACATGGCCAAGTGCTCAGCCATTTCTTTGCATATTTTCTAGATATCGAACTGATATGTTTGTGTCCTTCTTGGTCGCGTGGCTATAGTATATAGTTGACGCATTTTTGATACTAAATAATTAAAGTGTTGGTATACTTATTTGGTGGTATTGAAAGTTAAAGTATTATGTTGATTTCAAACCTGGTATACTTATCATGGTGGACTGTAGGTTGTGGATGCTTGTGCTATTGTCCAGGGGTTGCTTGCTGCGATGGATAATTTTACCGAAAATGCATTGTTCCGACAGGGACAAAAGAGTAAGATAATAATTTGTGGTGTTTTAAACGACATTTCATGTGTTTGTTGGCAGTTATATTTAGAGAGTGGTTTTACTGAATCAATCTGTCTGCGTTAGATTCATAATATTTGATATTTTAAGTAATTTTGTATTCTGAGTAGAGGTCAATTTTCAGGGTTAATGTATCGGTTACAACAAAAAGTGAATGGAGTAGATAACGGTGTCAGACTATTGTAAGCAATATATTTGTTTTCTTGATTATTATTTCTAGGCCACGCAGATGGTGAGGCCACGCAGATGGTGGCTCTAAGAACCAATGAAACAATAGAATATTATGCCTAGGACTAAATGGAGGAACGAAACGTTGATGATGACAATGCTCCGACGTGGACAATAATTATTGTCGATGCAGAGAAGAAGACCTTCCACTGTTGTTGCTGCCAGTGCCATACTCACTCGGTCCAAAAAAAAAGACCTTATCGCTTCTCGAGAAATAGCTTGCCGACAATTATATATTAAAATATATTAATATTTATGATAAGTAATTAGTATCATCCGAAAGATCTTTAAATCTAGTTTTATAATAAAATTATTTAGATATATAAATAGTGCACATATTTTTTTACAAATCGAGTCAAACTTGTGACATAAAAACTCAAAACGTCTTTCTTTTTATGACGGAGGGAGTAGCTGACACACCAAGAGGGCAATTATTATAGACGGTACCCATCAGCCTTTGAGCCTAGCATGCACACTAGTACACGCCACCCCTGCGCTGTTCCAATTGCAGGCACAGAAGCACCAAAGCAGCAGCGGGCCCTGGTCCTTTCCAAGCACCAAGCCGGCAGAGGCAGTGCATGGAGGCTTGTGCAAGTACAAATGTCCACCGTCCATGCATGGTCAAGTGGCATGTCCCGACCTGTTTTTATTTGGCACTAAATGTGTTCACCTGCTTTCGACCTACTTTGCGCATGTTTCAAATTTACCGAGTGAATTTTACAGCTTCTGCTCATTTACCTGCTGACTTGCGTACTGATAGTAGATTCTTGTTGTAAAGAGAAAAAAATATGATGATTCTAGATGCAGTGTCCTGCCTCTAAATTTACTATAGCAAATTTCTACATGTAAGCTCGTGCATGTACATAGAACCTATTGTGCATTTATCTGTCCATTTGCTCCATTTAATGTTGGTTGAATACTTGAATATAAATTTTCATGTCCTGGTAGATTTTCAAAGATACAAAATGAGCTTGAAAAATTACGAAATTTATATGAGAGATAGATTATGATTTTAGATGAATTTAGAAAGAAGAAGTGATGGGATCGGAGGTCGGATGGAGAAGATATTAATTTTGCAAGGTGGTCGTCTGAATAAATGAACATGAACTTTTGGAGAGGAGGCAGTGAACACGTGCACTTGATTGTACGTGATTGCTGGAGAGATTGCTTGTGCATGTGTTGTTCGGGCCCCACACGTCATGCACACATGCATGGGAAGGAAGAGAAAGAAGCTAGCACAAGGCCACGGCCACGAGTGTTCTTCATGCTCGTGCATGGACGCCATGGCCGAGAGCTCGTGGAGCTCTTGGGTGGCTCGGGATGGCATGAGAGGAGCTGGAAGAAGGCAACATAGAGAGTGGGAAGAGCAAAGGGATGCTCATGAGCTGCTCACCTCGTCCTGCGACGAAGGTCGGGTTCGGCTCGCACGCACGGCCGTATACGGTATACGCGAGGCGAAGCGAACCGAGAGCTAGCAGGCAAGCAAGTGAGCGAGCTGAGCGTGCTGCTGGGTGGAGGAAGCTCGGCCTCGGGTTTTGTAGACGATGGCCGCGGGGAAGCTGGGCCAACACTTGACAACTTGTCGTAATGGCGTTGCTATGCTGCTGCTGTTGCTTGTAGGATAAGGTGAAGAGGACGAGGCAAAGTTAGGCAGGGCGGTGCGGCGCATAGCTGAGGCTTGCTCAGGTTGCATGCATGCATATATTCTTTACATGCAACGGACAGTGCCTATGCTGTGCATTGCTTTCTGCATGTGAAGGACAGCTACAATTTTTACGTTGTCGTTGCTTGCATGTATGCTCATTCAATTTCTCATCCATTTCATTGAGTGCATTGTTTGCATACATGCGGAAAGGATGGCCAGTAGTGAGCAACTGTATCTGGCCGTGGAATTTCTATCTAACGCACGAGCTGAATGAAGCCTACGTGGACACCTTGGGAGGCCGCCTATGCGGCGTGCCTTCATATCTCTAATTAGACCTTTGATACTGAGAATTGTCCCCCACTGGTTTTCCATTCATCATTTTGATCAACAATGTTCAACCCATTTTTACAATTCTCTAGCCTCTGAAACTGCTGGAATGCTTCATAACAAACAAATGTTTTTCATGCCAAAAGGTTTGGAAGGGCGAGGGAATATGCACAGATCATAGTTTAAAAATTCAGTAGAGAACGAGAACCGATGCTACCAGACCCCGGTGACATTTCTGTTTGACCTTGAACGATATGGATGCCAGCACCCCAGGTGTGGCTCATTGCTGGTCGGTATTAACATGTTGCATTCGCCTCCTTCCTTTGAATCTATCTGCTATCCAATCCTGGCGCTCATGTATCAGTCAGTCTACATGGTCAAAGTGAAGATGATCACTAACGAAAGTATCCCCTGGGCAGAGAATGACTTTTCTAAGGCAAGAAGTAGAGCAGCTTGCAATATGTTGAATCATCCATAGTCCTCACAGGGTCAGGACTGAACGGGTAATGAACCATGCAGAAAATGAGTCGAATAGAGGTGCTGAACTACCAGCTACCCCACGTCGAGGAGCATAGCCAGATGGCTAGCATAGAGCTCATGCAACGTATCAAGAAGACTGAGATAACAGCTCAATAAATAATTGATGTTCATCCGCGGCAGCCGAAGCTGTACTGCAAATCAGTTTAGAACGTCCCTCATCTCTCTGACCTTTGTGAACCACTCCTGTGTACTGTGTGGTACAAACCAAAAGGTGTAACTGACTCTCTAGCTTCTTTTCCAACGTACTGCTGCTCTGTCTGGTGAACACCATGTAAGGTCTCTGAAAAATTCAATCTCAGCATGTGCTGCCTCTGAAAAATTGAGGTACATTAACTACCGCCTAGGATTGAATGATATATATATTATGATTTGATTATGGAAATTTACAATATTTTTTATTCTATCTTCTATTGAAAATTTATAAGGAGATGAGATGCTGACTTCCAAAAAAAAAAACGGTCCATGATGGCTCAAAAGCACACGTATTCCAGCTTAAGAATTTCTCATGCAGATCGAGAAAAGACACAAAGAGCAAGCAGGTACGGATCCCATTTGAATGGGCCGGCCCGTTTTAGCGGTGCCCTAGGGGCGCGCCCCTGGCCGCTCCCGGCGACCCGCCGCCGCCCGCCGGCTGGCTGCCCGCGCCGGCGGCCCCCTCCGCCCCCCTGCCACCCTCCTCAGCCCCCTCCCTCCCCCTCCCCACCTCCCTCGCCGGCCCGACGACGCGACGCCCCGCCCACGAAGCCGCCGCCCCGCTGCGCCGTTCGCTCTTGCGGTCGCTGCCGTTGTGGCGGCCGCCGGCGTAGGCAGGGCCGCCATGGGCCCGGCGGACGGGCACGCGGTGGCCGCGAGCGCGCCGGTCGCCGCCTCCCCGTCGCCCGGCTTCGTGCTTCTCCCCTCCACCACCCCGACGGCGCGCGAGGCCGCCGCAGCAGGCTGCCGTGGCGAGCGCCGACGGCGCCATGGTCGCGGCCGGCTTGGATGGCGCCGCGCCCATGGCCGGCCATGCCGTGCGCGCTCCGGCGCGTGGGCCTTCGCCGCCCGCCTCGAAGCCGGCCACCGCTGCCACCGGCGAGCCATGCTCCGGCCACGGGGCAGCCTCCACCACCGGGGCGCCCTCTTCCTCCACGTCACCGCCGGGAGAGGCAGTCCCTTCGGCATCGGCCCGCGGGGAGCAGCGTGCGGCCAGCCCACTGGAAACCGCCGGGAGCCATCCGTGACGCGCACTGCAGGTGTTCGACGAAATGCCGCAGGGAGCTGGAGATGCCACTGGCCGGCCGGCCGCCGTCCAGGCAGCGCCCGCCACCTCCTCTTCTCCGCGCACGGCCTCCCCGGCTCCGGCAACCACCCCGCCACCGCCTGCACAGGGGAAGGCCCTTTCCCCACTCGCGGACCCCTTCTTCCCCTCCGCGGGGCGGCCAAAGACCGTGCGATGGGCTGACGGCGACCTCACCGACTGCTCCGACGACGACGAGCCGGCCTACGGGATGCCACGCCACCTCTTCGTCCCAGCCCAACCCACCCGTGTCCTTGAGGTCGGGGAGACCTCGGCTCGGGTGAGCTCTCCCGCCGTGCATGACCGCCCGGCACGTGGCCTTGAGGACGGGGAGTCCTCGGCCAAAGCCGGGGCATCGGCACTCGGTGGCCCGGCCCGCGGGACGCCGCGTGCCGGCGAGGGCGCGCCGCGGCGCCGGCGTGGGCGGCGCCACCGAGCGCGTCGGGAGCAGGCGGCCAGCAGTGCGTCGAATGCACCCAAGACCTCCTCTACAGCGGCCTACAGGGTTAACGTGCGTCGATGACTCGGGCCGTCTCCGGAGCCGAGGGCTCCGGCCCCGCGGCGGCTCGGCCCGGTGGCCGCCTCCCGCGTGCCGGCCCCTCGGAGGCTCGGCCCGGACCCGGAGACACGGCTCCCGGCTTCGAGGAGGCTCGGCCCCAGCCGTCGGGCTTCCCCTCCGGACCGGGATGGTTGGTGCGAGGTGCTACCCCGCAAGCCACCTCTGAAGGCTGCCGCGAGCGTGACGGCGGCGAGGCCGGCCCGAAACACGTGCCAGCCTCCGGTCGACGGCAGGCGCAGGTGGAACCTCAAGGGACGGTGCCTCAACTGCACGGCATCGGGGCACCAGATCGCGACGCAAGCGGGAGCCCCGGTGCTGGAATTGCCATGGGCTTTACCACCGGGCCCGGGACTGCACCAGGCCGCCCGTGACGGGCTCGTCCTCTAGGCGCGCAGGCACGGGGGCCGGCTGCGCCCCTGAGCGCAAGCGGAGAGCGAACCCTGGGACCTCGGGGTGCGCTGGGGGCCGCTCGATGCCACCGCCACCTCGCTCTTCGGGGACGAGCGTGGGCGCGCGGGGGCCGACCCGTCGCACCCGCTCGCGCCGGGCGTTGACGCCAATTTCGCTACTATGCGCGGTCATGAGGTGTCTATCGTCGCCGTTCAAATGGCAGTTGCGATGGCCATCGGGATCCAGCCTGGGAAGCTGCAGATCCGACGTTGCACCTAGGGCTTCATCATCGTCTGCCCCAACCAGATGCGCGACGGCAGCATTGCACCAACCATGGCGGAAGTGGTGGCCCAACACTTGAGGGGTGCCGTGGCGACCGCCGCTCCTCGCACCGTCGCCGGCTCTACTTTGGGTGCCACGGCGATGGAGTCCAGCCGGCCGCGCCGCCCTCGACGCCGTGGGCGCCGCGCCGGCCGTGGAAAGGACGACCGCAGGAAGACGCCGCGACAGGCGTGGCGCCTACGCGCGCCCGCCCGGCACCCCCGTGAAGGCGGCGACGCGGGTGACTCGGCGGGAGCACGGAGTCGCCCGTGGCGGCGGGAGGAGGGAGTTCCGGCCGGACACCTCGCCACCCGGCCCACCCTGACGAGAATGACATGAGGACAGAGAATGCAGCCGCCATGGCCGGCTCGGTGGGGAGCCTTGAGCCACCCGTGGAGGCAGAGGAGGACCCGGATGCTCAGGGCACGTTGGCGTTGCTCGCCCACTGGGGAGAGGAGCTCGCGACAGGGCTGTCGAGCTCCGCGTCGCCGCACGACCTCGGCCGCGCCGACAGCGCGGATGCTGAGGAAGCGTTAGGTGACGCTGAGCTGCCAGAGGACGACCCGTCTACACCGGTGCACGGTGGGCTAGACAGCACGACGGAGGGCACGCTGGCCCTCCTCGCCCAATGGGGAGCGGACCTCGACGAGGGTCCACCGGGCTTCCCCGTCCCGGGTGCCTTCCCGCAGCAGGAGGAGCGGCAGACCACCCCACACCGGTGGGAAACCTTGTGCGACGCAGACGACGGGTGGACTGCGGCGTTCGCGGGATTTCCCCACAACGCCGCGTCCACGACGCACCGGGGACGCTCCGGCGGAGGCCGTCGATTCCGACTCGAACGACGAGGAGCAAGAGACGACAACAGCCCGACGACCGGCGGGGTAGACCCGGGGAGCTTGGAGTCACCCGCGGGGCGCACCGGGGTCCTGGGCCGTCTTCTGCCGGCACACCGCCGGCCCCAGGGAGGGCCCACCTGTGCGGGGCTTCCGGAAGCCCGCCCGGGACCGCGGCGGCCCGGGCGACGAGGCACCGCCGGGGTCCCGCACACCCGTCTCCCGGAGGTCCGCCGCTGGCTCGCCGACCGGAGAGGTGGGAAGCCCGGCCAAAGATGGCTCCTTCACGAGGCGGCTCAAGAACTTCGCCAACAGAGTCTTCCACAAGGCGACCACCCCGCTTCTTCCGGCCAGGGTGGACGACCCCAGCCCCATCAAGCTGCCAACGTGGAGCAGGCGCATCGCAGCCAACCCCCTCTCTAAGTACCCGGTGGCAAAGAGAGGCGAGATCCTCGCCATGCGGAAAATGGGGTTCATCGAGTCAGAGCCGACGGTGGAGGGACAACTGAAGCTAGACGCGATGTTCGAGGGAAGACCAGGGGATGCGCGAGCCTTGCAGGAGTTGCTCGCAGGCGAGGAGAGTCAACAGCGACCGCGGAGGCGCCGCGGGGCCGGGTGCCACGCATGAGCGTCGGTTCCGTCAAGCGAACTAGAATGTTAGTGCGTGAGTAATCCGTTATGGACGTGTTCTGGGGTGGCGGGCTGTGTTTCAAATGTGTTAACACCCCGGAAAAATTTGTAAAACTCTTCTTCTTCTTAATACAATGATGCGCAAATCTTTTGCGTATTCGAGAAAAAAAAAGAAAAGACACAAATCCCTGCCACAAACATACACACTAGTAAACCTGAAAACTATAAGCATATGCATGCCCCGAACGACTTCGCTGCAAAACATTTTTCATGATTATACACTAGCAGTTTGGTGGCCTCATTCAGGGGCATGTGGTCCACACATGGTCCATGACTGAGCTCGTCCGGCCCAAAAAAAAAGGATCTAGTACTCGGCCTTTCTTCCCCAGACTCGCGAAGAGAAACTGCACTGCAACCACTGACCAGCTCGTTCTTGCAGTGGTGGAGCCTAGCACTAGTGGAGTCCTTGCGAAGGATGAACACGCCTCGTGCACCCACAACATGGACACGCCTGGTGCACCCGCAACAAGGCCATCTACAACTGGACCCAGCGAAGGCCGATAGCGGTTGGCAGGCAACAGCAGCCTGGCACAACGGCAACGTAGCATGCGCAAGGTCCAGCCCCCACGTGCCAGGCTTGCCAGATTTGCTGAACGAAGATAGTGTGTGGGATTTTGATGAAGGTGGTGTCAAATGGGTGCCTACCATAGCTAGCTGTACTGTTGCACCATTCTTCCTGGTGCCTTTCCGTCCTATATTCCTATCGAAATAGGCTCCATCTATCAGCTTGCAGGTGAAACAACTTGCCTTCTTCAATAGCATTTCACTATGAGTCCCAAACAATATATATATAATCCTATTGGTATGGAAAGGATACGCCCTAGCTAAAGGTGACTGAGCATTATTGATGGAAATGAATACCGCTGTGCTAAAATCATCTGTCTATGAGCAGTGTTCTACCCAAGCAGTGTTCTAACGGCTGGCCTTGAATGTATTATTAATGGCAGATGACCTGTTTTTTTAATTGCTTCTGACATGCAATTCTGAGTTTTTCTCCATTCATTAAGATGGTGCCAAACAGTATTAATTTTCCATTGACTTGATGCCTTTAGAGAATAACATTCAAGAGATTTCGGAATTAAGATCGTATGTAAGGATAGATAAAATACGATTTTATAAGAATAATAATCAGTGTTCAATGTGTTTTTAAAAAATAAACCATGTTCGGTGCATGTCATAACACCAAGCTCGTGAGTTGATTTTGTCCTCTTTGAGACCTTATTATTTTCAATGGATTCAAGCCTAGAGTTTACAACATTCATTAAATAAAATAATAAATATACATATTTTTATTTGTTTACATGAGATTAGAAACAACGACCTTATTGCACTGCATAAAAGTATATTAAAAACAAAGTTTACATTTATTTGTGACAGTCATGTTCTTTGTTGGCTTGTACGAATTTCTCTTTCTTTTTTAGCACAAGTTATCGAAGCGACTAATTTAAATGCATACCGGAGACTAGGTTGTCATGCCATGAAACTGAGGAAATTTAGTGAGCAACGGAACTCCTCGTTCTACTCGTTGCTTCCCTCGCGTCTTCTTCCCTGTGAAGCGCCCGAGGGCCTCCACCCGTGCCACCATAAGTCGCCCTCTCCTCCTCGCCGGCCAGGCCGCTGCCGCCACTCATCCTCGCCGGCAGCGGCAGCCAACTGGGGGGGGGGGGGGGTCAATAAGGTGCCCCCACTCCCCCGCACCTTCCTCGCGTTCCCTCTCCCTCCCTACCTGCTCTTCCTCCCCCTCTGCCGCGCGCGGCGCGGGACCGTGCCAGCCCCGCCATGGCCGGATCTGCCCTGTCAAGTGGATCTCGGGTTGCAGGGCGACGCAGCGGGCTGCGCCTCAGTGGCCGAGGGGTGGAGCTAGGGTTGCCCCGACCGCCACCCCCTCCCCCCATTGGCTCCCGGCGCCCTTGGCGGCGGCTCCGAGGCCGCCCTGCTGCACGTGAGTCCTCGCAGTAGTGAGGTCACCCACGCAATTGCGCAACCTGGCGGCTTGGGCGACAGCGGCGGCAGCTCCTTCGTGAACCTATGTCATACTCGTTGGCATGTTTAGGGGCTACCCATTCATTTAACTTAAATAAATTAAAGTGACATTGTAAATTGGATCAAAGTTATCCCACTCATTTATTATGCAACATAATTTAAAGTGTTTACTATTTTTTTATCAAATTTGACATGGATACCATTATGATCCAAATTTTGAAATAACACTTTAAATTAGCTTCTGTTTGATAAAATTGAAATGTAAATATGAGGGGCCTAATCCCAGTGACAACGTGGCGGCGAGCAGAGCGGCGGGGTGGCAGCACACGGGCGCGTGCGGGGCAGCGGCGCGCGTAGCCCGGTGTAGGGGCGGCATGGGGAGCAGGAGAGGAGATAGGGTTGACCCCTTTCTTTGTTGATTTGATTCAACCGATTACATCTCCTATATATAATTGGCCTTATTTGAATGCTAAGCAAACTAGGGGATCCTCAGAATATAGGTTTCTTTTTACATTCCGGTCTTTTCTTTATTTGGCCAACAATTTGCAAACCTAGGACACTCAATTGGAAAGCTTAATCGATGACGGCCTTGCGGCAGCTTGAGGGGGTTGCACCGCTCATCCGGCGCGCGCCTTTCAAAGACCACAGCTACTAGATCATATCAACAAAAAAGTAACAAACAAGACAATCAATTTTCCTGGTCGTTATTTTAGATAATTTTATAAACGTTACATTGAAACGTAATATCATATCAATTCGATAGAGAATGAGTTTTAGATACAACCTTTTATAAAACAATATGCATACAGGAATATCAATCATCGGATCCAGTGCGATGTCCTCTTGCACGTACCGGTTGGTTCCTTGCAATATGTCTAGACTGCTTATTTCCCACATGTTATTAAGCTAGATAGGTAGAGGGATGCATTAACCAGAAAACTAGTGGAACGTCATATATGGTTTTTTCTATAATTTTGAATATGTAAAATTAGCTACCTATTTCGGAACCAAGATAGCTACTGGCCTAACCCTGGCAGTGCACAGTCTCCTACAAGCATCCTCAGATAGGGCAGTGCACAACCATCCCAGAAAAGATGGTTGTCGTCCCATGCATTACCCATGCTGCGGCCAAGTGGGGGTACCTCACATGTATATGGTGTGTTTGGGATGGGTGAAGGTGGTATCAAATGGGCGCCTGCCTGCAGTTGTGTTACTGTTGCTCGATTCCTCCTAGTGGCTCTCAGTCCTATCAGCCTGCATGTGACATAACATGGCCTTTTCACCTCTATTTCACTATGTATTGCCTACCATATATAATCCAGTCGCTACGGAAAAGATACTTCCTAGCTTATAAAGGTGACTATTCATTCTTGAAGGAAAGAATACCGTGGTGCTCACTCTAAGTTTGTGGGCCATCACCACGCGAGGCCGTGTGACTGCTGATATGGCATAAATCCAGTGTCGATGGCCTGCTTTTTCAAATTTTCCTGACATACAATTCTGAGTTTTCTCCTTTGATTAAGATCGTCCTAGCAGTATCAATTGCTGGCATGACCGTGCTTCACTCCACCCTGGGTGATTTCCTTATAGAATAGGTCATGTTGTTCCTGCGCCGGGGGTCACTCCCCCCTGAGGACCGAAACTGGAACTACGAAAGAACAAAACAAGACAAACAATACCAACCTTGTATTCCTTTTCTCCGGCTAAAACGCACGGAGCCAGTTCCCTTACAATGTCCCATCAAGGGTGTATTTATAGGAACCCAAAAAGCGTACATGACCAAACTGCCCTTGACATTCCCGCTTACAACGCACGCGGGTTACCGACCAGGGGCAGACATGTAATCTGTACGAGGGGCCCACCAATGTCGGCTAACCACCGACCGGAATTCATCCGGGGCAAGACCCCGATTGGGTAGTAGAAGGCGTTTCCCGATCACAGGCCCGAATGCGTGACCGACACCACGCATTCGGCCCCACAACGACGTCCGGCAGTCGAGACCCCAAAGCGACAATCCACTGCGCCTTTGTCCTCGACCGAGCTGTAGATGCTTTCGTGGCACCGGACGCCGAAAGCGCACGAGTGCTCGCGCATTCGGCTCGGCCTCGTCCCCGCCGTTATCGCCCACCGGGCTTCCGAGGCGCCGAATGCACGACCGAGCCCGTGCTATCGGCGCGCCCACGGCTACCGTCGAGCCTGGGCGCCGGATGCGCAAAGGGGCGTACGCTTTCTCCTTTGCCGCGGCCGGCTCACTCCCGTTGACGACGATCGGTCTTCGGCGCCGAATGCGCAGCGGAGCCCGCGCTCGGCCTTGCCTGCAACCAAGTAATGTATGCGGCGCGCGTAAGTATGGGGGACAGTGTGGCCAATTCCGCCCCTGTCCCCAACAGGTCCTGCAAATCAGACTGGAATGTCCCTCGTGCCCTCTCTCCGACCTTTTTGAACTACTCCTATGTCCTATAGCACAAACTTGAGGTCTAACTAGCTCAGGCTTCCTTTTCCTGTTAGTCCTTTGTCTGCTGAGCACACGATGTGCTTCAATTTCAAGTTTTTTCTATAATTTTGAATTTGTAAAATTAACTACCTATTTCGGAACAAACATAGATATTTCTCAACAGAAATAAAACTAAAGTTCGGAGGTGTTGCAGGATAAGTTCGTGGGCTTCCTTGCCTTGTCAGGCCATCTTGCATCCATTGGCATCTCCGGTGTCCATGCCTAGCCCTGGCAGTGCATAATCTCCTACAAGCCTTATCTGAGAGGGCAGTGCACCACCACCCCGAAAAGATGGTTGTTGCCCGATGCATTACCCATGCTGCGGCCAAGTGCGGGGTACCTCGCATGCATATGGTGTGTATGGCTTTAGTGGAGGTGGGAACAAATGGGCGCCTGCCTGAAGTTGTGTGACTGTTGCACGATTCCTCCTGGTGCTTCTCAATCCTATCATCTTGCATGTGACATAACATGGACTTTTCACCTGTATTTCGCTATGTATTGCCTACCATATATAACCCAGTTGCTAGCCTAAAGGTGACTAATCATTCTTGAAGGAAATGAATACCACGGAGCGCAAAATCATCTAAGTTTGTGGGCCATCTCCACCAGAGGCTATGTGGCTGCTGATATGGCATAAATCCATTGTCGATGGCCTGATTTTTCAAATGTTTCTAACATTCAATTCTGAGTTTTTCTACTTTGATTAAGATCGTGCCTAGCAGTATCTATTGCTAGACACGTGCGTGTTTCACTCCACCCTGGGTGATTTCCTTATAGAATAGGTCCTGCAAATCCGACTAGAACATCCCTCATGCTCTCTCTCTGACCTTTTTGAACCACTCCTATGTCCTATAGCACAAACTTGAGGTCTAACTAGCTCAGGCTTCGTTTTCCTGCTGGTGCTCTGTCTGGTGAGCACAACAAGTTCAGTTTCTCAAAAATTGAAGCACATCAAGTGCTGTCTCTGAAAAATTGAATTACACTAACAGTCGTTCTGGATTGTCAAAGTATGTTAAAAATCTGTGTCCAATTTGCCAACATAAGTTAAAATTACAGAAAATAATTCGGTAACAAGAAATTGGAATAATTTTTTTAGTTATATATATGTACCACTTCTAAAGTACTCATGATGTTGTATTTATTATATTGTATTAATATTATTTTATTAAACAAATGATCCTTGTAATAATTTAAATTAGCCTTTTATGAAAACCCAACTTGCAAAATCTATTATCATGAGCATTGGTATAAAAGTGAAGTGTGTCATAACTATATGATTTCCTAATGATATTTTCCCCGCATGATAGCCTTGTAAAAAATATTATTCATATGTTTCCTTGGTCCATGCAGTTTGCGTTAGCTTTATGCATGATTTCAACTTAGTATTGATAGAAGTATATGTTTCAAATTGCTTTATACATATATTGTTCTTATGGATGTTGAATCATTTTTGCGAAACAAATTTGAATCCAACTTAGTAGTCATTATAACTAATACTTTGTAAAAAACCCAAATCAATCGCACGGCATATATTTCCGTGAACGTTTGTCTATGAGTACAACAGTGCATGATTATGCAATCATGACCCTAGGTCTACGTTGAGTGCCTCCAACCCCAGGCTTGCCGTTGTTATAATGATAAATAAAGATACAACAAACCAGGGCTCTGTCTATATATAGGCGGGCGTGCAGAATGACCCAGGACAGACATGAACATGGTGCTTGTGTGGAAAAAAGGCACGATGCCGTCCATTATCGGTTTTGTCTTAGCTTGCTTATTTTGATACTCGATCTCCGAATTAAGTCCATTTATATGCAGGATCAGTACGTCAGACTGAGAAGCATCAGGATCTGTTGTCCAAAAGTTTAAATACTGACTTGCTCAAATGTTGGCAGTATCACCTCTACGCTATTATAGCCTTACCCTTGGAATTTTCTTGGTTCTTGCGTGGCCAATGTAGTCATAAATCTTGGGTGAATATAGTAATGCTGTCCTGTTCTTTATCACTAGGTTTATCAGTGGTATTTGGAGCTTGGTATTATACGAACGAAACTATCTTAAATTAATTTGATAAATTATTTTATATATGGTTGTGGACAACTAAATGCATCTTAGTGGATGAAGAGACTCATAATTATTTAGTGGAGTTTATCACATGCATGCTTAGTGGGCAGATGATGGATGGCTAGTTGTGGATGATATGGCTTAAGAAGATGCTAGAGAAATAATTAGTGGGCATTAACTTTATAAAAGTTTAAGATATATTGATAATAAAAATTTTAGAAAATTAGAACCCTATAATAGAAAAATGGAATGATGGAAATTTAAAACAAATTTTGCGGCGTACAAGCCTAAGCACTCAGCAATCGTCAACCGCTCCCTCACTGGATGAATATAATGGGTCAATGATGGATGCAAAATCACTTCTCGCTTGTAACACCCAAAATTTTGCACTTTTGGATAATAAAGTAAAAATGATTTAGTTATGAATTTGTGCTCATGACATATAGGAAAATAATATTTTTTTAAAAGATTAAAATTTAACATAGGAATTAGAAACATGTTTGAGCATACATGCCTTTGCATTTGATTTATTTGGATGAGTGTTTTTGATCAAAAACAAAATGATTTTAAATTAGTTTGAAAAAGTTTTGAAATAAAATTATAGAAAATCCTGTCCACTTTCGTTTTGGCCGAAGCGAGCAGCTAAATATTCCTTGAAGCGAGCAGCTAAATATTCCCTTTTTCCATCTCAATAACCCACCGTGACTTACCTTCTAGTAGAACAAATCTTTTCATTCTCTCTCAGCTGGACACGTTGGCTTTCCTTGTACCAATGTTGTTTTAATTCCTCGGATCATCGATATACGTTGCTTTCTATTTTATTTGTCTCTATTTTCCTAATCCATCTAGATGACGTGTCCCTTTCCGGCTCCGGCGGTGGCGCCGTGGGCTTGCCCGCGGCGTCCTCCTAAGCGCATGTGGGCTGCTTCTAAGCCCAAATTGGCCTAATTTCCTCCCAATTCCACTGGGCTGTCGATCGTCCTGTTACAAACTTATTGGTTTGTTGGAACTGAAGATCTCCCTGAATCCAATGGGACCGAGCTACCAGCTTGAGAATGAGCCAGGTGCATGATTAAAAATGACCAAAAGATGCATGTTGGATTGCGGTCCTTCTGTATGCGCACTACATGAAGTTCATGGTCTGCCCGTATATATATGGTCGGTTCTTAAAATTGAACTCAAGCGTGAGTTATATATAAGGTGGGAGAATGAACCAGCATGTCCGAAAAATGCCAAGGATTGACTACAGCTCCTTTGCATAAGCTAGAGAAATCATGAATGAATTAGGCTTAGGAGGAGTCAGGATTATTCACCCTTGTTATGAGCGCTTTCAAGGAAGCGATTGGCTGAAACGTTGGGATTACTGGTGCAAGGCTTCATGAGCTTGGATGAGGCAGCGCTAGAGAAGCAATGAAGCAAATTAGCTCCACGTAAAATGCCCCTCATGCGTCGTCTGTACCAGGGCCTGGGGACTAATTTGCTACTGTCGTGTAATATGTCGTCTTATCTCCATCACAAGAGCTGTGCCCGTATGTACACGTGGCAGCTGCACCATCGACAAAAACTCGGTGGGCTTCGACACATATAGCCTAGAGATGAGACACTCCTGCTCGGAGCTCGCTCCCAACCCAAAGGAAGATAAGAATCGTAGGCATACTGGTTAATTGTAGGCATATGTATCAGCCATACTGATTAATTTAAATAATTACTATATTACAATAAACTATACTGAAAGTCACTTATTTTCCATTTTTAGCAATATTAAGAAATTTGTTTGCATTATTATCACTTTTTTCAAACAGATAATTTAATTAATATCATTAGATAACTTCACTTTTTTTTCAGGAAACAGGAAGGGTTTCCCCTACTGGAATTTATTGCAAAAATATAAAAACATACATGTCTGAAAACAGAGGTTTAAGAGACAAAGGAAATAAAGAAAACAAAGGAAATTACACAAAGTTGTCATGAGTGATAGCTTAATTTAGATAGCTTCACTTGGAACAATATTCACAAATGTCATGAGTAACATCGGATATCCATCTTTTATTTTAAATACAGATGCAGAATAATTATTAGAGAAATTTGGAAACAAATATTTTGTTAGTTCTAGCAATATATTTACTTTTCCAGTAATGACTTCCAAATTCATTCCGCATTTGTTGATCAACTACTAGCCCTTTTTGAGACTTACTACTCCCGATCAATGGATCGCTGCTAGGACTAAACCATGTATCATTACTCGAATCATACCCAGGCTGCACACACCGATGTTGTTTGTCCCGCCACACTCATTGGTGCCCATCTGGCCACACCTACAGATGCCCAAGCTTGTCTAGATGCCGCCACCTTGCCATGCAATGAGAGGATGGGAGGAGATCCAAGCAGACAAAAAGGAAGGAAGTACGTATAGAGTTGGTGAATGATCGAGTTTGACTATGGGTGAGAGATATGGGAGAAATGATAAGTGAGAGTCTGGGTGAGAGTGTCTGCTAATATTCAACTTGTTGGATTAATATTCAGGTCCGGTTAGCGTAACCCGGTGCCTCTTGCAAATTAGCTGAGATACTATCTGTATCTCGCAGTGGAAGCTCACATATCACTGACAAATGTCATCGTAGGTTGAAACGGCAATGATATACAATAACTGCCGTTCTAAGACACCTGACTGTGATGGTTCGGTACGGATTGGCTATTCTGTATTAGTAGTCCCAATGTTTTCAGGGCACAAGTCACTACCAGACCAGGGACTTTTCCTGTCGGCCGATTTAGTTCCTGACAGTTTTGGGAAAACCGACGGGAATCTATAACAATTCCTGTCGGCTGTACGGAACCGACGGGAATTCATTGTGTTTTTCCTGTCGGCTTACCAAAACCGTCAGGAAACACCATTACCGTCGGGGAAAGGGGTTTGGATTCCTGTCGGGGTGTGGAAACCGACAGGGAACCGGGTTTCCGCTCCGTAAAAGAAAGAGCGCGGGAGAAAATGGAAATGGCGGGCCAAAGCCCGCTCTTTTTTTCTTATGGCCCAATTCCCGATATAAATTGGAAAGCCAAACCCTAAACCAACTCAACTCCCCACCCTGCTGCCGCCACACCAACCCAACTCGACCCCCACCCTGCTGCCGCCACCCAATACCGAGTCGATCCCACGTGACCCTCGCGCAAGCCTCCCCTGACGCGACCCTCGCTCGTGCGGCCGCTCCCCGTCCCGGTGCCCCCCTCGCGCGCGGCCCTCGCCGCGGCCGCTCCCCGTCCCGGTGCCAAGGCCGGCCACGCGACGGCTCCCTGTCCCGACGCCAAGGCCCGCTCCCGCGGACGCCGCCACCGTCCGCGCCGCCAGGCTGCGGCAAGATCCGCCCGAGGCCCCCGTCAACACCGCGTCTCCGTCCGTGTGAGCTTCGAATCTCCTTATTTCCCGTCGTTGTCTCCCCCGGCACACAGGTCACTTGTTCGAAATGCTACTAACTTTTGCACACCATCGTCAAAGTTGTCGTAATATTCATATGCGTGTTGTAGCTATCTGTTTCCTTTCCCGGCAGCTGCTCCTCTCCTTAATTTCATTGTGATTTTCATACTAATTTCATTGATGCGATTGATTAAATTCCGAGAGGTTTCAGGCTTTGAGAAGGAGATCCTGTGTTGTACCGTGTTGATTAAATGCCGCCGTTTGCATAGACATCTATATATGTACCGTGTTGCTTTATATTTTGTTGTTGAGATCATCACATCATGATATCATCACAGGCTTTGAGAAGGAGATCCTGCAAGTTGCGATAGGAGGAGATTAGCTGCCACAAGAGGGGTAGAAGGAGATCCTGCCAGGTGCCACAAGAGGGGAGGAGATTTGCTGCCACAAGAAGGGGAGAAAGGTGATTTGATTCTTCCCTTGCAATTTTTTTATGGATATTGAATCATTGGCATGAACTGTTTGTCACTGCTTATTAGTTTGGCAATAAAAACATGACATATTGATTTGAACCTGGGATTATTAGAACTAGTATTGGGCACCTAATTAAAGCACTTTGTGAACCTAGATAATTGTTTTATATGAAACTATATCCATACATGGGAAATAGTATTGGGCACCTAATATAGCACTTTGTGAATGTTGACAGCAATACTAAATTATGGATGAGCGTGATTGGATGTATAGTGGTTGGAAGCGTGGTAGACCAACATGTGATTGGGTTCAGCATACAAAAGAGTTCCTGGATCTTGCATTCTCTAAACAGTCTGTAGTGCAAGAGGGTACCATAAAATGCCCTTGTGCAGTGTGTAGGAATTATTTTTGGCACAAAAGGGGCAAGGTAGAGCTGCATCTATGTCAAAATGGGTATAAGTCCAACTATAAAACATGGACTGCACATGGTGAGAGGTGCTTTCAGGAGCCAGAAATTGAGGGTTTCGGTGATACGGATAGAATGGATGATATGTTGGCAGAGTTAGCTGCAGCTGCACCATCACTAGGTAATGAGGAACCAACAGAAGATGCTCAAGCTTTTTATAGGATGGTTGATAGTGCAGAACAATTAGTTCACGACAAAACAACCCACTCAACATTGTCAGCCACTTCTAGGTTGATATCCATAAAGGCACAACACAACCTCTCTATTGCTTGTTATAATGACATTCCGCACCGATCCATGAACTCATACCAGCTGATAGTAACATGCCTAAGGATTTCTACCTTTCAAAAAAATTGCTGAAGGGTCTGGGCATGCCATATGAAAAAATTCATGTATGTTACAATTTTTGCATGCTTTATTATGGAGATGATAACAAGCATAAAGATAAATGTGACTTCGGTGAAACCCCACGCTATGTGGATGGCTCAAATAAGGTCCCGCGCAAAGTCTTGCGCTATATGCCAATAACACCTAGGTTACAACGGCTCTATGCACATGAGGCAACAGCGAAAATGATGCGATGGCACAAAGAAACTCCTCGCTCCAGGTCTAGTAGAATGGACCACCCACGTGATGGTGAAGCTTGGCAAAAGTTTAATGCTGATTTTCCGAGTTTGCGAAGACGCAAGGAACGTGCGGCTAGGCATTGCAACTGATGGTTTCACACCATATGGCCCTATGGCTGCATCATATTCTTGCTGGCCGGTGTTTGTTTTCCCATATAATCTTCCACCTGGTGTAGCCATGAGGCCGGAATACATCTTTCTTTCCCTTGTTATCCCTGGTCCGAACATCCCTGGAAAAAAATTTGGTGTCTTGATGTAACCTTTAATAGATGAATTGCAAACTCGAAGGATGGAGTTCGACATGGGATGCATCGATAAAGAAAAGATTCACCATGAAAGCAGCATATCAAATGTCAATACATGATTTTCCTGCCCTCGGGATGTTTGCTGGTTGGAGCACCCATGGGTTGTTGGCATGCCATCGGTGTTTAGGTGACACCAAATCATTCACACTCACTAAGGGTGGTAAGGCGTGCTGGTTTGATTGTCATAGACGTTTTCTTCCCATGGACCATGAATTTAGAACCCAAAGTAATGCATTTAGAAAGGATACAATAGTGTTGGATGAACCCCCAAGGAAGTTGACAGGAGAAGAAATAGAAGCCCAAATGAACCTTCAAATCAGTGATAGGAAGGCATTTAATAAACAACACAACTGGACACACAATAATGGTTTATGGCAGCTACCTTACTACAAAAAGTTGCTACTTCCACACAACATTGATGTAATGCACAATGAGAAAAATATGGGTGAAGCTATATGGAACACATGTTTTGACATAGCTGATAAGACAAAAGATAATGTGAAGGCAAGGCAAGACCTAGCATTGATCTGCGATCGTCCAAACATGCATCTTGTATTAAAACCAAATGGCCAGTGGCATAAACCAAGGGCACCATTCTGCATTGACAAGGATGACAAGCCCACCATTTTGGAGTGGTTCAAAACTCTAAAGTTTCCTGATGGATATGCTGCAAATATTAGAAGGGGGGTTAATATGCAAACGAAGAAGATAACAGGGATGAAAAGTCATGATTACCATATATTCATGGAGCGTCTACTTGTTGCTGCTTTCCGTGGATTTCTTCCTGAAAATGTTTGGCTTTGTCTAGCTGAGCTCAGCTATTTCTATAGGAAATTGTGTGCTAGGCAAATTACTAAGAATGAGGTATTAGCTTTGGAAAAGAACATAGTGGTTCTTGTTGGCAAACTAGAGAAGATATTCCCTCCAGGATTTTTTAATCCTATGCAACATCTTATGGTACATCTTGCTGAGGAAGTTCGACTAGGAGGCCCTGTACAATATCGATGGATGTATCCAATTGAGAGGTACATTTTTAAACTGTAGGTTCAATTGGTTGCTGATCTGTTAGTGGTAGTGCTAATTTTTTTCTTCTTAGGGCTATACAAAAGCTTAGACAAAAAGTCCGAAACAAAGCAAGAGTTGAGGGCTGCATTGTTGAAGCTCAGCTTGTTGAAGAGGCCACAAATTCCTTGTCTCTTTTTTTCAAATCGAAGGCTCATTCAGCTAGAAACAAGGCACCTAGATATGATGATGGTGCCTCCACATTTGTGCCCGCTTGTGATGATATTGAAATCTTTAGACAAGCTGGCCGGTGCCATGTCCAAAGGAGTTTTCGTGATCTTCTCGTAGAAGAATACAAGGCTGCCTTCTTATATATATTGACCAATATACCACAGATGGAAGATTTCTTGAAGTATGTGTTGATTTCACCGAAATGTATTCTAAAACTTTACCAAAATAAATCATCATGCTGATTTGCCCTTCTTTTATAGAAAGTTTGAACAGGAACAATGGAGGGAACAAGGAATCCGACCGAACAACAAATTTCTAACTTAAGGCTGAATGGTTGGATACCTGGGCGTGGGAGCCATGTCCATAATGGTCCTAATTTCTTTGATTGGTTCAAAGCTCATGTAAACAACATACTTCGCATTACATAGCATAATTTTAGTTAACAAAAGAAAGCTAATTTATTCAAATTTGCATTTCAGTGCAAGGTTAATGCAAGCATCCACAAAGCTGAACATGGAGTTACCAGCAGAAATTGCAGACATTCTGCAGTCAGTCAATGCAAATGCTTCTATGCCACCAGTTGATCAGGTCTGTTTGTTACCATGCACATGTGCTCGACTTAATATAGATTCAGTGCTTCAGTAGCAACAAGGGACTGCTCTGTATTTTCAATTTTTCACTTCCATTTCTTATTCAAATGAACCATATTCTAAGTTAGTCAAGAATACTAGAAGTTCGATAAGTTGTGCCATAAAAGTCTGAAACCCATTGCTTGCCAATTCTCCCATGTTCAGCTAAGCTCTAAAAATTCTTTAGTTGGGTTGCCATGTGATCTGTTGGTTTTCGCCCTCGTCTGGTCATCCGGTGATAGTCCTCGGTAGTGATCTGGACTTAAATTAGATTCAACTGCTGGCTGCACTTTCACTTGGTTGTATCTTATTTTGTAGTTTGAGCAGATCCGCAATCTTATTGTTCACATAGATAGATAACCAAATTTGTTTATCTTATTTAAAACCAAATTTGTTTATCTTATTTAAATTTCATCTCCTTGTAGGTTCTTGAGTCATCACATCGGAGATGCTGGTTCGCGGTCTACGTAACAATGGCATCGAAGAGTATGAAGGCAACGCTAACACAGACTGAAAGTGTCTGGACAGCAAGCCTCTTTTGTGCAGTTGGAGTGTATGGTGAAGCTCCAAGTTGACTTGCTTTGGTTTCAGCAAGCTGACCTCTTTTGTGTAGTTGGAGTGTGGTGAAAGCTCCAAGTTGACTTGCTTTGGTTGAAGCAAGCTGACCTCTTTTGTGCAGTGACATACCTAGTATGCAGATGTTAGAGAGTGAAAAGGCCTCTCTGTTATTTAGTTTGCATGTATGCAGAGAACTGTTAGTTGGCATGTAAATCAGCTAGACTTTAGTAAGTCTTGCTAGTTGAACCTACTTAGTTAATTGGCATGTAAGGCTTGCTGAAGCAAGTTTCAAATGTGGTGAATTTGGACCTGTGAACCTGTTTGAAATGTAATCTGGAATTTGGATTTAGAATGTGTGTGAATCTGTCTCTGTTATTCTGTAATTTGGAATTTATATTTAGAATGTGCATGAAATGTAATTCCTGTCGGCTGCATGACAGGAAATGACCATTGATCTTGCTGTCTATTTGTTTTTTCCTGACGGCTATATGACAGGAACTATGATGCTAATTCCTGTCGGGGTTAGAATTCTGGCGGGAATTCCCGTCGGTAGGCCGACGGGGATGGGAGTTGCGCCGGTAAAGCAGCCGTCGGGAATTGCCGTCAGGAATATGTTCTGTCGGTCGGCCGTCGGGAATAGGTTGTTATTCTGTCGAGCTGTTCCTCGACGGCCAATTCCTGTCGGCTGCCCGTCAGGAATACCTTTCCTGACGGTTATGGGTTAATTCCTGACGGTTTTCGGCCGACAGGAAAAAAGGCCAGTCTGGTAGTGAGTATTTAGAGCACATTTATATTGTTGACAATATGCATGCTCACTCGCATTACAAGGCTGCACAAATGGATAGAACAAAATTTAGTAAAATACCACTCTAGACGTATATCCAGCCTTAGTGACAATTAATCGTCATGCCAGCTATTTATTTTCGCAGTAATGGGAGTTTAGTTCCATTAATATTTGTCATATCAAGTTTTATGTACTATTTGGACAGTGAAACATGTTCAGTTCGCTTGTTTGAACTAGAAATTTAATATAAATTTGTTAATTCCTAAAAAGTTACTAAAATTCAAATAAAAAACTTGGGAATATGTGATCCTAATTGATAATAAGATACGCTAAACAAAACAAGGTGTTGTTCCAATATTTGCACATATATTCCCCTTTTTGTCATTTCAGAAAATATCGGTATGTTGGCTCTAAGAGGAAACTGGCCTTCGTTGGAGAATTGGGCTGTTACCCATCGGCAGAGCCGTTAGATGGCTCCAAGATATATAATTAAACCAGATCAACATATCCAGCGTAAAATCCATCCGTTGGGCCGAAGGAGAAGGTTGCCCCGACCTCCATTGCCAACGGTCGCGAGATCGGCAGGGCGGCGGTTGCCCCTAATGTTGGGGACTTACCTCCAACGCAACAACGAGGCGAGGGAGAAGGTAACCTCGACCTCCATCATGTCGGTGATCACGAGGAGAAGGCCACCTCGATCTCCAACATGTCCATGAGGCGAGAAGAAGGTCGCCCTAACCTTCGCTGCCGCCAGCGCAAGCTCCGCAGGGCGGCTATTGCCCAGGTGCTGGGGGCCAACCTTCACCACGTCGACGATACGAAGAGGAGGTCGCCTGACCTCCACCATCACAAGAGCTGTGCCCGTATGTACACGTTCCATCTGCGACCGCGAGCTCGGTCGGGTAGTGGTGATACTAGCGTCGGGGACCGACGTCCACTGAGACGACGAGGCGTGGAGGGATTGACTTGAAAGAGGATGGAACGTTGGACATACGAGTGACCTTCCAGCGATGGAGGAACCGCCGACACTTTCCCACCTTAATATCTCAATTGTAAAAGGAAGAAGAAGAAACCAATCTGACTAACCTCTCTCTCAGCAACATAGACCTTGATTTTCATATCCATCATCGATATTTAGTTGCTACATGACTATTCAGCATGGCCTTTTTCCTTTTACTGTGATGGTAGTAGCTGAATACAGCTAGCGATTCCACTTATAATATATCCTTAGTTTACTTATGTCTATGACTGAATTGGTTGAACATGTTTTTTTCCCATCAAGTGCATGCTCATAAGGTACAACAACTTTACATTTTTTTTTTCACTTGGCTAATTACATGTTACATTTTTCAGTACGTGCTGGCCACAAGTCTTTTGCTTGAGTTCATGGAAAATGGCTCGCCACATAATCTAGTGGATGTGCCTTTTGTTTTTCAATATGATTGTGTAGCGAACACAAGCTATTATATTGCTTGCTGGTGTGCATTTATTTAATCTTTTGGTAGGCTTTACTATATTGGATGATATAATTTGAAGGCAAGGGTTGTGTGCTTGAGTTTGTTGGATGATAAAGTGTGCAAGACAAGATAAATATATGTATGTATTGACCTCCATGTGATGTATGTGATTCTATACATTTATGTGATGGACGTTAAGCTTGATTGTGGATTTGATATGTGCTAAATGTTTTCTAATTGAATTTATGTTTTTGGTTATATTTAAATTGTCCTGTTGAACAATCTGACGCTATAAATATACTGACTATTTGATGATCTGATGCTATATGCTTTGCCATAGAGGTCCAACGCTAAACATTATCAATGTACTAGATTTTCACAGCAACAAACTGTTTGACGCTAAAAGACCGGTCTGTCGCTGCGTCAGCAGAAGTCTGATACTCTATGTTTTCAGCATCATATCGTCTCACGCTATAGCATCTTTTCAAGTCAGACCGTTCGGCGCCAATTCTTGTGTTCTGGTGTAGTGTGCGGCCACTTATACCTCGATCATTATAACATTATAGTGACCATTGTTCGGCCATTTAGCTATAGCTACTTATAGCGACTCTTTTTCTAATACTATAGATTGGTTGTGTTAGAGCGCACACCATGGACGATGACGGCAGTGTTGCGCATCTTCAACGCCTCTTGCAAACGTATGGCTCACTATGCTCCTTGGGCCAAATCTGGTAGCGGGCGCGATGGTGGACAAGGCATCGCCTCCTCTCCTTGGGCAAAATCCGCTAGAGGGTAGCCCGATCGGGTGGAGGGCAATCAGGTCCGATCGAGAGTGACCAGATCAGATTTAGGGCTGCAGCGCAGACGTGTGTTTAAGCACAAACGTCACGGTGGTGTGTTCGAAGCACGATCGGGTGAAGCGTGGTCCTAGGGCACACGCTCGATTGGCCTCGCTCTCGTGGGATCCTTTTTCTTTATCAATTAACAAAGGGTTGCGCTGCCAATCGAATGTTCTATGTTAGAACGGTTGTCGCACGGCCCATCTACAGTTGCGAGCCCACCCCAAAACTCACCCCGACACACACACACCGCGCGGGGCATAGCGACACTCCCCGACGTGCGCGCACACAGACCCACACACTCACGACGCACACGAGACCACCTCCGATGCGGCCCTACTCCATTGTGCGGCCGCCGACGCCCGCCATGGCCGGCGTGCATCGATACAAAAAGAGCAAAAAATGAAACATCAAAACATCACCAGCTGAAACAAAGGGATAAATCAAGTGAAGCAATAAAAAAAGATTACCTTTTAAAACAAAATGGATAGATCTAGTGAAACAATCGAATAAAAGGAAAAGAAACATTGCATAAAAACAAAAAATGAACCAAAAAATATCGCAACAAAGCAAAACTGCAAAAACAAACATCAGCAAATCACCTTCTGAAACATAAGCGAACAAACAAATGAAACATCCCTCGGGGGAAAAAAGTGTGCTGCGCGAAACAATCGACACAAGTACGTCGAAAACAAATGTGTTGACGATGTGAAACAAATCGGGTACATCTGTTGAAACACCGGGGTGAGAGGGGAGGAGAAAGGGACGGCCGCCGCCGGAACCCTAAGACCCGTGCCGGAGTTGGAGGAGGCGAACAGGAAGAGGATGGGG
Source organism: Themeda triandra (assembly GCA_018135685.1). NCBI lineage: Eukaryota > Viridiplantae > Streptophyta > Magnoliopsida > Poales > Poaceae > Themeda > Themeda triandra. The sequence goes on from JAENPR010000761.1 coordinate 222,230, forward strand.
AGGAAAGAGACCTACCTGGGCTCCACCCCCGATTCCCGGTGCCGGAAGAAGTTGTTCTGCATGGAGGTGGAGGGCCGGATGCAGCCATGGATCAGCTTTCCCCTAGTCAACCACTGTCCTTCCCTTCCCCGAAACCATAGGCCATTGGGGTCTATTGCCGCCGGCGGATCCGTAGCCGCCTCCTTCGGATCCCGTAGATCCGAGGTCAGAGCCGCCTCCTTCGGATCCCGTAGATCCGAGGTCGTAGCCGCTGGATCCCGCGGCCTCGCGGCTGTCGCCGCCATGGGGAGGAGGGCATGGGGCTGGTGGCTGGAGGCCCGCGCGCGGCCATGGCGGATTGGGGTGGGCGCGGTGGGATGGGGCAGAGCAAGACAGGGAGGTGGAGGAGGCCGGCACCATGCTGGGAACGTGGAGGAGGCCGGCGTTGTCGGTCAGGTCGAGAAAGGGATGAGACTGGGGGTGGAGAATGGACGGAGACGCGGAGTGGACGAGGAAAGGCCGTAGGCGGAGTGGCGTGGATGACGACGGGCGGAGTGCTCGAGGCAGCCATCCCACCCTCGCACACGGTGGCAACAACCTGGGCCCGTGCCCCCCGGCCCACGAAGGGATGTTCGCCACGTCGGAAGCTCTAAAATTAGCATTACCGGTTAACAAACCACCGGTGTGTTAACTGTGATTAACCCGGGCGGGTAGCGAGACACCTGCAATAACAGCAACTAGTGCAGGCCTTTCCTCTGAGGCAGACAGGAAGCCCCCGTCTGGGGCAACTGGTTTGGAACATGTGTTCTATAACTAGTTTAGAGCGTTGCTGGTCAAATTATTTACATGCGCTTGTATGCACGGGTACAGACTAGGATTGATTGCATCTTTATTACCTACCTTCAGCCCACCTGATGTCTGATTGTCTGATCAGTGGGACACAATATGAATAAACACAAGAAGTGCGTTGAACCATATATAGAGCTATTGGGGAATGAAGTATCCAGTACAAAGATCAATTCCTGTTGTTACTATGCTTTCTCTTTAACATCGAGTAGGAAGTGACATATTATCAAATGCTTGTTTAATGAGGAGGGAAGTGACATGGCTGAAGCGTGCAGTGTGTTGGGGTGGTAGCAAGTTAAACTTTAGATGAAAAGGGGAGAGAAAATGAAACATGAACTATACATAGAGTATTGGGTGGGCTATAGCTTCTATTTAGATGACAAAACTTTAAAAATTTGATGATTTTGGACATTAGAGGAAAAAATTTGGACCCAACCAGTAAACGGGACAATTCAGAAATTTCGGAATCTATTGGCCGATATTTTTTTCTACCGGACACACCACGAAAGTGTCTTGTGAGTAGGCCAATCATGCGTCAGGAACACTTGCCTATGCTTGCTAAGGATAAATTGTACAATACTAAACTTCGTGGGTCACCAGAAGCATACATCTGTTTCTCTGATCACATACCATAGCAGAGGAATTCATTGTGTTCGTGTTGTACATCTTGTGCCTATAATTTCAGCATGCGTTGCAGTAACAAGATTGAAGTCCAAGACATGACATGGAGCACGGATACCCATCCAGTTCTCGGTATGGAAACGGAATAACACACATTAAAGGATTGTGCTCCATGGGCGGGAGGCACCTGCAGTGGCATCCACAATGCAGCTACACAGTTTTCAGCCTCTCCACGAGAAATGAAATGTCATTGTACAAAAGGATCCAGCGGGGAATGGTGTGTGCGCTTCATGATGCACACACTAACAAAGAAGATCCGGGCGGGATGAGTTTATCATATTCAGATTTCGTTGTGAAATGAAGAAAATAGAGTAAATGCCATATATGAAAATTTCGTCTTTATACATCCTACAAAGGAGTATGTATAATCTGCCCTCTTGTCATATTGTATGACAGAATTGCAGAACTCAAGATTAGAGCTGAACACATCCTCAGAGTTTGCTTCTTATATGTATTGTCTTGCTTCTTGTCATGTGTCATTGTCCAGATGTTTGGGTCTAGGAGGCTGCAGGAATATGTAGTCTTGTATGGTCATGGTACAAATTAGTTTCTCAGAGGTTAGTAGCTGTGCGAAGGCCAATAATAATTTGGATTCACCACCTCTTCCTGAATGTGGCCACTCAACAGATGAAATGTTCATCCTGAACGTGTCTACACAATCTCAGAAAGCTGGCTTCTTATAGAAGAGTATTTTTGAAATCTGCAAGGTTTCATTTCATCTTCTCAGTGATTAACTGCTAAATCTTATTGCAAAGTGATGTACTAGAAGACGAAGGTGAAATTTATTTATCTATACACAGAGTAGTAAATTAAAAAACAATTGCATGGATAAATCAGCAGCTGCATGACAAAGATGACGGCGGCTTGATATGCATCATAGTAGGATAGCTGCAGAATTGCTTGTTAACACTACTACAGATTATTACGTCACTTCCGGTGCTCAACCCACATCACTGCCGGAATCTGAACCAACAGTGAAATACCGGCAGTGATGTGAGGGGGCACATCACTGTCGTTGCAACAACACCGGCAGTGATGCGACAACACTGCCGGCTAGCGTGAGTCGCCAGTGTTCTCGGGCATAACACAGAGAAGGGTTCAAGGATGGTGGCGGCGTTTAATTCTCGCTTCAGGGACCATGCATGTTAGTCACCATGGATGGGAAATTCACAGCGTGCGACATGTTTGCTGGCTTTGTGTGTGCATGGCTGTGAAGCTGCTATTTTCACATGACGAATAAAGTTGCCCCATTCTTCCAGGATGCAGTGGAAGCTGCTGCCAAGTCTGTGCACACACAGCGTAGATGAGGCCTGCTAAATCTTCCTCTGCCTCAGTTTCCAGCCCTACTCTGCACTACGCCGAGACATATATTGATTCTCAGGTGAGACACCCCTCTGAACTGTCACAATTGCATATGTATCCGGCAGAGGATAATCGATGGTGACCGGAAGTGGCCTAACACTGTGATTCTACACCCGGCAGTAATAAGCGAAAATAAAACACACAAAATATACCAGTTAAATGAGGTACGAAGCTAATGTTTGTATGCACAGTGTCAGCTTGCTGAAATTAATGCATGTACGGATAATAAATTTCTTATTTTCCACTACCACCAGAAGAACACATGATGCAATCTGCTTGTTTAATGTGTGATTCGGAGTTGAAATAAACATTAGACGACATATCCCCCCAACGCCCCCAGGTACCCCTATAAGTATAAGCAAGCGGATGATCCAGCAGGTAGGAACATCCGCCACCAGTAGCTACTCCCACTGTAGTGGCAAACTGGCGACTACTAGGTTGATTGCAGCCTAGGCATGCGAGGCATCGCGACACACCTAGGAGAATCATGGCAACTACGATCTATTTTGGACAATTGGGGATGTTCTACAATTTTGCTTGTGTTAGTTCACATTTCCACACGTACTCCATTTGCATGCTCTTCATTTACCAGGTCGCCAATAGGAACTCAGTGACCCGTTGCAGTATCATCACGAACAAAACAAGAAAGAACTGCATACTGGGAAGGCTGGCGAATTCTACTGCAACATGGAATTTGAGCATCCACCACTACGTGACACACAGTCTATAGGGGCGGCTGCCCAGGCTCTGAAGGGGCGGTTAGGGCAGCCGCCCTATGCCACCGCTACAGTGCCCGCACTGTAGGGGCGGTTCAACATGAACCGCCCCTACAGTGCATTTTTAAAAAATCCGAAAAAAAACTCGAAAATAATAGCAAAAAAAATTTTTAAACCTGGGAAGGGCCCCCACCACCAACCACCATGCCACTCTATTCACACCATATTTTTTCGAGCATTTTTCAGACTATGCATCAACCGGGATTCGAACCCAAGACCACGCTCGCGGTTCCTCCCTTTACCACGCACTACACCATCACATGTGTCTCTATATAGTTTTAGTTCCCCACATATGTACCCAACCGAAAGTAATTTGCTTATTTAAGGCCCTAAATGGTATCAAATCAAAAAGTCGTCAACTACAAACTTTCATATCTTTTCGAGATTTACACTTTCTGTTTAGAAAATTTTTTCATCCGAGGTCATTTATAAAATTTAAATTTCAAATTTGAGAAATTAAAACGTAGGTTTCGCATGACTAGATGAAGTCAAATAAAAAAAGTTTTCAACTACAAAGTTTCATAACTTTTTGAGATGTACAAACTTCATATAGAAAGTTTTTCCGTCCGACGTCGTTTATAAAATTTGAATTTTAAATTTGAGAAACTAAAACGTAGGTTTCGCATGACTAGATAAAGTCAAATAAAAAAGTTTTCAACTACAAAGTTTCATAACTTTTTGAGATGTACAAACTTCATATAGAAAGTTTTTCCATCCGACATCGTTTATAAAATTTGAATTTTAAATTTGAGAAACTAAAACGTAGGTTTCGCATGACAAGATGAAGTCAAATCAAAAAGTTGTCAACTACAAAGTTTCATAACTTTTTGAGATGTACAAACTTCATATACAAAGTTTTTCCATCCGACATCGTTTACAAAATTTGAAATTTTTTAAACCCGCTTATACACCAACAGACCACTGTAGGGGCGGCTCAATCACCAGCCGCCCTTACAGTGAAAGGGGAAGCGCTCCCTTAGTGCTTTTTTCACGTAGTGCACGGTCACGACGGTGTCCCAGTGTACAGCCGCAATATATTCCTAGATCACTACATTATACAGTCTGCATGCTGAGTCCTGGGGGCCTAGGTGGAGAACCCCAGTGATACTCTGCGTCCTCAGGGATGACAGCCTCACTGATCTCTGCGACATCACTGTCTATAGGTTGGAAGAGTCTAGTTTCATGATGCTTCGTTGGAAAAAATAGAAGCTACTATTCCATATGCTTAGCTTGCCGAGGATTCAAAGATAATACAACAACGAGTCCTTTTACAGTACTTGAAATCACCTCTCATCGTCTCCTAAAATCGTTAATTTTATTTTAAAAGGGTATTTTAGTCATTGCACAAATATTACTTCTTCAGCCCCCTCCCCACCCCACGTTGCTGCCCTTCCCCCATCCGCCACCGCCTGACCCCGACTCTGATCTGGGACTCCCTCTCTTTCTCTCGCCCTCATCCTCGCCATATAGCCACCGCCGCCGCCGGCCTGCCCTCACCCGTCCCGCTAGTAGTAGTCCGCGCATGGCGACGCTGCAACCCAGTCATGTCGCTCCCCATGTCCAGCACCATGTAGAGCTCCCGCGCGGGGCTCCCGATGCCCACGCGGGAGAAGTACTCCCGCTGCCCTGCCCGACGCCGGACACCACAGGGCCTTGGGTCGACATCGCCGCCGCCAGGGAGGCTCCGAACACCGCAGACTCGTTCGCCGGGCGCAGGTCCTCACGCGTGACCCTGTCCGCCGCGCCGTCGCCGCGGGATGGCAACCAGGCCATTTCCGTGTTGGGGTCCATCCTACGGTTCTACCCGTGGTGCCTTACCCTGTTCGGAAGGAAGCTTTTTTTTTTTTTTAGATAAAGGATGAAACATCCGGCCTCTACATCCGAAGGATGTACACGCCAATTATTACAAGTGTCTTACAAAGAGAATAAGAAAGGAAGCCAAAAGTCTTTAGGCTACAAATAGCCTAGGAGCTAAAGCAGACGGTATAAATGTTTCCACCCTCGGTTTGTTATTTCTAGAGCAATCATCTCCAATTTCTTGCTCATCTCCGAGAGAACGTCTTTGGCCTCCTCATCACGCTGCAGTTGTGCCCAGAAGCGTAGCCAGTATGCTCCCCTGAAAATAACCTGCATCACGGAGTTAGTTTTTAGTTTATTAAAAATAACATCGTTCCGGCATCTCCAGATGGCCCAGCATAAGGCAGCCACCCCAACCCAGATCAAATTTTTGACTTTCTTATGTTGATTTCCAAGCCAATTACCGAACATATGTCTTATCGATCTAGGTTGTTGTAGACTAGTAGCAAAGAAAATGATCCTCCAAAGCAATTTTGCACAAGGGCAATCAAGGAACAGGTGTTGAATTGTCTCGTTCCTATTGCAGTAGATACATTTTTGACTTCCTTTCCAGTTTTTCCTAGCAAGGTTGTCTTTTGTTAGAGTGACACCTCTTTGTAGGAACCACAGGAAGATTTTTATTTTTAGAGGGATCTTCATTTTCCAAATTTTCCTATGTTGAAAGGGTGGCTGTGTATCAATGAGGTGAAGATACATAGATCCGATTTAAAAGACCCAGATCCGGTCGACCCCATTTAAATTTGTCCGATCCATCCACCACTCAACATTGGAAATTCTAGCTACTAGGCTACGCCACTCTAAAAGTTTATTATCCACCAAAGCCCTTCTAAAGGATAAATTAAGAGGGCTTGAGTTTACCACCTTTGACATCATTGCGTGTGGATCCCTCACTATATTATATAACGATGGATACTTAACTTTTAGAGGCTGATTTCCTACCCATGTGTCTTCCCAAAACCTCGCCATGGTCCCATCTTTAATATTAAAGGACCCATTAGCCAACACCTCTTCTTTGATACGCATGAGACCTCTCCAGAAGTGGGAGTCATTAGGTTTGGCTGTCACTTGAGTTAGTGTTTTGGAGGTGAGGTATTTATTTCTTAACATACTTTGCCACATGCCGTCGGTGTTGATTAGGTTCACCAACCATTTGGCTAGCAAGGACTTGTTTTGCAAGTCCAAATTAAGAATACCTAAACCCCTTGGTCTTTGGGGCGACACAAGATGTCCCATTTAGCAAGTCTATACTTATGTTTTTCCGAAGACCCTTGCCAAAAAACCTGGATCGAAATGATCTAGGTTTTTGAGAACTCCCTTTGGAATCTCAAAAAGGACATCATAAACATGGGAAGGCTGCTCGAACGAGTTAAGAAGAACAAGTCTCCCCCAATATGATAGGTATTTTGCCTTCCAACAAGAGAGTTTTTGTTGAAAACGTTCTTCAACCTTCCTCCATTCGAATTCAGGAGTTGTCTATGGTGCATTGGGATTCCTAGATACCCGAAAGGATAATCCCTGTGTTACAACCAAACAGAGTGGTATAGTAATTTTCCATCTCTTTGGCTGCACCATAGCAAAAGATTTCGCTCTTGTGGAAATTGATCTTGAGTCCAGACAACGCTCAAAAGCACACAAGACAAAAGTTTTAGATTTTTTGCCTCTTTCGGATCGTGATCAATAAAAATGATGGTGTCATCTCGCATATTGTAAAATTGACAGACCATCATCAACCAGGTGAGGGAGGATACCTCTTATTTGCCCATCGTTTTTTGCTCTATTGATTAGGAGAGCTAGCATATCCGCAACGATGTTAAATAAGATAGGGGACATAGGGTCACCCTGACGAAGGCCACGTCTGGTTTGGAAGTAGGGGCCAACATCATCGTTAACTTTAATCCCTACACTTCCACCCGTGACCATACTCTGTACCCATCTACACCATTTAGTGGAAAACCCTTTCATACGTAAGGTTTGTTGTATGAAGGACCACTTGACCTTATCGTAGGCCTTTTCAAAATTGATTTTGATTATAATACCATCTCTTTTTTAGTATGTAACTCATGGATGGTTTCATGTAAAATTACGACTCCTTCCATGATATTCCTTCCCGGCATGAAAGCTGTTTGCATGGGATTCACAACTGTTCTAGCAACTTTGTTCAGTCTATTTGTGCCCACTTTTGTGAATATTTTAAAGCTCACATTGAGGACACAAATTGGTCTGTATTGCTGAATTTTAGTGGCATTAGGAACCTTAGGAATTAGTGTAATTATTCCAAAATTCAGACTATGTAAGTCCAGAGCCTCACTGTGTAGCTCGGCAAAAAGAGGCAAGAGGTCGTTCTTTATTAGACCCCAAAAAACCTGATAAAATTCAGCCGGGAAACCATCTGGACCTGGAGCTTTATTATGCTCCATTTGGAATACAGCCTCCTTTACTTCAGATTCAGTGAAAGGGCTGATGAGGGTTTCATTTTCCTCTGGGGTAACCTGTGGAATGTCTGAAATCTCATCTTCCACGAGGTTGATATCTGAATTTTCCGGTGGTCCAAAAAGATTTTTATAGTATGTGGTAATATGGCTTTTAAGATTACTATCGCCAACAACAGTTCCTTGATCATCTTCTAGTTTAAAGATGTGTTGATTGCGATGTTTCCCATTAGCCACAAGATGAAAGAACCGAGTATTTGCATCCCCTTCTAACAAGGTTTTAACTTTGGCTCTTTCATACCACTTTAGTTCCTCCTCCCTCAAAAGAGAAACTAAACGCTCTTTTAGATATAGTTTAAAATTAATTTCTTGCTCGACAAAGCAACCTCCTCTCGCTTGTTTATCTAGATTTTCTAAAAGAGCCAAGCAAAGTCTTTTTCTTTTTTGTAAGACCCCGCTCGTGTGCTTGGCCCATCCTCTTAGATGTTGCCTCGTCTCCTAATTTTGTACTCGCCAACGCTCTAGAGGAGAGGACCCCCATTCTCGGATTGCCAAATATTTGCAACCATCTCATGAAAACCTTCCCGTAAAAGCCAGCCCCTCTCAAATTTAAAGGGTCGGTTTTGGGGTTGGTGTGTCGAGCCGCCGTATTTAAAACAAGGGGGTATGGTCAGATATATTCCTATCTCTCGGGCTCAACCGAAGCTAGAGGAAATTGAATTTCCCATTCCGTACTAACGAGAACTCTATCAAGTTTCTCGAAAGTTGGGTTGTCACCCGCCCCGCCCAAGTAAATTGACGGCCAGCCATCATTGTCTCCTTAAGATCCGAGATTCAATGACCGCATTGAAGAGGTTAGGCCATTTAGGGTCAAAATCCCCGAGCTTTTTCCTCCGGCTTCCTCATAATGTTGAAATCACCTCCTACAATGTAGGGAAGTGATTCTTTAGAGCATGTGTTTGCTAGCTCTGAGAGGAAAGCACTCTTATTTTGACTTTGTGCTGGTCCATAGACTGAGTAAAGCACAAATTTGAAGTCATTAGCTTTACATCTTAGGGTGAATTTAATATAGAAATCCCCCTCGCTAATAGCTCCAATGTCAAAAGTTGCGAGATCCACACCAAGAAGCAACCCCCCAGATCTCCCATGTGGCGCCATTGCATGCCACAGGAAATCACGTCCGCCACAAATATTTTTGAGGACGCTATCTGAGAAGGAATCCCTTCCAGTTTCAGAGAGAGCAATAAAATTTATTTGCTCCTCCTTAACTAGTTCCGCCAAGAAACGATGTTTAGCCAAGTCTGCAAGACCTCTGCTATTCCAGAAGACCCCTTTCATTTTAAAATAATTTTTGATGGGGTCTTTGGTTTCCGGAAGGAAGCTTGATAGGGCAGGAAGCAATTATATATGTTGGCTGGAGTGTTGGATATAATTTTAGAAAAAATAATATTTCAGCAAGTCCAATTGTACGATAATTTATTAGGAAAGTAATTAATGTTACAATGCATAAAGCCAGGGTGCTTGAAATAATGGATGTCCGGATATATTTATTATTATCAACTTTACCAACAAAGAAACACATAAAGTGATCGTCTTGCTTAAAGTTTGATTCGTAATTAAATCTACTATATATTGAGTAGCATTCCACTTATTATTGAAAAAACATTAAACTGAATAGGCTGATCCAGCGGCTACGAACATCCGTGATATGTCGCTACACTCATTGTACTGGCAACTGAATAGGCTTGCGAGGCATCTGGATATGCATAGGAGATCCACACATCTACATGACTAACTCCACAGGGCGCAGGCTCACCAAGCGCAACTCAGCAGGTGCCATCGGCAGATCTAGGGGCCGGCCTGACACTCGCAAGGACCATGCAAGCCGAGAAGATGACAGCACCTCTGTCAAGGAACAGCAGGCATTGGTGCTTGAACGCCGACACTGATCTGTGTCGTGTGACAGGCACGGACCAAGCAGAAAAACTGGACTCCACTTCAGGCACCATCGTCACGTCAGGAAGCCTTGAGGACAGCCGGGCCTTCATGCTCAATTCTCTTTTTGATCAGAAGCTTCATCATCGTGTAGAAGTAGGTGGTTCACTTCCCTGGCTGTCTGAGTGTTAGCTAGGAGTAATCGGAGCTACACGATGAACTAGATTACCAACTCTTAGGTTCGAATTCGGTTACAGCAGGATATGAATTGGGGAAAAGTAGCTTCTACCAGCTAAGAACAGCTAACAACAGATATGAAAGTAATTGAACAAGTTCATGAATGATTCGTTGATGCCCATCTTCCCGGTGGCGTGCTCCTTTGTGCCGCCGCTGGGTCATTCACTTCCAGTCCAGCCCGTGAACTCGTGTATCGGCCCGACGAAGTCGATCTCCTCTCCGTGGGCCTTGCTGGGCCTCAGGTCCAGCTTCATCACCATCGTCAGCGGATATGGGCCTGCTAACATCCCCCCTTCTTGAGGACCCACTTGCCGCCAAGCGGTTGCCCGTAGTTTCTTCTATACTTATGTAAAAACAAACAAATATTAGAACTGCTCTGGTACTCTTCTTTCTAAAAATTGCACACATTATAAAGCAGTCAATCTAAATAATTAAATATTTTCTGAGTTATTATTCATGACTTCGATTGCACCCGTCGGGCATTGCACCTAGCCCAAACCCAGTTCACTTGTTAATGCCCTCAAGATCGGGAACCCCTTGCCACGCTACAACTCGTCGATCTCGCATCAGAGCAAGCGGAGAAATGGGTTCTCCACGGCAACTTTCTAGTAAAAATGTGGACTCACCTACTACAGCTTACACCGCTTCGGCACCTCTCCAGCAGCACCTGCTGCGACATCCTCCAGCACCACAGCCACGCTCACAGAACTCCATCACGGCAACAAACAGCGATGAACATCCATCAGAGGCGTCAAAATGGCAGATGACTTCGTGATATACATGAAAGAAAACTAGCCCTGAACGGCCCTGCCACACGCCCTCATGTGAAATGGAAGAGGCAGACGAATCCAAACTCGCTCACGAGGAAATGGAAGTGCGTCGTTGGAGATCTAGAGGCCGGAGGAAGACGGATCGACGGAGACGGAACCAGCGATCATGATTAAGGGGGCCGAACAAATGTAATAACATTTTTTACTAAGGTAAAATATACATAATAATATGTTTCAATATTTTTAAAAAAAAATTACACTATTTTTTAACTAGAATCATAGTTTTTCAATTAAAAATGAGTAAAAATATGAATTTTTTAACTAAAAATGAGTAAAAAATGAGTTTTTTTAACTAAAAATAGTAGACCAACCATGCAGAGGGGGGTGGGCATGGCCCCTGCTGCCCCCCCCCCTAGTTTAGTCAGTGCACAGGGAAAGCTCCGAACACGGGTTAACAAATGCACTGGGTATGGACTGGGCATTTGCTAGTCATTGAAGGGCCGGGCCCATGCGGGACTTATATTGATACTGATAAAATAATTAATACTTAATTTATTAAAAGCAAACTGCTTTCAGATTCGTACTATTTTTAGAGAAAGGAGTACAAAAGCAATTCCCTACAAATATACCCAAACGATAGTTTTTAGGAAATGATTTTTTGTCCAATCATGTAAAATTCTAGTTTTTCGAAGATCCTCTGATGAAGAAATGGACAAAAGAAATGCTGTAACCCTCAGCTAGTTATACAACTTTGTTGCTGACAACCATTTTCATTTAAAATTATCAATGTAGAAACTTAACCTTATGAACGCACGCAAGCAAGCTCTACCCTAGGACCATCGTGGAATACAAGGCTTATCACAGGGATGGACCACAGCTGCTCGCCCATTAGCGCAACATGATTGATGTTATATAACCGTGATGTATGAAAATTTCGAGGCCAAGAGGTATGCATTGGCACAGGTTGGTACTATGAGCACAACATCAATAAACATTAACTACTGCACAAATCTTAACTAACGTGGTGAGAAAAAATGCCTAAACCCAGGAGTTGTTATGCCACCATGTCGATGAAAGGTCATTGTTACTCGTGGCCTTAACCAAAGTAGTTGAATTAAAAACAAAAAAATAAAAATAAAGCCCACAATGAACCCAATTCTTAGCTAACAGGTGAGCCCGTTTCCAAACCAACCTCTAGCCACAACGGTGCCACTGCCCCTGAGCCCATTTCCAAGCCTATCACCGGATCCGCCCGCATCAGAGCTAGGTACAGCTTCCTCAAGCACCACCATCGTCGGATCCACATGTGCTGGTGCAAGATCTGACAACCCTGTGTGCCGCTAAGGTTGATCGACATCAAGAGGGAGAGGGTTGGGCCACCAATCTCGGGACCCTTGTGCGCCGTCGCCATGGCTGTAGTGGGGGACATGAGGAAGAAGAAGGGTCGATTGAGGGAGAGGAAGGGGCCTCGGGGCGGTGTGCGTTGATTTAGGGAGATCGAGAGGGTGATAGGGAGGAGCTAAGAGAGAAAGATATCAAGTGACAAGAAAAGATTAAGTGACATTATATATGTATGAAAGCCTGGTAAGGGTGGTAGGCCACATTTTTTATTAGAGGCGGGCCAAGGTTTATCAATCTCGGGAGGTGGTTTAGTAACCTCCTCGGTTAATACAAAATGACCGCCCTGGTTAATTCCTAGAAAATGTTGTCCACCTCCGAGGCCAATTTCAAAACGTCTCTTAAAAAACATTTGTAGTAGTGTTTACTTTCGTACTGTATCACGAACAGATAGTGATAATATCTATCGCCGCCAGCTGGTAATAAAATCGGACAGCAATATGATTTTTCCCCGACAGTAATGTAGTGATCAGTATCGGTTTTAAAATTTGGACAGTGATGCAGCTGGCAGTGATCGTTTATGGAGTGTCTTCTTGATCCAGTGTTGTATATATATAAGTGCTGACTAACAAACTAGTGGCGATAGAGTTTGTGACTTAAACTAGTTAACAGAGAATAACACGAGCCACAATCTTAACTTAATATTACTAATTGGAAGCATGTTTTTGATATTTTTTTGCTGTATCCCTAAAAGAACTAATGATGATTATACTAACAAGGTTAAGGGACTGCTTTTTACAATAATCACGGGCACAATTCTGTCTACTTAGCAGCGCCAAGGTGTAAAATTCGGATGTACCAAACCAACAAAACTGCCATTAAAAGCAACCAGTGTGCTAACGGGGTTCCATCAGATGACCGTCAATGTTGACGAGGTCAATGGGACTATGTCAAGCACCGATTCAATGACCAAAGTGATAAAAAAGTTTGTGTCCTGGAGTCTAGATAGGTAGGGAGGGCTGCGTAATAAGATTTGGGCTACACAACACAGAGCATATGTAGTTGTGATCACATAAACCAGCGGCAAATGTTGTCACACAGGCCTCAAGCCCACACGAGGGCCGGCGCTTAGGGCTGAGTCCATGTATTCGCAACGATTCTCTGTTTGCCTCGGGCCATGGTCTCGTGTCGAGGAATGATGCACATTGCCCAATGGGCAGTATTTTTGGTGTAGTAGACTGTGGTGAAGTCGTGGCCCGACAGCGGCGTTGAGGAGCGGGAGTGTAACGGCGAGAAGTGGTGGTGGCGGCGGCTAGGGTTTAGGGAGGGAGAGAGAGTTGGAAAGCTGGGGTAAAAGGGATTTGACCCTAACTCGTTTGCTGGATTTAAAGGTTACAGTTCCCATAGTATTTATAGCCGCGGGATTTCTTAGCCTCTAAGCGATCTAAACCCTAATCTATGCGGAAGCGAAGGCGGTGCATAGGCTGAGGCGGCGGCACGTGGGCAAGGCGCCTCCTACCCTTTCCCGTTGCCATCCTGGGCCGGCCCCCATATATCATCCCCTTTTTCCACATAGCGCGTCCTCGCGCGCTTCCTTGTCGGCTCATTGGTGGTGTCGGTGATGACGTCATGCGGCAGCATGCTAGTGTTGCTATCGTCGGGAGCTGGTTTGACGACCATGACCGGGGATAGTTGTTACCGTCCTTCTGCTTTTCCGTTTTTCCTCCAACGTCGATGGTGTCGGCGTTGGTGATGAGGGCGAGGACATCGGCAGCATGGCCGCGTGCTGTGGTGTGGTCGTGATTGCCATCGTTGTTCGTGGCGACTCAAGATTCAATATGTGTGCAATCTCATCGTCCATGTTGATGGTGATGTCGTTTGATGAATTCAAATCCGATCCAATTTGGACCATGTTCTATTGCTGCAGTGAAAAAGTTTTGAGTTCTGCCTCTCTACCTACGAGTATGACGCAGAGGTCATTGCAGATCTCGTCGACATTCATCGTAGATGGTTCTATATACCAGCCATCAGAGGTAAGATGCAGGTTGCCCGAGCGGGCGGTATTTTCGGCATCTACTCATTAGAGGTATGATGCAGGTTGGCATAGCAGACGGTGGTCAGTGGCGACCAGCGGCAAAGCCGTGTCCTGACGGCAACATGGAGGTCCGGCGGCGCAGCGGCAAGGCATGGTGGCGGCAGCGGCAGCTATGGTTTAGGCAGGGAGAGAGCTGGAGAGCTAGAGAGCTGGGGTAAAAGGGATTTGACCCAAATTTCTTTGTTGAATTGAACAATTATCATTCCTCTTACGTTTATAGCCCGTGGATTTCTGAGCCTCTAAGAGATTTAAACCCTATTCTACACAAACAAGACTGCGGTACATGGCGGTGGTGGCACATATATGGACCAAGGCAGCGGCACGCAAACAGGGCGCCTCGTGCCCCTTGCCCGTTGCCCTCCTGGGCCTGGCCCCAAATAGTGTACGTCATCCAGAAATCAGAGGGAAACGCATGAAACTAGGATAGAGTAGATCACGCCAGCGTTGAGCCAATGGACAGGGATTCCTGTGCACGGACATGCTTCAGGTTCGGAACGAAGCGAAGATTTTCGTACGGTTTTACGATAGAACCTGATGCCTCTCAATCCAACTATGGGGATGCTGAATTTGTACCGCAGGTCGACCGAGTAACGAAACACTCATGGTGGCCAATCCTATCAATAAAATAACAGCTGAATCCTATATTCCTACGACAACCCACTCAAACAATGTTCAATATATAAACAGTGAGCAATTTAGTGTCCTGACAGGCTTGACCGCGCTTGAGTAATCAACTAGCAAATATGCCCGTGCGTTGCAATGGGAAAAACAAAATATAAACTAATTATGTTTTCTTTTTTATATATAAAATTTGAGAAAAAATATTTTGTAACGACATTCAAATTATAAGGAAATGTTGGCTATAATATGATTGTGTGTATAACAAAAGTGTATTAAAATTAAAATATGATCAAGATGTTTGTACAGGAAAAAAAATATTAAGATGCCCGTGCTTCGCTACGTTGGAGGAAAATAATCCCTACACAGTGTACTTTCTGCTGCCAGCGATGATCTCCTTGCCGTTGTCAATGCAGCTGTTTAATTTTTTTTTATAGAAAATCCAATGTTTAATTGAGTGACGAGGATAGAATAAAACACGTCCGGATTTCACTCACTTTCTTCGTTACGGTTGATAAACCGTGGCGTCCATAGTCTAGCGCCGGCACCTGCTACTTGGTGCTCCACAGCAGAGCAGCTGCCGTGTTCACTGTCCAGCACTCGCGTTCCCGGATGCCAAGCTAGCTCGCCTCCGGCCATCCCTCGCCGCTCACGCCGCCATCTTCTCTCTCTGCTTCCACCCGAGGCAACGGACTGAGTCTCTCTCTGACAGCAGTTGGTCGAGGGCGAGCGTCGCTTAGCAACCAGGAGTGGGCATACGGGGCACGGCGTCTCCAACTGCAGCTTGCTACGGCTGCGGCAGCCGAGGGAGCGTACTCAGCGGATCACGAGGAGCCTGGCCTGGGATACCTCCGCGGTGGCGGATCTCGCGCACGGGTGGCAGCTGCGGAGCTTGCTCGGTTCAAGGCCTCGGTGTGGTTGGCGAGGACCTGTTCCCGGCCGTCTCGCGAGGGACCAGGGATACCGTCGCTGTCTCGCTGGACCGAGCCATGGCAAGCTCCACGGCGAGGAGGCCGTCCAGATATGGCGAGCACCAGGCTGTGAGGAAACCAGCAACGGGATTCTAGCCGGCGACGTCGGGTGAGGCCCTGGCCGTTTGTGGTCAATTTTTTGGCAACATGATCTGCTATGTATTTGGTCTCGATCTAAAGCATATATGATGTTCTTGATTTGGTATTGTACTATATTTGGTCTCTCTGATGTCTGATCTCTTCTAGTCTTTTGTGTCTTCCAAATTTATTTTTGCCTTCCTCGTGTCAGTTTTCGCAGGGGAGTCCGTCGTGATTTGATTTGAGCAGTTATGGTTGTTTGAGGTAATCAGATTTGGATTCCTATTTTATTTGAGATTTGAGATACCGATTCCTATTCTATTCTATCTGGGATACCACGCGACGGTGGCGGAAAAGAAAATCGGTGGTGTGGCGGACAGAAAATTAGCGGACAGATTGGCAGACTGAAATTTTGCCAATTTATTATTAGGTATAGATATAGATATAGATTAAAATAGAAGGAGACGTTATGCCGTGTAAACAAATCATAAAAGTAACATTGTACCTTTACTAGTTCACTAGTTGTTTGTGCCAAAATACTACTAGAAATTGTCTTAAATTTTCTGAAATATAAAAGAAGTGTGAAATATGTGTCACCACAATTGTCCAAGGAAGTAAGAAGGACGACATGCAATTTTCGCTGTGCTCCTACGCTTAGAGTAATTTTTTTATTAAACCCATACTAAGCTGACGAAGGAAGAATTTGACCCTGGACTCCTGGTTGACATTGAGCACCGTGACGTTACATCGGACGATGAGGCTGTCATACTAGAGCCGACGCAGCGGTGCGGTCTGATCCTTGGACGTGGCTGTCTCCCTCTAAGAACCCTTCGCCTCTGTAACTCCGTGGACCCATGGCGTGGCTGTGCGCCGGCTTCCCGTCGCGGTCGAGGATGCTCACGCGGTACTCGGCGGTGGCCCTCTTGTCCCATCTGCCCATGAACATGAGCTTGACGGCGACCTTGCCAGCCGTGGCGTCGTTGTTGCCGTTGGGGTAGCAGAGGAGCTTCCACTCGATGCACTCGCCGGGACGCACCTTGCCGTCGACGCGCGCGAGTAGTGGCCGACGTGGAAGACGTGCGTGCCGGTGTCCTCCTGCACGCGGACGGAGGAGATGGACATTGCGTTGCGGAACCGGCGCCAAGAGTCGCCCAGCGACGGCAGCTGCTGGACGGAAGATTGGATCGGGCGCGATGTATGGTTATTAGCAAGGTAGCGTGTTTTGTTTCTATCTAGATTTGTATTGTTCGTTTCTCTCTAGATTTGTATTGTATATAAATTGCATCCATATTATTGCTTGGTGATCACGTACTGATCACGTAACGACTCCGTGAGTTTCAGCTGCTCAATATTCAGCTGCTCCTGCAAATCAATTTGTACTGATCATGTAACAGAGCAGGCCATGGCGGTCATGTTTCCCCGGCGCGGTGCGGTGCGCTACGCACCGACGTCGGAGTTCGTGTTGACGCCGTAGGAGGCTGATCCTCGGCCCCTCTGTCGCTCAATTGGTTTAGTAGTCAGTAAGACCACCGAAGCTGCGCCGTTAAAGCCGGCGATTTGTGTCTAGTGTGTTGTCCGCTCCATTCATGGCATCTCGTCATTTGGATGGTCGGAATGTAACTTAAAAACTATCTTCTTCTTAATGAGGCATGTGCAGCAGCACGTTTTCAAAAAAAAGGGGCGTCTGGCCGAGCCGCCCCAACAAATTCTCTATTTGTAAGAACGGATGGACACGGACAGCTCAGCCAGCCGCTCTTACTTACAGAGCCGACCAAGCTGCCCCTAAAATGTTTGCTGACCTACTGTGCTACTAGTAAAACCAGTCCGCACTCCCCAAATCACCTTTTCCATCTGTCTCTTGCCCAACCACCCGGTCTAGTAACCAAGCTACCAATTTTCTAATCTTGCCCGCTCTCCAAAGACTACCGCTCCCAGTTATATTGCCATCCTCATGCTGTGTTGCCAGCTGTTCTAGCCTGTGGTGGCACTGGGGAGCGAGATAGCGATGTGGCAGCAGCCATGGCTACCTTTGGGCGCAGCGACGACAGGGACGCTCCCACAGAAAAATCACTATAAATAATAGAGCAGTCCAATGAATGTCTGTATCAGAGTATCAATCCAATTCCAACAAGAAGTGGGCTTTGTAAAACTAGGAGAATTCTCCGCGCGTTGCCGTGGATATTGAGGAGGAATAAAAATATTTTACCATAGTAAACTACTGAGATGCACCTTGCATATCAAAATAAATTGCTAGTAGCAAATAATAGTGGATTGATGAGGTGGACACGTTGCATGTCAAGGAAAACAGATAGTGGGATTGATAGTGGGCTGCTGACGTGGACGTGTTGCATGTCAAGATAATTAGATAGTGGGGTTTGTTTATATTAGAGTTATAGATTTGGTGTACCAGGCGCCTTATCTTTGCACGTGGAGGGAGTCCAGTGGGCCGTTCCCCACAGCGCTACTCGCCACCACCGCAGCCGCATCCACACCACTACTTCGAGCCGCTCGTCTCAGCCCGACTCTCTCTCTCTTTTTCCTCTCTCCCCAGGGATCCCTCTCTCTCTCTCTTACTTCCTCCGATGGCCTCCCATGGCGGGTTCCCGTCACCGGCGACGGCGGCGGGCGGATCCGCCGGATCCGGCGGTGGCGCCGGCACCGGCGCGGTTGTCTTCTTCCTCGAGGTCAAAGAAAAACTGAGTTTGTTTACGCTTCAGGCTTCAGGAACATTTGTATACGCCCGAGACAGAAAAACTGTACAGGTCCGATCCTAGAGGTTTACCAGAAGCAAAGATCAGTTTGTTTGAGCTCAAACAACAGCTAAAAATTTTTCTTCCATTCATGCTGTACCTCTGCTTGTAAAAGGGAGGACAGGGAAAATATCATGTATAAAAATGTCCCAAGTCAGTGATGCAAACACATCACTAAACAAAATCTGCGATACTAGTGGAGATTTGTCAACTGAATATTTTATTTTTTATCATCTTTCTAAAAAATATTCACATTTAGACCACTCGAACTTTCTTTTTCCTTTCTGGACCCCAGGCTGAGGCTCTCTGTGTCACAGTGCCGAGATTTTTTTTTAGGATTATACAGTACAACGTAGACACTCACAATACGCACCCATACTCACCCGTATGAATGCCGCTGACAGCGGAGCTCAGCGACATATAGGCCGTGAGCTCCGCACCATACATCCTAGTGCCGAGGCCTTTTCCTATATCCCGCATGCGCTTATGGGCTCGTACGGCCCGCGAGCTTCTCTTGCTCCTCGAGTTCAGCTGCCGCTGTAGGCTACCTGTACTAATATAAATCGAGTTTTAGAGGTTTATATTGCTCAGAATCACCTATACAAACCAGTTATTGTTTTTAGCCATCTCTGAAAATTTTACCCGGCAAAGGTCAAAATGAATTTCTGAAAAGAACGTGCCTCATTTCTTGTCTGTCGAACATAGTTGATGGTGTGAGCATATAGCATTCCTATCAGCAGGCGAACCAAGTCAAACCAGTGGTGAGTTATCACTAAGGTATCCATTGCTGCATCACAGTAATGGCTTGTTCACAGCCCCCTGGGCACTAGGTATTTTTTTAAGGCAAGAAATTTAGCTGCTTGCAATATGATGACTTGATGCGAGTCCTCATTGATAACTAGTACCTTATATTATGTAACTAGTCCTCAGGCAATAGAATCACGTGGCAAAGAAGATCGTATCCTAATTACCAACGTGTCAACAAGACTGAGATAGCATGTCTGCTTCATCCACAATAGATGAAGCTGCCAGTCTCTAGCAGATTCTTGTGTCTGCTTGCATCTAGCTTCACTCCACTCTGGGACATTTCCCGGTCCTATGGCACAAAAACCTGACTCCGGCTTCCTATCCAGTTGCTGCTTCCTCTAAAGCTCACTCCATTAAGAACAACAAGTGCTGTCCCTGTTTTTAGCCATCTCTGAAAATTTTACCCGGCAAAGGTCAAAATGAATTTCTGAAAAGAACGTGCCTCATTTCTTGTCTGTCGAACATAGTTGATGGTGTGAGCATATAGCATTCCTATCAGCAGGCGAACCAAGTCAAACCAGTGGTGAGTTATCACTAAGGTATCCATTGCTGCATCACAGTAATGGCTTGTTCACAGCCCCCTGGGCACTAGGTATTTTTTTAAGGCAAGAAATTTAGCTGCTTGCAATATGATGACTTGATGCGAGTCCTCATTGATAACTAGTACCTTATATTATGTAACTAGTCCTCAGGCAATAGAATCACGTGGCAAAGAAGATCGTATCCTAATTACCAACGTATCAACAAGACTGAGATAGCATGTCTGCTTCATCCACAATAGATGAAGCTGCCAGTCTCTAGCAGATTCTTGTGTCTGCTTGCATCTAGCTTCACTCCACTCTGGGACATTTCCCGGTCCTATGGCACAAAAACCTGACTCCGGCTTCCTATCCAGTTGCTGCTTCCTCTAAAGCTCACTCCATTGAGAACAACAAGTGCTGTCCCTGAAAATTTTAGGTACTAAATTTGCTGTCTCTGAAGAATTGAAGTACACTAGTATAATGCCCGTGCTAACGCTACGGTTAAAATCAAATAAAGTATTTTCCTACACACGTTATTATATTTTGAACACTATATTCACAACACTATGTAACCAACCAACAATAAGTAGCCCATGTGTTGCCACGTTTTTAAGGATGCATTTAAAATCAAATGACAAGATTTTCCATAGTTGTCTCACGCAATTGTATATGGCCAAACACCCTAACTGAGTGAAAGGATAGCCAAACATGGCGTCAACACAATTATCAATATTACTTCTATGAAAATTCAATGGAGAAACTTCTAACACCACATAGATTTGTTCCTACAGTTCATGATCATGAAAAATACAATCCAGTGGTCCACCAGAGCACAGTTGAGAAATCCAGCTCACATTGTGTACATCATCAGCCTTTTAGCATATGCTCCATGTAGTTATCACATGATTCCTTACAAGAACCGAAAGAAAACAAAGATGCACATTGCTAACTGAAGTTCTTGATTAGAATGTGAGATCATGAAAGCAGTTGATTTAATATTACAATTATCAACCTACAAAAGGGAGGGCAGGAGAAGATATACATTTGCTTTTTGACTCATTCCTTGCCAACATCAAAATCAAATCAGCAAGTTGAAGATCCTCCTTCCTCCAACAACAGAGCTCAGTTGTTTATTTCAGACGCAGCAAACTCATTTTAGACGCAACAAACATACAATATAAGTACCCAATTTGGAAGGATAGAACAGTTTAGAGAAATATTCAGAAGTGAAACTTATGCAACACATATTGACCAGAAGCTAGTAGAGAGCAACCTGCAAGTTAAAATGGTAAGCAAACAGGGCATCAGACATTGGTATCGTTATCAACACCCTAAATACAAGCATCAGGAAAAACATTAGAAATACGGGCAATAATCATACGAAGTTACGAACAACTCTATGCTTCCTCCGATTCTGAGATTAGGCTAACACACAATTTTGCAGCAAACATGGTGAAAATGTTTCTTTTATATAAGAAAATATATGGTGCTGATTTGATTAGTTTCTGATGATAACCAACAGTTTCGACTATCTAATCAGATTATACCATTTCTTTTGCAAACACAAATGTATGTTGAAAAACATATTGCCTATAAAGATAGATCTTAACTCTGAATTTAAACAATGAACAGAAATTAATTAACTCTGGATATTTATTTCTCAACTTTATCGTTTTATTGAGTCCTGGAGTGCTCCAATAGTAGTTTTCTAGCTCTTATAGCGAATAATCAAAGCCTGTAGATATTAATTAACTTTACTAACTCCCACAAATAGTAGAACACATTGTTGATGGAAAACCATATAGGATGTCTTGCATAACAACAGCAAAGATATAAGGTTTTCTATATGCTGCATCACAAAATAAGGCCTGCATATAAGTACTGCATGTCCACGTCTTTAAAAATTATTTTCAGGAAACCTTTGTAGTTAAAAAAGGAGCCAATTCTCTCCAGACATTGAGGCTGCAGACCTTTTTGAAGGCACTAAATGAACAAGCCAGATGTGTAAGCAAATAGTAAGCAAAATGAATTGCTACTGATTTTGCTATTATTCCAAACAAAACTCAAGCACGTCAATGATTGTGCATGCAGGCAAATTGCAGATGGTAAACAATACAAAAGCAAAGAGAAACTAACCATCCGAGGATGCCTTGATTTTACAGATTCCTGGTAAACATGAGATGAATCTGCAAAAGGCAATCTAGAATCAGAAAAATGATACATAATACATCTGCTAGTTAAAAAATCATATTAGCATGCTGCCATCTATTACCAAATAAAGCAGAAAACGTATCCAATACACGATGACGGGTTTTTAGGTAAATATATCAAAGTAACGATACTCTTGAGTCTTCACAAACACCTTAAAGATCGTCTCCCTGAATCATAGGAATTATTATTTTTAGGGTGTGCAAAATTGCAACAGTAGTGAGCATCTAGTGTGAAACTGAATAAATATAAATCTGATAATATATAGAGCTAGAAAACTCATTAATTCCGAACATGAACAACCAACTAACAAAAATTACGCATCTAGATCCTATTATATAAACCTGTAGCATCATAGTGAAGTTTCAGCTCAAATGAATATATATGATGAGATCCCAGAACCATCAATTTTAAGTCAAAAGTATGGCTTTGGACAGGTTCTCAGCCTGGCATATTAGATACACAATTTGAAAAAGCCTTTAAACCAACATACATGAACTTAGAAGCAGAAATTAGCATCCTAGATCGAAATATGTTCAATCTGTTGGGAGTTTTTCTTGCCATACCTGCCTTGGCATCGTGTGAGCACGAAAGCTGCAGCTATGCAAATATGTTTAATCAGAAGCACCGCAAGATATTCAGAAGCGCCACAAGATGCAGCTATTAGAAGATTAGATCAAATCGGTGAGAATATGAAAATCTGAAAGAATGAGTAAACCTGTTGCTGAGGTTGAAGACCCGAAGGCAAAATTGCAGATAACTCAAACTCAGTAACTAACTGAACCAACGCATCATACCTATTTTTCTCTGACATGTGATTGACGAGGATGGCAACATCAAAGGCGCATATTAGTTTACAGCCATTAGATAACAACTTAACAACAACAAAGCCTTTATTGACATTAGATAAATAAATTAAAAGGAAATTCCACGTGGTTACGATACTTAAGGGTAAAATACCAAGATGCAAATATTACTGGCTTCTTCTAAGACAGAATGAAGTGAACTAATCAATAATAGAATCACCTCAGATAGTATAAAGTTTACAATGCTATATATTGGTATACCCTAACACACTGCTTATAGTCAGATCATCACTTGTATTAACTATCTGTAAGCAGTATAGTAATTTCCAGAGGTGCAATTTAGCACATGAGCAAAACTGAGGAGCACTCTCAATAATCTATAAGAAGGGTATGGTGCTAAATTTGGCTGCATACTGAGACACAATACCTGCAGTTGATGTGTCCCAGTGTCAATAAAAATATGTAGTTATTCACTAACCATTTTTTCTTTTCCCATTACCAAGGGTCATCGGGGGAATTGATATGGTGATTGCCATCATGGTGTGACCAAGTAAAGCGCTAGTCTAGCATTACTCATATGTCATTATACAGAACCAATGGAATGGAGCCTTACTGAAGACTCAGTGGCAGTGGACTCAAAGAATTTTGCCTCAGCTTCTAGGTAAGTGAGAATTGCCTTCATTGCTTCCAATCCCTGCCCCCTCCTGTGCAATATATCAGTCATCTGCTTAGCAGGCCTCTCTCCATAAATTGATGGGCTGATATAGACTGAATATCAAAACTGCTCCATGGTGGAAACCATACCAAGAGTTCATTTGTGTGATTAAACGCCCTGGGAAAAATGTGGCACCGCCAAAGGGGACCTGCAATGCATAGTTCGTCTATGAGACCCAAAAAAATGTTAAAAAATATTTGAATCACACGAGGTGAGAATAAAAGAATTATATTTCCCTTTGTTGCAATCAATAACTGCTTACAAACCACAAAGGGAATCTCCTCAAGCTCCGAAATCAATTGAGAATGTAAATGCGCCATTTCTCTGGCATGAGCATTTTGAAATTGCTCAATTCAGCAAGGTCATAGAGGACTATTTTAAATCTTGCAGATATATTTTTTTCTCTAAAATTCTGAATGGAGAATAAATGGCGGAATCACAAGCATGGACCACGTATAGCAAAAGCTTCAATCTGGTTGTATTTTACAAAGAAGACACATGTGAACTAATTGCATATGAAACAAACATCAACTATACCTGCAAGACGCATCCAACACAAACAGGTTCCCATCATGCATGCTCGTCAGACCCAGATATTGGCATCCAAGAGGGCCACGACCTCGTCAGGCACGCTCAATCTGGACCTAGACCGGTTCCCATCAGACGCTTCAATCTCCCCACCAGTGCACCGCGTTCTCTAGGTGGCGGCAAGATCAACAGATCAAATAGGCTACTTAAAAATATATGATAATTCCCTCACAATAATTTTCATGTATCGAGGAAGACAAATAGCTGAAGTTAGGGTTCGGGTACTCAATTTTGCACAGCGTGAAGGAAAGAGAAGGGGCCGGGATACCTGCTGTGGTGGTTTCCGTCACCAGCGAAGGCCCCGACGAAGACATGCGCGCAGTGAGACTGTGGCCTCGCCCGGTGCCCTGGTGATCCGCCGTGGGTGAGGCCTGCTCACGTCGGCGTGCCGCCCACATGGGCGCCCCCGCTCCAGCTTGCCGCCTCGGGACGGGGTTGCGTGACGCGATGGGACAGGAAGGGGAGAGAGGAGTCGGAGTCGCACGAGGGCATCGGGAAGAGGGAAGCAGGAGGCGGCAGCAGCGGTGGGCATTGGCCCTAGCGGGGATTTCTGATTTGGGCTCCTGCGGGAGCGGGGGTGGGGGAGGGAACGGTGTGGGTTAGTTTGACTGTGTGAGTCACGTTCCCTGTAATCACGTCCAGGCGTGGGTGAGGAGGTGAGGAGGGTGGGAAGCCTGGCTGTGGGGTCAGGGGTGAGATTCAGGCTTCCCACTCCTATAGAAGAATTCAATTATAGTATAGATTAACAGCTGTTCTGAGTTGTAGGGTATATTAATATTTGGCAACTGCTTCCGTGACTACTAAAATCAACAAGTTTCCCTAGAGTTTATATCTTTCCCTACTGTTTTTAAGCACCATAGGGGAAGGTTAGATAGAGAAACCGTAGGGGAAGGTTTCTTTCCCGAGGAAATTAACGATTTTGGGACGGAACGAAGGCAAGAGGCCTGGTGAGCCACAGTGGCGCGTACGTGTCTTGTGTCCCAAGGTAAATAGTTAGGGCCTTATTTTGTTTCTAGAGTTTGCCCCCAAATTCCACCATGGAAAAATTAGATCTCATCAAATCAAAATGTCGGCACATTAATGAGGTACTAAATTGAGATGAAATTAAAAACTATTTGCACAGTTTTATTGTAATTTGCGAGACAAATATGTTAAGCCTAATTAATCAATGTTTGGACAATTATTACCAAATAAAAACAAAAGTGCCACAGTTCGCTATAGTTGGTAACGGTGTATTTGGTCATCCCCAAATTGGGGAACTAAACAAGGCCTAGGATTCCTTGGAAAACCCCAAGCCCTATCCCACCCCACCCCCCCCAAAAAAAAAAAAGTTCCTGTGAAATTTTGGGCCGCAACTCTCATATCTATGAACTCTATTATTTATAAAACTTTGCACATGTCGTAACTACCACATTAAGTGGCCTAAGACATCATTAGAACTTGACTTTGTCAATATTGACTAATTCCTATCTCAAACAGTGATTTTGACAAGAAAGGTTGAAAAATATGACTTGGACGTAGTCATTCACTAGGCAAGCCCTAGTTACATTCCCATGAGCCCATATGAGTGTTGGTATTTCTTAGCGTAATCACCAAGTATGGACGTTTTAGTTCCATCCCGGTGACCGCACCAGAAATCCAATTGGTATAGGTTAACGCACACAGAGAAATTGGCAAGCACAAGCATACCATTGTAGCTCTTTCACCCAAAAAAGTATTCCAGGGTATCATATTTATTCTCGTGAAGCAATGGATAAAGAAGATGATAAATACCATCATGTATTTGCTAGCTAGAGAGCTGGCTAGGCTATGTGGGGGTAACCGATAAGATTGGGGTTTTAGATAAAGACACGTATAAGAGAAGTCAATAAAAAGATAGCAGAGTAGACTAGCTAAGCTAGGAGGTCAACGGGAAAGGTCAAGGTTCCTTTTTTACTTCTCTATAACTATGGTATATTCTAGCTCATACCATAGGGATAACTAAGCGAAGGTCAACATAGCAGTCAAACCAAGACACTTCGGAGCAGTTGTTTCTTTCCGGTTCTCGAAAAGACTGGGAAGCGGTAACTGGGGTCAGGCAGCCAAAGCTCTACGAAACACCAACCCGAACGTGGTAAAATACAAAGGCCTGGTTGGAGCTTTCACCCCCGGGGCTACCACAACTATCCGTAAGGCTGGGCGCAAACTCAGGTAACAAGTACCAAGGTGTAAACACTACACTATCCAAGATTAGCTAAACCACTAAGACATAAACTAAGTAACCAAGTAATAAGAGAAGACAAATATATTGAAATGCTTGAGTCTTACAAAGGAGGCAAGGTTTGGCGGGCCTCCGAGGGCTCTTCTGGAACTTGCAGTTCTCTCCCACTTGATCATGTCGGTTTAGCACCGCCTAACTACCGTGGCCTGGTGGCCTCCCGTGCACGCGGTCGACTCCTGTGGTGGACCCTGCCTCAGCGTCGAGCAAGCTAGCCATTGGGCCGGTTTAGCCTGCGTCGCTTCTGCGTCGCTTCCTGCTGGATCGGCAGTGCTAGTCTCATGAGCGCTCAGAGCCAGGCCTTTCCTGCCTCTTCATGCTGGTTGACAAACACGTTCACAAATAATGGCTGGGCCCCAACTAGCTTGGCATGGCAAAAGTCGGTTGACTAACACGTTCACAAATAATAGCTAGTGCCGCTGGCACAGACCTGCTGATCCCTGTTGAGATGCACCTCGTGCATTGGCTGGGCCCCATGGTACTGTACGTTTCCAGCTTGAGTGCTGATCACGTTGATTTATGTTGCTATGCTCCTTTTACAGTTTGTGTAAAATATATCATTGTTCCATAGAGCTCCATATATATATCAAATAATATATCTCAACTAGCTCTTGATAAAAGTGCAGCTCAAATATGTATTTGAGACTATTTATGGCATCCAATATTTAAATATATTTTTTTGTCCAAATTCGGCCGAGTTGTGTGTGTACTATATATTGTCCTTTTCATGCAATTTGAGTATATTCCTGCAAAATAGGTTGAGAGCACCAAAACTAGTGGAAATAGTGAGATAAAATAATACTATGCTCAAATGCACCATGAAATATTCATTAGCGGTTAATACATGTAATAAGGAGCGCCAACAATGAGGAAGTTTTCTTGAGGATCGAACACCTCGGGAAAGAAGGTTTTCCTACGGTTTTGCCGAAAATCGTAAGGGAACGGTCTCTTTCCGGTCGAATTCCTGTCTAGGGAGCTTTCCCTATGAAATACCCTATGGAAACCGTATCCCTACAGCATGCTTTCCTTAGGAACATTAACCCTAAGGGAACTCGTCGAGGCCTAGTTACATTCCCATGAGGCCATCTGAGGAAGTTTCCCTGGGGGATCGAACAGCTTGGGAAAGAAGGTTTCCCTACGATTTTGGCGAAAATCTTAAGGGAACGGTCTCTTTTCCGTCAAAATCTTCTCTAGAGGGCTTTTCCTACGAAATACCCAAGGAAAACCATTTCCCTACAGTTTTACAGGCTTTCCTTAAGAATATTAACCCTAGGGGATCTCGTTGATTATAGAAGTGTGTACTCCCTTCGAAAAAACTTACACGAATTTTAAAGGGTCCTGCTAGCGCTAGAACGTCCTAACCATAGGACGTTCAACGTTAGCAGGGCCCGGCCCACCTCACCGTTCGCTACGTCCCCTGACACACACGTGGACACACACAGTACGCCTCCCGTAGCGTTGTCCTCCGCACGACCCCGATTGGAACACAACATCGCGTCGCCCACCGCACACCCCCATGCCTCCGCAACAGCAACTCCCACCCAACACACATCGCCGGAGCCTCGCCGGAAAAGTCGCCGGAATCCTGTGAAACAAGAAAAAAAATCGATTGAAACAATCCAAAGAAACGATATGAAAAAAACGAAGATCCGTAAAGCAACAACAGCAACACGCGAATTGAAACATTGAAGAAATTGCAGGATAAATCCACTGAAACAAAAGGGGAAAAGCCACTGAACCAAAGCAAAAACGGCTTTTGAAACACCCCAAAAATGGAAAAAAGGAGGGGGAGGAGGTAGGAGAAGCTGCTCGCCGGAACCCTAGATGGAAAAAACTGAAACATTCAAAGAAAACACGTTGAAACAAATCTGGATCGTCTACGAACCATGCTGAGCAAAAACATCAAACAAAAACACATCACAAAAACATGTTGAAACAACATGAAAATGGTGGTGAACCAAAGGCAAAATATCTGTTGAAACACCGGGGAGGGGGTGTGTGTGGATGAGACCCTCGCCGGAGGCCGGAGTTGGACGAGCGAAAACAGGAGCACGAGGGGAGAACTACCTGGACTCCCTCCGCCGCCGCGCGCGCCAGATGCTGCGCTTCTGCCTCGCTCCCGCACACGCGCCGCTCCAGAGGGGGATCTCCTCGTGGGCGATCACTCCCGTTTCTTCTCCCTCACCCTCACAGCGCCCCATGGAGTCGGGGAGGCCCGACCAAGGCGTCGGCGGTCCTGCAGCCGCCGGATCCGGCGACGGCGGCCACGGATCCACCGGCGGCGGCAGTCGCGGATCCGGAGGCTGGCGGGGAGGAGGGGGTGGTGGAGGGGGCCGGCGGTGGATTCGGGTGGGGCAAGACCTCGCCGGGCTGGCGCACCCCTCCTTCCTGTCCCATGGCTGCGGGCGACAGGCGAGCGCCGAGCAAAGCGAGACGAGCGAGAGGGATTGTGTGGAGGGCGAAAATGACGAGGTGGGGGGGAGTCTGTCCAAGTGCGTGTGTGATGGGCCGGCGTCAAGTCTAATGGGCCTGTTCTAACGTTAGGACGTCTTACTGTTAGCATTACTGAATTTTAAACGAGGAAATTTAGACATTCCTGGGCCTAGCCCATCCAGCAGTAGGTCCGAGACCAGCCCAACTCCAGATAGGAAGGAACATTAGTGCGTGATTCCATAACTCCCAGTGACTAACGTATTAATACACTCTTCCGTCTTCCCCGAGATCTCATTATGCTCGTGCGTTAAGGACTACGATGTTGTGTACACCGAAGGTCACCATGCCACTGGCCGGGGAAGGCGCCAGCTCGTGTGGCCCTCTGCGTCCACGGGTACCATCATTACTTGCCATTGGCTAATACCCCACGCGGTGGCGGAGGTGGTGGCGGCGCAGGAGCGGCGTTCCTGATGAAGCTGTTGCCGAGCACGACAAATGTTCTGGTGCCACAGGGAGCAGCGCGCGGCTTGGCTGGCAGACAGCTGGTGGGTGCCGTAGGTTACAATGGGCCTACTGCTGTCCCTGGTCGTCGCGCTCGTCGTGTCGTCCTACACGTCCTACCCCTCCTCCTCGTCGACTTTCTTCTTCTTCCTCCCCACCAGCAGCACCCGTGCCTCTGCCGGCCGTGGCGACGGCCAGCGACAAGCCACCGAGGACACCGGACGATCTATAGTATATAAAGCTACCAAACTCAGCCAGTCTATAATACATACTAAGATTGTGTTGAAATCTACGTATCAATTGCCAATATATATAATTTGCTGCCGCTGAAAACAATTCATAATAAGAAATTCCCCAAAATATATGTTTGATTACATATATCTACCACTTATTTTTTTAGCACATCTAATGTAAAGTACTCATTAACGCTAGATGGGTGCCGGTCATTGTAACATAGTACAATAACTACAATTTACAATACATAATTTAATTTGTATGCAAATACCAGCCTTTAAATATTTATTTGAGTTCATCAGTCAATGGAAAATGATTCCTCAAATGGTAGTGACAATGCACCTTACATAATATTCATGCTCCATGAATGTACTGGAAAATATCCATGTTCTTGCTTTGCATAAGTTTCTAAATATTGGACTCGATGTTTCGTAAAACTGTACTCCCTCCGTCCTGGAAAAAAGAGCATTCTAGCCTTTGAGAGTTGTCCCTAAATATAGTACATTTAGAGAACAAGAAGATAATATTTACCTAAACAGGAGTACGTGATTATATTTTACAAGGAAGGTAACTCATTTGCCTGCCATATTTTGCATAAAGATAAAGAATTCACCCTTTAATTATGCAGAATTAAATCATATTTTAATATATTAGGAAGGTAAGTGAGGGGTAAATGCGTCTATTGCCATCTCCCTTATTTTGTCTTAGAATAGCTAGAATGCTTTTTATTCCAGGACGGAGGGAGTACTACAAGAAATATAATTTTTCTGTATATCAAATACTTAACATGGTGAGTGTTGCGGTGTAGGTGATAATAATTATTATGCCACTATATTAACTATGATTGTAGTTTGGGATCAGATTAAATTTTAAGTGACCTACAACAAGTTAATCTGGGCAATTTGTGGTGCTAGGCACCTACTACCTACTCCCTCCATCCCAAAATATATGACCTTTAGGATTCAAATTTTCTCAAAAAAATTTTGACCTTCTCACATTATATACTGTCGCAAAATGCAACATTACCTTGTACCAGTAAAACTTTATCTTCCCAATACATCTCGACCCCTGCATCTCCCTATCTCTCTCCTCATTTTTGGTTCACCACAATTTTTTCCTTCTTAATTTCCATGCCACACAAAAAGTTATCTATTGTGCGATGGATGGACTAAGCAAGAGCATGTGGTTCGAAGCAGGATCTAATGTCCTTTTTACCTGCTGCTATACCATGTGTATGTCCTTTTACGTACAGAGCAAGCAGAGAGATAACTAAAGTCAGATATATGGGGCACACTACGAATAAATGCATGCACCTGGTAAAGTATGCCTTTGTTTTGCAATATCTATCTATACTATAATTGAATTCTTCTATAGGAGTGGGAAGCCTGAATCTCACCCCTGACCCCACAGCCAGGCTTCCCACCCTCCTCACCTCCTCACCCACGCCTGGACGTGATTACAAGGGAACGTGACTCACACAGTCAAACTAACCCACACCGTTCCCTCCCCCACCCCCGCTCCCGCAGGAGCCCAAATCAGAAATCCCCGCTAGGGCCAATGCCCACCGCTGCTGCCGCCTCCTGCTTCCCTCTTCCCGATGCCCTCGTGCGACTCCGACTCCTCTCTCCCCTTCCTGTCCCATCGCGTCACGCAACCCTGTCCCGAGGCGGCAACTGGAGCAGGGGCGCCCATGTGGGCGGCACGCCGACGTGAGCAGGCCTCACCCACGGCGGATCACCAGGGCACCGGGCGAGGCCACAGTCTCACTGCGCGCATGTCTTCGTCGGGGCCTTCGCTGGTGACGGAAACCACCACAGCAGGTATCCCGGCCCCTTCTCTTTCCTTCACGCTGTGCAAAATTGAGTACCCGAACCCTAACTTCAGCTATTTGTCTTCCTCGATACATGAAAATTATTGTGAGGGAATTATCATATATTTTTAAGTAGCCTATTTGATCTGTTGATCTTGCCGCCACCTAGAGAACGCGGTGCACTGGTGGGGAGATTGAAGCGTCTGATGGGAACCGGTCTAGGTCCAGATTGAGCGTGCCTGACGAGGTCGTGGCCCTCTTGGATGCCAATATCTGGGTCTGACGAGCATGCATGATGGGAACCTGTTTGTGTTGGATGCGTCTTGCAGGTATAGTTGATGTTTGTTTCATATGCAATTAGTTCACATGTGTCTTCTTTGTAAAATACAACCAGATTGAAGCTTTTGCTATACGTGGTCCATGCTTGTGATTCCGCCATTTATTCTCCATTCAGAATTTTAGAGAAAAAAATATATCTGCAAGATTTAAAATAGTCCTCTATGACCTTGCTGAATTGAGCAATTTCAAAATGCTCATGCCAGAGAAATGGCGCATTTACATTCTCAATTGATTTCGGAGCTTGAGGAGATTCCCTTTGTGGTTTGTAAGCAGTTATTGATTGCAACAAAGGGAAATATAATTCTTTTATTCTCACCTCGTGTGATTCAAATATTTTTTAACATTTTTTTGGGTCTCATAGACGAACTATGCATTGCAGGTCCCCTTTGGCGGTGCCACATTTTTCCCAGGGCGTTTAATCACACAAATGAACTCTTGGTATGGTTTCCACCATGGAGCAGTTTTGATATTCAGTCTATATCAGCCCATCAATTTATGGAGAGAGGCCTGCTAAGCAGATGACTGATATATTGCACAGGAGGGGGCAGGGATTGGAAGCAATGAAGGCAATTCTCACTTACCTAGAAGCTGAGGCAAAATTCTTTGAGTCCACTGCCACTGAGTCTTCAGTAAGGCTCCATTCCATTGGTTCTGTATAATGACATATGAGTAATGCTAGACTAGCGCTTTACTTGGTCACACCATGATGGCAATCACCATATCAATTCCCCCGATGACCCTTGGTAATGGGAAAAGAAAAAATGGTTAGTGAATAACTACATATTTTTATTGACACTGGGACACATCAACTGCAGGTATTGTGTCTCAGTATGCAGCCAAATTTAGCACCATACCCTTCTTATAGATTATTGAGAGTGCTCCTCAGTTTTGCTCATGTGCTAAATTGCACCTCTGGAAATTACTATACTGCTTACAGATAGTTAATACAAGTGATGATCTGACTATAAGCAGTGTGTTAGGGTATACCAATATATAGCATTGTAAACTTTATACTATCTGAGGTGATTCTATTATTGATTAGTTCACTTCATTCTGTCTTAGAAGAAGCCAGTAATATTTGCATCTTGGTATTTTACCCTTAAGTATCGTAACCACGTGGAATTTCCTTTTAATTTATTTATCTAATGTCAATAAAGGCTTTGTTGTTGTTAAGTTGTTATCTAATGGCTGTAAACTAATATGCGCCTTTGATGTTGCCATCCTCGTCAATCACATGTCAGAGAAAAATAGGTATGATGCGTTGGTTCAGTTAGTTACTGAGTTTGAGTTATCTGCAATTTTGCCTTCGGGTCTTCAACCTCAGCAACAGGTTTACTCATTCTTTCAGATTTTCATATTCTCACCGATTTGATCTAATCTTCTAATAGCTGCATCTTGTGGCGCTTCTGAATATCTTGCGGTGCTTCTGATTAAACATATTTGCATAGCTGCAGCTTTCGTGCTCACACGATGCCAAGGCAGGTATGGCAAGAAAAACTCCCAACAGATTGAACATATTTCGATCTAGGATGCTAATTTCTGCTTCTAAGTTCATGTATGTTGGTTTAAAGGCTTTTTCAAATTGTGTATCTAATATGCCAGGCTGAGAACCTGTCCAAAGCCATACTTTTGACTTAAAATTGATGGTTCTGGGATCTCATCATATATATTCATTTGAGCTGAAACTTCACTATGATGCTACAGGTTTATATAATAGGATCTAGATGCGTAATTTTTGTTAGTTGGTTGTTCATGTTCGGAATTAATGAGTTTTCTAGCTCTATATATTATCAGATTTATATTTATTCAGTTTCACACTAGATGCTCACTACTGTTGCAATTTTGCACACCCTAAAAATAATAATTCCTATGATTCAGGGGAGACGATCTTTAAGGTGTTTGTGAAGACTCAAGAGTATCGTTACTTTGATATATTTACCTAAAAACCCGTCATCGTGTATTGGATACGTTTTCTGCTTTATTTGGTAATAGATGGCAGCATGCTAATATGATTTTTTAACTAGCAGATGTATTATGTATCATTTTTCTGATTCTAGATTGCCTTTTGCAGATTCATCTCATGTTTACCAGGAATCTGTAAAATCAAGGCATCCTCAGATGGTTAGTTTCTCTTTGCTTTTGTATTGTTTACCATCTGCAATTTGCCTGCATGCACAATCATTGACGTGCTTGAGTTTTGTTTGGAATAATAGCAAAATCAGTAGCAATTCATTTTGCTTACTATTTGCTTACACATCTGGCTTGTTCATTTAGTGCCTTCAAAAAAGGTCTGCAGCCTCAATGTCTGGAGAGAATTGGCTCCTTTTTTAACTACAAAGGTTTCCTGAAAATAATTTTTAAAGACGTGGACATGCAGTACTTATATGCAGGCCTTATTTTGTGATGCAGCATATAGAAAACCTTATATCTTTGCTGTTGTTATGCAAGACATCCTATATGGTTTTCCATCAACAATGTGTTCTACTATTTGTGGGAGTTAGTAAAGTTAATTAATATCTACAGGCTTTGATTATTCGCTATAAGAGCTAGAAAACTACTATTGGAGCACTCCAGGACTCAATAAAACGATAAAGTTGAGAAATAAATATCCAGAGTTAATTAATTTCTGTTCATTGTTTAAATTCAGAGTTAAGATCTATCTTTATAGGCAATATGTTTTTCAACATACATTTGTGTTTGCAAAAGAAATGGTATAATCTGATTAGATAGTCAGAACTGTTGGTTATCATCAGAAACTAATCAAATCAGCACCATATATTTTCTTATATAAAAGAAACATTTTCACCATGTTTGCTGCAAAATTGTGTGTTAGCCTAATCTCAGAATCGAGGAAGCATAGAGTTGTTCGTAACTTCGTATGATTATTGCCCGTATTTCTAATGTTTTTCCTGATGCTTGTATTTAGGGTGTTGATAACGATACCAATGTCTGATGCCCTGTTTGCTTACCATTTTAACTTGCAGGTTGCTCTCTACTAGCTTCTGGTCAATATGTGTTGCATAAGTTTCACTTCTGAATATTTCTCTAAACTGTTCTATCCTTCCAAATTGGGTACTTATATTGTATGTTTGTTGCGTCTAAAATGAGTTTGCTGCGTCTGAAATAAACAACTGAGCTCTGTTGTTGGAGGAAGGAGGATCTTCAACTTGCTGATTTGATTTTGATGTTGGCAAGGAATGAGTCAAAAAGCAAATGTATATCTTCTCCTGCCCTCCCTTTTGTAGGTTGATAATTGTAATATTAAATCAACTGCTTTCATGATCTCACATTCTAATCAAGAACTTCAGTTAGCAATGTGCATCTTTGTTTTCTTTCGGTTCTTGTAAGGAATCATGTGATAACTACATGGAGCATATGCTAAAAGGCTGATGATGTACACAATGTGAGCTGGATTTCTCAACGTGCTCGTGGACCACTGGATTGTATTTTTCATGATCATGAACTGTAGGAACAAATCTATGTGGTGTTAGAAGTTTCTCCATTGAATTTTCATAGAAGTAATATTGATAATTGTGTTGACGCCATGTTTGGCTATCCTTTCACTCAGTTAGGGTGTTTGGCCATATACAATTGCGTGAGACAACTATGGAAAATCTTGTCATTTGATTTTAAATGCATCCTTAAAAACGTGGCAACACATGGGCTACTTATTGTTGGTTGGTTACATAGTGTTGTGAATATAGTGTTCAAAATATAATAACGTGTGTAGGAAAATACTTTATTTGATTTTAACCGTAGCGTTAGCACGGGCATTATACTAGTATATAGATGCGAGCTGATGTGGAAGGAAATACGAAAGCTGCAAACATGAAACTCTTTTTATCCTCAAACAGAGGAACATGATCGATGGAAGTGTGTTGCCAGTTGGCATGTGAGGCACCGGGATCACATCCATACCCTTACAAGAATGCTAGCAACCCAAAAGTATGAGACATATTCCTAGCAGTAGTCTAATTGCACAGTCCCACAACCACCGCAAGAGAGTTTGTCAAAATTGTAGGAGCTCATGACCACAGTGTGCTTAATGGTCACAACCCTGGAGCAGAAATCGTACCCACCTCTGTTCAGGTTCTCCTGGATGTAGCTAAACAATGGGTAGAACCCGAGCAAGTTGGTATGGATGGCTAGGATGCCATGTGGTCGAAACCAACCAACATGGGTTGCTAAATCTGGTAAACCACCTTCCAATACCACCCTGGTTGTTTATTGCACCGTTTCATAAAGTTTAATATGAACAATACTTGGTTATATAGTTTAGGGAGTTTTGTGGTAAGACCCAAAACTAACTAAGGAAGGATTCCAGCCAAAGGTGCTTGCGACTAAGTAGGGACACCCATCCACTGCTCGAGCACCGTTTAACATTGTCAGTGAAGCCTGTTCTCGTAGTTATGAATCAACGGAGAGTTCACAATTTTATACATTGGACTTCATCGATTCCATTGTTTGATATAAGATCGGTGACTCACACTTCACCGAATTTAATGTGCGAGAAAGTGAAATATATGTGACTGAACTTCGGGGAGTACATGGACATATGTGTAATTAAAGTTTGGGGTTGCACATGTAGTTTATTGTAATGTCTTGTTTTAAATTGTTATTATGGTTTGTATGAACTTGATAAATGCGATGAACATTGTAATATATAAGCCTCTAATAAGTTTTAATCTTAATATGTGTGTACAATAATCAACGCAAAGAAACTGTAATAGAAAACAAAAAAAAAAGAGTCATTCCCAGCCGCACCTGGCACTAGCTTTAGCCTTTAATATCGGTTGGTAATAGGACGCAGATAACGCACGACCCGTCGCGCGGTAGGCGACGCGCGACCCTCATTTCACGCGGACGACAAGCTAGCTCCACTGGGGTGCACTTCGCGGTTTTATTTTTTCAACCAGCTGTCTGCCTTGCCACTATCCATTTTTTCGTTGCATGTCACGCTGACGCATACTAGAAGAAAGCAAAATGTTTATTTTCAATTTTAAACTACTATAACTTATAAAAGTGTATCTATCATCAATTTTGTCTCGACGAGTGTATTGTACATGGTGAGATAAACAAAATTAGACCCCACTTACATATATTTTGAAGATTTTTTTTTTCTAATACAAATTTATGTATAAAAATGTGTTGGGAGTTTATGAAGTAAGTTGGTACATGAGTACAGGCCCGATCCTCCGAGAGGTAACTGGTAAGCTTGATTTGTGGAGATCTCGATGTTGGCGATCCGGCTTCAAATCAGACACGATAAGAACCCTGCAACCGTTACACAACCTCTCTATTGGTTATCAACCAAGCAAAACTTGATTGACCTCGCCAAGAAGGCTTTTCCTGCAAGAGAATCGAAGAACACAAGCAAGAAGGTATAAACACACAATCTGAAGTTGCAGATATGAATGACGTGAATATCAATAGCAAGAACTCGGTTCCAAAGGACTAATCGACGAAGTGGAGGAGATCAAGAACGGGGGCCTGGATCATTGTAAAAGGATTTGTCACCACAGTTACAATGAACGATTCAGTTTCTCAATGGAAAACTAAACTCTAAACAATAACCCGATCGTCTAGCAGCAGGAACGGCTGTGTTTATAGCCTAACACTCGACCTAGGATTGGGGACGGCCAGAGGTTGGGCGCCCACAACTTGGGCTTAAGGCCCAACACGATACATGGCCAAGTTGGCCCAAACAGGTGACGCAGCACCTTGCCGTGGTCACACTGAATGATCCACGGGCCTTCTGGAGCTGGGACCAAATCCAAAATGACGGCGTCCTTGCCTCTTTTGTAATACTACTATCATGCCCGTGCGTTGCTACGGGATGACAAACTTTTGTATAAAACTACATAGGTCACACGATAAGAAAATAATATTAAGAAACTAAATAACACATTAAAGTGACGTTTAATCTAAACAAGCAAAAGTTTGTAATATTAACACGGTCACATCAAGCATTTAGGATATAAACCATACACAAGCGGTCGTATATATAAATATAAATATAATATTTGAGTAAATATAATCATGTTATACGGCATTGTTCCTGAAATGTAAATCTAGCATGTATGTATGATTTTTTAGTTGGCATGTAGCGTAAGAAAACCATTAGAGACACACATGCTAATACTATTTATTTACTACCTAAATAACCACCTCCTATGGTTTTAATTGATGTGGCTGCGGACAGCAGCAGGGTCAAGCGGCGCGAGGTTGAAGCCCACCTGTGCAGAATTGACGCTCTGATCTATATATATATAGACCTATGCAGGGAAAGAAAATTTGACGGTTCAAGGTGCAATTGTCTTATGATGACTTTAATATCTTGAGATGGTAAACAGGTGGCCTCCATGTCCAAATTATTTTGTGCTAAAACACAAATGAAACTATTCCGCGGTGGTGAACCGATTCATTTAGAGAGACACAAGCGACGTCAGACATCTGAAGCATTAACAAAGCAGAGTATCTCAAACATTTTGTCCCTAAAACTCAATTGAAATCAGGTTACCTTAATTTGGACCCAAGGGAGTCATTTGACCTCGCTGAACTGAATTCACATAGGAAGCCGCAACTTGAAACAATTTTCCATTTTAAAATAAACAATTCTTTTATAAATTAACAGAAGATCAAACTAGTGGATCTTAGAGTGGCTGATGTGCAAATAGTTTCCTATCCTAGAAATTGACAAAATGAAACACAGCTCACATTCACGAATTCACTACCAGCAAAAGCATCACCAAGTTATGTGCATCAATTTTTTTTGGCAACTCTTTCTGAAGTCAAAATATAAGTTGCAACGATAGATCCTGATTCTGAAGTCACAATCTATTCATAAGCATAACATGAAACCCTATTTTTCAAAGATATACCATGGGACAAGGGAGGACCAAGTAAATGACACATGCATGTACACCCAATAATTTTTTTGCAATCCAAGTGCATGGTTTGGGTGCACCGTTTCGCACAGACAGAGGGGGTGCGCGTACCTGGTAGCGCTCATCGCCGGCGAAGGGGTCAAAGAAGATCTGGCGAGCACCTGCTAGCGCTCGCCGCCGACGAAGGGGGAGTGAGCTAGGGATTGCCGCATGTCGTTGCCACGAGAGAGAGGGAGAGGAGCATGCTCCAGGCCTGGGGTTCACGGTGGTGGGTGCATCCCTGGACTCGGCGTGATTGGGGACGGCGCGCGAGGATGATGGCACCGAAGACCTTTGTGGCAACAGTAAAGGTCCGGCGTGGCTGTCCGGGCACATCCTTGCTCCTCCCATCTAGGGTGGTAGTTCGAACTGGGGGGCGAGGGAGCAAGTGAGGAGTAGAGGCGGGCGACATCACGTCGTCGCTCCTCGCCTGCAGTGGCAAGGTGAGACGGGAGGCCGAGACGTGCGTGGTCTAGGGAGAAGGGAGTTTCCTTCCTTTTTATATATTGTCCTAGAAAATTAATCATGCATGCATGCCCGGGGTCACATTAATTTGAATCTCATTCAGTTGATTAATTTTTCCCCTATTTTACACATGCGTCAGGAACATGGGAGCCTTTCTTTTAGTTTGCATCTTTTTTATATTTTGTGTCGTAAAAGTTTTGTTGGCCTAGAAAATTAATCATGCATGTATGCCGGGGTCACATTTGAATTTGAATCTCATTCAGCCGTCATCTCATGCATTCCCGGTGATTATTTTTTTCCCATTTTATGCATGCGCGGAGAACGTGGGAGCCTTTCCTTTTCTCACATTCATGATTATTTTTTCCTATTTTACACATGCACCAATAACGTGGGAGTCTTTCCTTTGCTCACATGCATGATTAATTTTCTTTTCCATTTTACATGAACGCACGATGATGAAGGGGCGAGGGGCAGAGTCACGGGCCCACGTCTTTGTTCTTTTTATTTCTGGAAGAATTGGCCTCATTCTAGATGAAGCCAGATATTAAGTACTATCCTTTATCTAAAAATAATTGCTCACTCATTTGTTGAGTTATCATCTTTGGTCTACCTCTCTCTCTACATAGGATATATCAATGTTTGGATGCTGTCGAGCACAGCCATGTAAAAAATACGCCCTTATTCCATTTGCACGTGATGGGCCCCTTAAACAGACAAGAAAACTTTGAAGGGATCGACCAAACCTAAAACACACTATAACTCAGTGCTAGCACATGAACGGTAGGAATATAAAATGATCTCATCCATAGCTTGAGCTGCCGGTGTATCCAATATGATTCTCCTGCCGGTATAACACAAAATAATATTGCAGTCTAAGGGTTAAAAAGTGATACAAAGATTCATAGAGCAAACGTACCCTAGGATTTTTGCTTTGCTTAATTACTTCCCGCAGTCATGCACACGTCTCCCCAGACGTCCTCAAATCACGCTCCCGCTGGCTCGCTTTCCACAGCACGAAAAAAATGCATATTTGGGACAGCAATCGTTATGTTCTGCAGCATTAGGACTCCAATTGCCGACTTCATAAATAGGGCTCCAAATGTTGGACATTTGATATTCTTACCATGTCCAGGATGCTGACCGCGTCCAGGATGCTGCTGTTCTCTGAACCATGTGTTTTGGTCAGAGTTTGAGCTGGTTTTTAGCATCTTGTTTGTGCTTCTTTTGTTCATTAGTGTGTGAGTCATAATGCCAGATGTATGGGTAGTGGGTAGTGTGTGTGTGTTGATTATGCTGGTCAAGCATCGTTGTACTCATCTTAGCACGTGATCGTGATCCTGCTCTTACAAGAGATTGGCGTGTATGATGAAAACTGTATGTCGTTGTGACGACATATCTGTGGTGTGACATATATATCTTCCATACTTCTCCTATATAATGTTATCTGTGGTGTGCCCAGGATAATTTCAGGCAATATTTTTGTACAACTAATAGTACAAGTAAATTATTATTTTTTTGATTTGTTACATGGCCTTGGCTTGTCTCGTATTTTGTATTGATTGCTCAAGCCTGTCAAGGCACTAAATGGCGTGGGCCCCCTCCATGCTCACTGAGTCCCATCTATATATAGGTGCACAATGACCCTGAACATTGTATATATAAGATTGATAGGATTCTGAGTTTGGCCACCACGCAAGTTTTGTACTCGACCTGCGAACCAAATTCAGCTTCAGCATGTTAGCTAGGATTCAGAGGCATCAGGTTCTATCATAAAACCATGAAAATCGAGTCTTCACCCTGTAGACTGGGTAAAACCGCTTTGATGCATAGGGATCTGTGTGCTATGGATCAAGCGTGTCATGAATTAGACCATGGTTGTTTTACATGTTTTCCTATGACTAGTGAAAGATAAAAAAGACGTAGATAGTCATTAGCCATCGTAGCGGGCTGCCCAGTTTGCAGTTGCCTATGCTTCCTGCCTAGTTATGGTCTTTTGCTATTAGTTGTGTTTGTTGAAGTTCTGATCATAGTCTTTTGTAGGAATTGTTGACATCAATAAAACTCATGTTAAAAAACGCTGTTCAACTCATAGCAGGGACCACAGCCACTCGGCTATATCACTTCTGTTCACAAGGCGACACCTAGTCATGAACTAGGCACACCGACTGCGCAGTTGTGCAGGAAAATAGTACAGACCATATATTGAGATTTGTCATGGGACCCCAAATACATAACTATGAGGCATCAATCTAGATGACTTTTATCATACTAGCAGACAGGCACGTGCGGCACGCACGTACTTATAAACAACCAAAAAAATCTCTATTGTTAAGGTTGATTTAAATTAAAATGTAATGATTCTTTGTCAATTATACTTGTTTATCTCTATTCAAATGTCTAATAATTGACGTTTTCATGGTTTCTCCATAGTTAAGCCATCAATATTATAACAGTTTCGCCTACCCTTATGGTTGTGGATTTATTCAAGCTAAAGATCACCAAGGTTTTTGAAAAATATGTATTCATAAGTAACAGTTCAGTTCAATGAACTATCTTTTTAATGGCTCATGCGTGCTGAATATACCTAAGTATTCGACAAAGAACATAAAGCATTTTTTAGGTATGATATGTACTACTTGATATATTTTATATTAATATCACATATTACATATATCAAAAAAAAGTGTGATCAAATATAGATGAGAATATCGGAACCCTAGAATAGTGAATAAAGTAAGAAAATGGCAAATTTATTTTATAAAATGAAAAATTCATATCTAAATAATTTAAATTTAAATCAAGTCAAAAACATAGACCATGGAATTATTTGTTAATTAGTTTCTACATGTTCAAAACCAATCACCAAACAGAAAGTACAGAGGAGAGAAAGTAGAGGTGAGATGTAGCATGTGCAAGTTTTAGCCATTAGATAGAAAAATGTGTTGATGAAAGAAAGGATATACATCAATTGGATTCAGTTCCTTTTCTTGTTTTTTGTTTTCAAGAACAGTAGGTTTATGGTTCGTTGTTCATATGAAACCCTGAAGCTAATATGACATCACAGGGCATTCCATTAAAAAACTCATGCCAAATGCTTTAAACTAACTTAGTAATCCTAGAGATTACCACTCTGCTCTTGTTTCTGAATATAATAGAAAATCTACGTGCTTACATGAGGCAACATTCAGGAAAAGCTCCAATCTATACAGGTAACTGGAAAAGCTCCAGTCCATACAGGTAACTGGGAGACACAAATCAAGATAAGTGATGATGGATGAACGTGCAGTAACCTGGTAGCTAATATATTGTGTTATGAAAGCCCAACATTTAGCTCCTGAAAGCAGCCTTAATTTCAGAAAAATCTTTATCTAATGAACTATGGTGAGTTATAATGTACCAACTTGCTTGTTACATGCCAGCACACCAACTCTTCTTGCCTGATATGTTCTTTAGCAAAGCCTCCTTGGAACTTAGAGTTACACTATAGCTCAAAAACAAGGGATGGAAGGAAGTGAGATCTAAATGCAAGAACTTGATTTTATAAAAAGATCAAATTTGCAACCAAAACTCAAACTATGAACCAAGATAGAACAAAAAAATAAACTTACGCAACATCTAATCATATCGTATCAGGCAGATATCTTATATTAATTATGTAACCAATGTTGATAACAATAGCTATTTGGGCGCAAGAATATATAGCACACTATTTGCTCAAACTGCTTACCTAGAACTGCTATTACATCGGCAAGGCGTTGATTTGACTCAAGGCAACCTTGACACAGTACGTTTTCCGTTTGTGATGACCAAAGAACAAGCTCTGCAGCATTAAAAGATGTTGTGAAATTCATTATTGGAGCATTGAGATGCACTTAGAAGTTCTTACCCTTACAATTCAAACAATTAACGCAGCTCCTTTATCTACTGTGGATCACTGGAGGAACAAATCTTTTTTTTCCACGGCCTCCAAGGGAGATCTGTCAGATGCAGGCAACATGTCATGCAAACTATCGACATTTTTTGACCGAAGAAACTATCGTCATTCACTAAATAAATGTAATATGCAGGGTGTTTTGTGGTGCTTCCAGCATGTTATTCAAAGTAAGGACGAAACAACATGTAAAATGAGGAGAGTAGCATAATAGATAGAAGCTTCTGTCCTTTTAACAGTTTGTAGACTTCGGAACCCATACCTTCGAGCCATTACAGGACACAAAAGCAATGTATATTGCAATTGTAACCAGAAGTCCTTTTAGCATAGCCATCTGCAACTTGCAAGCATAAATTATTTGTTAATAATTGCATGAGATACAAATTCCAGACAGACAACAATCCATGGCAAGATGTCGTCATGACTCATGAGAGCAACTCTAATTCCATGATGCCAACTTTATCACGAATAAGCAGTATAAGAATAGAAATTCAGTTACCCTGTGATCCTACGTAGCGTTATGTACTCAGTCTCCCCCTATGGCACCTGGTGCAGTACATCCTCACTTCCTCAACACCAGCCGACATGGACAAAGAATCGGACTCGACTGACTATCCTCTGGAGAGAAGTCATCAAGGAAACGCAAAAGTCCACCACACCACAACAGTGATGCGTGCAGTAGTAGCTCATGCTGTTACAGATGTAACAAAAAAACGCAGCTTTTACCGTCAAGGTTCATGGTGCCGGTCCAAACCTCCGAGGCTCCGATGGCGTCAACTTGGGCACGGGGAAGGACTCACTGAGGCTGCTCTTGTCAACCTCGCTCTGCCCGTCGATCACCAAGCCATCGACGGGCACAACTTCCCCGGCCCTAACAGCCACGACCATGCGCACCCGGACGTCATGCACGCTGACGACCTTAGTGTACGCCAGCGTCTCCAGCCACTCGGCGGCGCCGGCCTCCGGGCCAGCACGCGGCGCCGCCGCCGCTGCCGCCGTACGTGGGGACAGAGGCCTCCTGCCCCG
Organism: Themeda triandra; assembly: GCA_018135685.1. Lineage (NCBI taxonomy): Eukaryota > Viridiplantae > Streptophyta > Magnoliopsida > Poales > Poaceae > Themeda > Themeda triandra. The sequence goes on from JAENPR010000761.1 coordinate 266,519, forward strand.
CCTTGTTGAGAGCCTCCACTGATTGATCTGGTCCGCTCCGGCAAAGGGTTGCGGCGCCGCCGCTGTTCCTTGCTTGTCGTCACGAGAAGAAGACATGGCCTCGACCATGGCGTGCTCCATGGGGGCCGGAAACGGAACGACGACGGTGGGCGCTAGCGGAGCGGCGGTTGTTTACGGATCGCAAAGGGAGGGGATGGGGAGTGTGCGCGAGTGGACGGGAGGGAAGCGAGATGGTCTGAACGGACGGGAAGAGTCGACATGCATGGCGGGATCGGTTGGTGGCGCTCCGCTGTACGAGGCACGCCGAGTGGGCCGCGGGGGAAGGAGTCGACATGCGGGGAGGGAGCGGTTGGTGATTTGCCGTGCCAAGGCATGCAGCGGATGAAAGAAAGGAGTGGTTGGCAGCGTTGCCTGTGCCGCGGGTTACGTCGAGGGAAAGACGATGTCAGGTCAGGTCGTTGATAACCATCGGATTGATAATCGGACGGATGAGATGTGGGCAGGTGTCCTCCAATTTCAACACTCTTTTATAGTATAGATATGATGAAGTAGGAGGTAATAGAAGGAAGAAATCATATAAGATCTTTAGTTTCTCTTCCGCCATAACTATAGTAGCTCGAATGAACAGTCCTACATAAGTTCCGTCTGCCTTCCACGCCGTCCACCTGGCTGTCGCGGCTTCATCGCGTCCGTCATCCTTGTTGGGGTACGACGCCGTCGAGAAGTTTCTCTAGCCGACATACGAACCTTATCCTCTTTCTGGCACTCATCGCCGACCTTCTCCGCTCCCTCCACCGCCACCCGCCGTGGTCCGCCGATGACCTCAACCGCAGCCATGGTCATGCCTTGCTGCGCTGCATCGGACCTCGCCTCCTCGGCAGCCGACTTGGGCTGTGGCCGCGTGTTGCCTCTTCGCCCCCTCCGGCGGCGACTTCGCTTGGTGGCTACCCCTCCTTTTCTCCTCTGTCCCATGGCTTAGCTAGCGCCACTGATTTGATCGCGTCCATCTTCTTTCCCCCTGTGGTGGTACGCTCCGCGAACGGCTCGGGTGGGGGCTGCCGGAGACGCACGCTGACACACACGACAGTATCGGCGGCAGCGCAGCTCCCTGGTTGTGGCCGTCAGCCACCTCGCATGAACAGTACTGGCAAGCTTCAATTCGTCTCGTCTTCATAATAAGGTAAGTAAATGGCCTTATTTCTTTGCCTTAGGGTTAAAGATGCAGTAAGATTTGGGGATTTTGATTCCTATGTTTTGGATTTGGGAAAGAACAGCGGCTTCCTCTGGTTCTTTGTCTTTCTCTTGTGCTCGATGCATATGCACGCTGCACCTAACAAGATTTTGTCTTGCCGTCTTGCACAGCTAAAGGGAGTTGCTTATCTTTTAGTGTTTCATCCTCATAGTCAAATTTGACTACATCTGTGCTTGTTGCAGGCGCTCTCACTATTCCTGTTCTCAGGATGGAAGATATGATGGTTGTTTGGTCTAAGTCCCTGACAATCTTCATCATATGTTATACAGATAGGTAAACTATTCTCTTACATCCCTAGTTGCTAAAATAGTCAGCTAATGCTTCCAGATATCACATTTCAATTTGCTAATTAGTAATTTGAGAGTTGGTCTACAAAATGAGTGATGCTTCCAATGTGATTAACAAAAAATACATTTCATAATGTCCGCAAAAGGACTGCCTCTACTGGTATATGAATATTAGTGCATTTGTGTTCTTTCAACCTGATGCCATCGCAGTTATTTAGTGCCAGTTCTGGGATGGCTAACCAGAAAATTTTATCATGTCTTAGCTATCAGTCCATGTTTATTGTTTTCATAGCTACATTAATCATATTAGTTCTCAGTTATAATACAAATAAGGTATCATCTGCCCTGTCAGTTTGTCATTTTTTCTTATCTTCTTTCCGTGTCAGGAACCTGGTCGTTCTTCGTTTTCTGTGTAATAAAGTTTGCATTGGAACACATAATATTTCAGGTAGTGCAATCGTATAGTCACTTTCTATGCTGGCATATGTTATGTTCTGACATTTTTCTTGCTTTCATCTTTAGCTAGTGTCAAATCTCTGCTGGGTTCATTTATAAAAGGAGAGTAGATGTATCTCAAAGTTTGCAGCCATCCCTTGCCTGTGGCGTTTCAACAGAGTGATCTGCAACCGATGCTTGCCTCTACTGTGTACTGATGAGTTCAGTTATGGCCTGCCACAATTTATTCCTGCAATCAAATAATATATAAAAACATGGTGGCAACGATTACTCATTTAGCAATCAAATATACATATACATCTCAGGCAGTACAATTACTCATTTAGCATCAGTATCAGATCACTGTATCACAAGAAACTTAAAAAAAAAAAACTTGACCCAACCTAGGAGGAACTAGGGGGCTTTTTAATTAAGAAGAAAATAGGCACCCAAATTCGCTCCCGACGGGATTCGAACCTGGATGGCTAGGTGTAGTGCCACATTGAATCACCTGGCTCACTTCCCTCACAAGAAACTTTAGATGTTCCATCATACAAATGGCATGTTGCATTGGCCTGTGATGCGATGATATGAATTAGTTTGGAAGCATTAAAGCATTTCTGTTTGTTCATGTTTCCAGTTTGCAAATAATATATAGATGATACTAAACTTTAGATGTTCCATCATACAAATGACATGTTGCATTGGCCTGTGAACGCACTATTTGTTATATGTTCCAATGCATGTTTTTCTGTATGATACTAAACTTGAAGAATGCAATTAAGTTGTACATAGTTCTTCACCTCTCTAATGTTAGTAAAGTGTGCTACATATGAATTAAATTTGTTTTTATATGATTAAGATTGGCAATGTTTTTAAAATTCCTACTGTAAAAAATGATGCAACATTATATGTTGCTTGGTAAGCACAACAGTCGTTTCCTCCAAGAACGAAGCCCGCCACCATCAATCCATCTTGCGGCTGTCCGATCTCCTGGCTGACGTCGCCGCGGTCACGGACGGCGGTGGATCGGCGACCTCGTCGCTCACCGCCGCCGCCGCAAGTCCGGGCTCTGACCTGACCAGAGAACCCATCCATCCTCGCCGCCTACGCCCCCGTGCTCCTGGCCCCAGCGCGCCGCCGCCTCCAACGGAGGAGCGACGGAGGGGACGACGAAGCCCGCCACCAACGGTCCATCTTGCGCATGCCCGATCTCCTGGCTGACGTCGCCGCGGTCACGGACGGCGGTGGATCGGCGACCACGTCGCTCACCGCCGCCGCCGCACATCCAGACGCCGCCGCGATTGGAGAACATCCATCCTCGCCGCCTGCTCCGGCCCGGGCTCCTGGCCGGCGCCACCACGGCCGCGAGTGATGGCCTCGCCGTGCCCCACGCAGCACCGGCGAGACGCCCCTCCGAAACGCGATTTCCGGCACCGCCACTCCACCAGAAACGTGGCCCCGCCACTGCATACATTACCACACGTATGGTATTCTATGATGGAACTAAACTAAAATCTGGACTAGCTTCTTCCTAACTGGCCCAAGTTTCACGTTAGAACCAAATTTCTAAATTGTAGCAGCTAATATATTTTTGCTTTATATATGGCCGTTCTTCTAGGCGTGGTCTGGATTTGTGAGTACTACTGTTCTTCTTCTTTCATTAATTTACCAGTGTGGTCATTCTTAGGCAGTAATTAATTGAAAAACAGAGATAAACTCTCACAGCTGTCCTTCGAGTATTATTTTTCTCCTCTGTCATATAGCTTTTACATTTTTATCAGAGAAAATTAAACAAAGGCAGCTCGATCTAGGTTGACTTTACCAATGGCTACAAATTACAACATAGTTGAACAATGCACCTGCATTGAGGTGAGATTTATAGAGGTGTCCATGCACGGATCCAATAGTTTGCCATTTGGCTTTGGCAAAAATCAAAATAGTAGGCCCACTTGCAATCGATCAAATGCTTTTCCTTCGTGCCTCTTCACCTGGCCGCACACAGAACCAGAAGGTGAACTTTCATTCTAGATTGGAATACAGAGAATAAATTACTATGTTGTAAAAAAAAGAATAAATTACTATGTTGTCAAAAAAACGGTGAGACATCGTTTTTCTTCTGTATATGGATAGATGCTATCTTGCATATTTTTTATATAACTCATGAATGGTGAAAATATAAAAAAATTAATCAGATATTCCTAACAATATATAGTATTTTATGTAATTCTTTTAGCTAACATATGGATCACTAGAAAAAATTGCTTAGAAAATAAGAAAATTAATATGCACGCACACAACTAGCTAGCTTGCAAGGCAGCAAGCAAGTGGTTGCATGCGCACCTGGGAAGACTGGCGAGGGGCCAGGGCCACGATGGAAACGCGATGGCAACTCTCTGCACTTGCGCATATATGCGCGTGGAGGGGTGGAATTTGTCAACTTGCTAAAATTTGGCAAGTTAGATGCCAAACTATTGGAGGATGTTTTTTTTTCATGTTTTGTCAAATTTTTATGGATAGGAAGTTAATTTGGCAAACTCTTGGAGATGCTCTAATATTCCATTATTGCAATGATGCTGCATTAGTACTCTCTAGTTGCTATGCGAATAAAGAACTGAAGATGGGCTACCACATTGGAGCTATAACAATAAGGAGCAATTGTGCTAGGAAAATAAAAAAGAAAACAGATACACATACAGGAGTGGTATTCATAGGTCGTACTGTGTCTTGAGCAATAGATAGTCGTCATGCATAAATCCAGGCTTGAGAAGAATTGGGATTATACACACCAAATTTGTCCTTGTGCAGGCGAAGGATTAGCGAGGATCAAGGCGAGAAATGGGACACTTCTCCCCCTGGTCTACCTTCCTCATATTGCCCACATCTCCCTTGCACAATCTAGCAGCATGGAAGCGCCCTACTTGACTCCGGCGGCTGATGACTATATCGAGTTCCTTGTGCTTAGTTGAATCAAGAGGCTGCTACTTGATAGCCCAGCAACATTGTTTCGAGAGCTGCAATTTCCTTAGGTAGATTAGAGGAGCTCTGAAGATGATATGGAGTGCACCATGAATCATTGTCACTTGCGAGGATAGATGACTCCTATATGATGCATTAGACGTAGCATTGGTAAGCATTTCCCTCGGACATAAACCAGTGAAACATCCTGATTAACAAAATTCACTGAAGCGACTCCTGCATTCTGTCCTATACCTAGTGTCCAGTGCACAAATGCTATACTCAAGTGGGAGTTGATTGATCACTGGATGTGCCTCAGCATCAAAGCATTGTGTTTGATCGATATCTCTCCTCCTCATCTGTTATACATTTTGATTTTTTAGTGTGACGTTTTTCGGCCATTGGACAGCGAAACCAAAAAGCGAGGATACAAGACAATAATGGGTTTTAGGCTTTAAATTCATCATTTCTTTTTATATTCAGTTGAATAAAAATTCATCAAATCCATTGCCATCCAGATATGCTATGTGCCAAATTCTGACAGTTACAAATGATTCAGTCATCAGTTCATCATTTCTTTTTATATTCAGATGACTGAATTTTTCATGATCAAGGAATGAACCTGGTGCCTGTTAATCGCATTAAGCTGCAAGCAGGCAAAGCGTTAGATTGCTCACTATCAGGCATTTCTTCAAGTCCACGAGGGACTGTGACACCGACAATGGAGGTCCGTGTGACATGGGCTCATGGTACCTGGCTCTTAAATTCAGGATTGAAGATGAGGCACTCATGCTGGAGCCTGGAGCTATAAAAGCATTCCTAGAAGAAAAAAAGAGCATGGCAAATGTTAAGGATGGACAGCCAGCTCCCTGTGTGCAATCTATAGTAGATAGAAAAACAATGGAAGAAATAGGATTAGGAGGTGTCAGGATTACTTTTCCTTCTCTCTAGTAGTGCTTTCAATGAAGACAAGAACACATTCGTAGTCGATGCCCAGCTAGCCAAACTGGTCGGTGCCAGAACACTGTCATACACTCCATGTCAACTGTAGTTGTGCGAGCTCCCCTGCGTCCAAAACATATACAATGTGGTACCACTGATTTTGATGGTGAATCTCCACACCATTGCGTCCTTTGTGTGACCACATCCTTTGTGTGCTACATGTCCAGGATGGATAATACAACGGTGGGTGACACCGATTGGAATTGCAGTACTCATGTGCCTACGTGGAATAGGAAACAGAAACTCCTGAGCAACAATTCATCGATAAATAGATGTGATTCTAGATCCAGTAAGAAAAATGCCATGTAAGGCAGGCAGCTCTGGTAATTTCTTTTTGAGAAATGTAAATTTTATTCTAATAATTTCTTTTTGTATTGATCTTAGACTGATCTTTTATCATTTGTCCATCCATTGTTTGAATATTTTGAATCTCCACTACTATATAATCCATCAGTTTGAACTTTTCTAAAGCCACATAGAAAACTACCCCCACAGTCATTGCCACACAGAAAACTACCCCACAGTCATTGAAATTAAGGGAGGAGATTAACACTAATCACAACTTTCTCTCACTCACTCACATCCAACGGTGAAAAATGCTCGGATCAAATTCATCACTCCACCCACCACGGCCCCTCCACTCGTAGCCTGGCCCGCGTCCACCCCTCGACGCGCGAGACGGGAGACTTTTCCCTGTATGCCATTACAAAAGATGGACCCGTCCTCCATGCCACTGGAAAGTTTGTTTGAGCCTGTGTACCCAACATCATCTTTGTTTTTCCCTTCATGCCATTCCGTCCATTTGAGTGGCTAACGGTGTTAAACAGGGTTGGAAAAGGACGAAGATGCCCGTAGGAAAAAAGACACAGACATTGCACTTGTGGGTTTCCCTGTGTGCCATTCTGGAGCTTGAAGAAGTATACATAATTTAAAAATAGACATCCACGCTTTCTCTGTGTTTCATGCTTGCATGATTAATATATGTATATTTTAAAAAATATGATAGTATCTCATGACACATAATAATTATAATAATCCAAATGTAATAAGGAGTTTAACAGGAAACATGAGTATCTCATCACATAATAATTCTAGTTACATTACCACAACACATAACTCAAGACATCACAAGTTTAACAGCTAGCATCTCATCACAGTTTAACAAGTACCATCTCAACACACATCACAGTTTAACATGTCTAAACCACATGGCATAAATTCCAGAGCCAAAAGTTAGGCATCGTCACCACCACATGGCCAAAAGAAGAGCGCTCCCAAAAGAAGTACTATTTCGCAGCTGAAAGGCAGCACCACCTGTTCACAACTTGCAACTTCTTCTTGCTTCTAGTGTTGGAAGCAGGGCTTTCTGGTATTGCTGGGGTGGCTGCAGTATCCGACAACCAAGGAGGGCTCAATCAAAACTAAGACCATGGCAATCAATCAATAAATCAACTACAACCACTCAATCCAAGAGATCTCTCAATGCAACCAGAGGGAGGAGGAGCTCTATACTCACCCTACTGTATCCGATGCCATGGTGAAGGCTTTCCCCGCCATGCGCCGCCGATCCCCGGATCGAAGCTCCGTAGGCCAAGGTCGGGATGTGGAGGCGGTCACCACCGGTGCTCCAGTTCACGGACTTCCCGGCACCCGAGACCGTGAATCGATTCCTCTCCCGACACCCGCCGCCAGGACGCTTCAACGCTTCGGATCAACTTTCTCTTTGCCTCTCCGCACCGTCCGGGACGCGCCGCGGTGGGGAGCCGCTGCCGCCCGGGTCGACACCATCGCGGTGGGGAGCCGCTGCCGCTTGGGACGCGCTGCGCCGGGGAGCTGTCGCCGCCCGGAGGCACCGCTGCTGACTGCCGCTGCCGCTCGGGACACGCCAGTGCCGGGGAGCCGCCGCCGCCTAGACCATCCAGGCGGTGGCAACGCGAACTTCATCCAGGCGTGGCCAGCGAAGCAGCTTCCAGGCAGGGGCGCGCGGCCAAGCCTGCCGCCTGTGGCCTCCAGGTGGGGTGGGGGCGCGGCCATGGTTCGCAAGGCAGCCGCCACCGCGGCCAAGCGCTGCTGCTGGCCTGCCGCCATCGCCCGCCGGGCGTGGCCTTAGTCGCCAGCCACACCCGCAAGCACATAGCCGGCGACCTCCTCGGCACCTCCTCCCACGGCTCCGTCTAAATCACCACTCCACGGTAAACCTTCCAACCCCGCCTCCTGTTTTTGCCCATCGCTAGGGTTTGTGCCGCATTCCATGAATCAATCTGTTCTCCCAGTACGCCGATCAATGGAGATCGATCCGATCTGGTCCTTGCAGTAGGCACTCCTAATGCAGTAGGCTCTTCAGCCATCAATCACGATTCATGATTCACAGATTTACTGAACAACAGTACCAATCCCGTGCCGCGCGCAGCAGCCATGCCGATCGATGGTTGATTCACATATTTCCTAAACAGGGACTTTCATATAGACCATAAGGTTATTGTCAAACCTACAGCTCCAATGGAACCGTGAGTGTCTCTTGTTTCTTCTCACTCATACCAGTTTCTATTGTTACTCTTGGTTTGTATGATTGTTATTAATGTGGTAGTTTCAGTGGTTTTGAATTGGAATTCTTGACGATGGAGAAAGGTTTTAGGTATGATGACATCCAGTGTACTAATAGACTAACTATTTATCTATAATAATTTTGTTTTGCAGTTGATGAGATCAAAGAGCTATGGGAAGAATATGAGAACATTTCTATATCGAAGCCAATCTTGTAAAATATTTTGACAAAGTAAGAAGGCAGTTGTTTTTGTAATGTTCTTTTGGTATTGTTATTCGACTCTCTCTGCGGTTTCCATTTTAATTCTCAATCATGATTGCTAGCTGTATCTCATCACCTGGTGTTTTGCTGACTGGTAGTAGCATGATCTAAATGTATGTATATTCCTAAACATTTGTGATATCGTTGTGTAGATGGAAGAGGAACGATCAACCCAAAAGGCTTGGAATAGTACAGCCATCTCATAGGTTGTGTAGATGGAAGAGGACAGATCAACCAAAAAGGCCTGGAATACTACAACAATCTCAGATGAACTAGCACTGATGGTAAGGTGATGCAACTCTTACTTTGTCATAAGAAGTACTGAACCATGACCTCAGACATTGTTGACTTGTCATAACTTATTATATTTTTCCCTGGAAAAAGAAAATCGACTTGCTGTCCTTATATCCCTGAACAAACTGACATTTGAGATAGCTATAAAATAGCGGTGTTAGCGTCTAGGTCTTCTTGGTGTTGACCTTCTGCATGTTTTGTTCACTTTGCAGGGCAGGTCAGGAAAGGGCCAGGAGTGAGTTTAGTTCCAAGCTATATCAGACACTTTAGTTTAATTGCATTTGTTAGTCTCTCTTGTGTCAAAAATAATTCTCTAGAGAATTTTTGAAGTGATCTATTACTGTTCTAAAATCGACAGTTTACTTCTCCCATTTATTTGCCCAATTGTTTGATGCTGACAGCATAATTATTCCCAAGCAAAAAAAAAAAACTTGAAAAACCACAGTGTAATACCCGATTTTAAGGACAAAACCAGATATGCACCATATGTGAGTATTAGAAGTCAAATCTCACATATAGCTACAAATAAGGGGCAGTATCAATTCATAATGCTTAAAAACGTACTTAGTAAAAAGGGATAACCTTAGGAAACAAACAACGGATAGACAACTCCGTTCTTCGGGTATTGACTCCACTCCACTGGATCTAACTGACTGGTTGATCACAAGCCTAAACTTCTCCTGAGGTGGTAGGAATAGCAAGAGTGAGTCCATGTCGAACTCCGCAAGTATAGCAGGGGGTTCATGAGACTCAAATGGTAGACACGGTTATACTGCAATAGCTTTTAGTGTATGTCATGTTTTAGCATTTAGCATCAAGGTAGTGTTCCCATAACCACATGATCGAGTAAACATGATTAAAGAATAACAATTAACATCAACATTAACATTAAACAATAACAAACGGTGGTCATCTATTCTCGCAATGTCTCGGGGCACCTAACCGTGGGCACGGACGACATATCGATTTAACTCTCGTGCGAGAGGTGTACCCTTTACTGTGAGTCGTGATTCCCATTTGCCCGAGGCGGCCAACCTCTTAACACTTCCAAGGTGAGTGGGCAGGTTTCACTATAAAGTGACCCAAAAGTTCGTCTAACAAGCAAGGGTCGCCTTGTCGTCGGATATGGGAATCCCTCCTCCCAAAGTGGCACACAACCTACCCGGCTATACACACCATGGAGGAGCCGCCCTATACCCAATTCAGCCATCCCTCTCACAAGCTAGAAAAGGTCTCTTGAATGCACTAGAGCCGAGCCATATAGCCTAGCCGGCACGTGAAATCCCGTATGATCACGTACGAGATAAGTCCTTAAGGAGAGGGAACATCAAGTGAATGGAAACAACCAATCACCTTAACCCTCTTGATTCCAAGTTGCTAAAAAGTCATCTTTTAGAATTGTTGCATAATCCGTTAATCAAGTTACAAGATCATGTTGTATAGCACTAGCATCACTACCCACATGCAATAGCCCAAGTCTAACAAGGTAACAGTAACAAGACTAGGTAATCCTATACGGGGTAACAAAGGACACATGCATATGAATTTTAGTGTGATAGTGAATAGGACACAAGGATGGTCCTACTATACTTGCCTTAAACTTAGATCCTTTCTTCCAATCCCAAACCTTCTCGTAGAACTTCTTCTTGATCTCCAACTTTTCTTGAGCACCAACTTTCAGATCATCAACGCAAAGCTCACCCATTGACACGATTATAGAGCACCACACAAGATCCGAGCAATCATACACTTAAGCAAACAATATGACTATATTAGAACAGTACACCAATCATAAATAAATAGAAAGAAAAGTTTATAAAATAACTCTAATCATTTCTACAATCACATAGCCGTCAAGTTCACCTAAAAACGGAGCTAAAACGTAGAAGTTATGATCTATAGAAGATAGAGGCAATTTTATAAAGAATTAGAAACTTATTTTCGAATTTAAATAAATAAAATCAGATTTTAAAAATGAACAAGACTGTTGGAGTAATATTCCGGAAACAAAGGATTTTTGTAACAAAAACATGGATGAAGGGGTATCTTCTAATCTAAGACATAGATGATGATCCGTATTTTCATTGTATTCCTATAATTATTCTTTTACAGAGAAACGGCCACAAATAAGGTATGACGTCATCATGATATCATGGAAGCTAGCTTATACGTAAGCAAAGCAAGCAAGCTATAAGTCATGGCGCTCGGTGCATAGATGAATTGCCATGCAAAGCACGATGAATCTAGCTAAGGGCTTAGGTTCCTTGTGGCAAAACAGTGGGAGAGAGAAACAGAGCACATCGAACTCACCTAGGGCTAATACATGCATAGCAACACGACGCGGTGATCATGCATCGACGAGAACGGCAGCTCGGCGACGGCTCTTGGACCTGCGATGCTTTACGTGAGCAACTTGAGATGGATAGATAGATGCAGATGAAACCTACGCTTTCATTATCTGGATGCGAGGCTCGGCAACGACGTCGCAGCGCGGAGGAGACAGCAGCAGAGGAGATGCACGCTGAACACATGTAGATCGATCGATGGGGAGTAGCAGTTTCCTCAACGTGGGCCTCGGCAACAGGTTACGGTCGATCGAGAGGCAGTCGACGGGGTCAGCAGCTACGATGGCGGCAGGCTAGGATACTCGGTGACTTGCTTACGTCGACGAAGACAACTTAGGGTTGCGGCGGCTTGAGCTCGAGTTTCAAGGGCGGCACTGGTGCAAGGGTTTTGTTGGACGAGGCAGCTCGCGGACGCCAGCTATAGATGCGGAACTTGACCACGGTCTAAGGCTCTAAGCACGACGGTGAAACAGCCGCGCGGACGGCAACAATGGCGGCGCTTGCTCTAGGGTTCAGAAAAAGAAAACGACGGGAACGCGGTGCTGAGCTTTATAAGAGGACGGGGTTACGTGGACAGCACGCCGAGGCACGTGGGACACGGCGCCAGGACGGACTCCAGCTCCGAGAGAGTCCATCTGTTATACGAATATACCATGGGAGGTGTCTCGGCTGGTCGGTTCAGCACGTCGATGAGAGGGATCAGGGCTGGCTGTCAGCTGCTGAGATGGAGCTGCCATCGCTGGCTTGCTGGGCTTCGCTCCAAGGAAGAAAATGAGTGGGCCGACTGGGTCAGCAACAAGGAGAAGAGGAGTTTCAATGAAATTCATTTTCTTTTTATTTTGAATAGCTTTCCAAAGAGGTTTTCAAATCCTTTTTGAACACATTTTCAGTTTTGGTCAAAACCAAACATCAGAGAATAAAATATGCAGCAGCATGAATGCTCAATCATGTCTCTAAACCCTATGATTAATTTTAGTTTAATGAAAAATATTATTTCACCTAGGTTTTCATGAGCACAAAAATTCAAATAAAAACTATTTTACTCTGCCTTTTTCAAAAAGGGAAATTTTAGGGTGTTACACACAGTGAAGCATTTAGAACGTTTTTCTGAGTCATATCTTGGGTTGGCATTTAGCAAAAAGCTTGAAACTTTGCTTCTTCTTAATCTTGGATTTACTTAGCATATATGCTATATATCTTTACTCCATGTATGAGTGTGTTGTTTGTCACTAGAACTGGAATCTGAATGTGTCAATCCTATATTCTTGATGAATTCTGTTGCATCACATGCGGAACGGGAAATAGAGGAAGGGGAAGGCAAGGAGAAAAAGACCTTTGCTTCATGTTTATTGAAATCAGTGCTAAAGCTAACATTAAGGTATGTTTCAGAAATATAGAATCCGCTACCAGACAGATTTATAGCTTGTAGAAAAATTTATAGCTGGATTTATAGCATTCAGATTCTAATAACATGTCAGTTTTTTGTTGACTTGTTCTTGTATAGCGGGACATGGACTTTTCAAGTTGAAATGTAGAGCACGGTGCTCTCAGCTACAGTTCATAATAAGAAAGAGGTATCCGAGTGCACACTAGATAATTTTTTTTTTTAGGGAAGTGCACACTAGATAATTTGATATGACTAAATAGTACAGAATATGATTATTTGAAAATAGCTCCCTACAGCCATATTTGAAAATTTCTTTTAGTCCTATGGTGATATTGCATCTTATTGATCATAAATGCGTATGCTCTGTAATTATAATGTTGGATGCTAAGGACAGTTTTTTTGTGACAACGAGGTGAGGTCTGGAGGCTTACTTTCTTCTGGAGCCCAAGTAGTTCCAGGGTACAGACAATGATCTCTTGTTGGTAGAAAATGGTACCTGGGTGTTTGTTGCGCCGTCAAAGTGGCACAATCTCAATTTCCTTTTCCAAATTTAATCACTACTGACACATTAAAGCCGTAAAGGTTATATTTCATTTTTTTTTCAGGATTTGCTGCATGATTTTTTTTTATGTGCCCTTCTTTTTTATTTAAGAAAAATAGTGCAATCTGAGTATCCGACCCTTTTTTCTTGGTGCAGGGTACTATAGTAGTTAATTTAGTTTGGTAGTAAAATTGTCATAACTGCTTGACTGGGTGAAATGGAGGCTTGCTTTAAGTTATTTGCTAAGATCTGCAGAAGAGCTGACATTGTAATTCCAATCTAGATATGTGGGGTCATTTGTAGGTGATGTGGCGGAAGCATGATCCAGCTGATGCGCGAGAAGATGAGGCATCAGTTGCACTTCAATGGTATGTACTGTTTAGGCAGTGCCCAACAACTGTCACCAGGTTTCATAAGGGCGATGAGTCAAATAGCTACTGGGTGTCTCCTCAAGATCATAGCTAACCCCTACTGGTTCATAAGGATATGTCTGACTGGAACTTATTGTCATAAGAATTTTGTTAGTGGACCTAAGCTTAACCCCATTGGTTCATAAGGATATGTCTTTGACTGGACCTGACTGGACCTTAGCTAACCTCAAGATCATAGCTAACCCCTACTTTATATTTGAAAGTTTAACTGATTCAACTGTCTTGACTGGACCTTTCGGTTCATAAGAATTTTGTCTTCTTCGATTTATATCTATATGTAAATGAATGGCTGGAGCAAATGATGGTAGAATAAATGGTTTTCATTGTACTTTACATGAGATGAAATATTTGAGAACATTTGTCATATGGCACATCTGGAATAAATGGCTCATTGAAGTGTATTTTGTCAATAACGGACTCTAAACTTATTATTATCATCTCGTATGATTTGGGCTTGCAGTCGCATGTCCCTGTGTTTACTTCTTATTTTTCATTGATGGTTAATATTAAATAAAATATTGTTTAGTGATGTCTGTGTTAAAGACGCCCTTTTCTCTCTTAAGCTGTACTAAAGTTGTCTACTTCATGAATTCTTGCTTGGTAACGTATTTGTAAGTGAGACATGACTTCTATATGTCTTTGGTATATGAATATAAATTTTTGTATTATATTTATGGCCTATATACAATTGTGTCAGAAAACTATGGAAAAGATCTCTTCATCTGGATGTTTGTATGTACACCCTTTTAAATAAAACCGTAGGAACGCATGGGCACTATACTAGATCCATGTTAGGACGTCATACTAATTTTTTTAACCATAGGTTAATTCAAATGAAAAACTTATGAACTCCAAGGTCTTATATCATTTTGAGATTTATAACTCTTGTTTTTATCATTTCTCCATGCTGAAGTTTTTAACTAGTGGAGCTTTTTTTGTAAATTTACAAATTTGAATTTAAACATATGACATGTTCAGAATGATTTTTCTTTATTTAAATCATTCTAACTAGCAAAACTCATGAGCCTAGAAACACATTCATATCCAGCTAACACTAGATATAGTTAGTCCAGAGGAGGCCTTCTATTTTCCCTTTTTTTCTTCTTCCACGCTCAGGTACGATGGAATTCTGTTTACCCAAAGGTTCTCGTTACTTGGTTCAAGAATTGGTCTAATCTGATGAAACAGATTGAGGGCTTCATGCAGCATGCTAGATTTTTGAACTGTGTCTGTGCACTGGTCAGAATGTTTCTGGTGTCTGTTTGATTTCAGTATTATATGTACATATCTACAACAATCAACTGCAATTCTACCACCATACTGATACTATGGTAATCATGCAACGGTTAACACACAA
This sequence comes from Themeda triandra, assembly GCA_018135685.1. Taxonomy (NCBI): domain Eukaryota; kingdom Viridiplantae; phylum Streptophyta; class Magnoliopsida; order Poales; family Poaceae; genus Themeda; species Themeda triandra. Next base: position 281,614 of record JAENPR010000761.1, read on the forward strand.
GTACTTGACGATACAGAAAACAAGATTTGTGAAATCAGCATGACAATTGGTCCAACAGCTCAACATGACCATCTTTATGACATAAAGTCAGAATTGCATATAACCAGATATGGCATCTCCAAGACATAACATCAACAGGTGTCCATAGACTCCTGCACTTTTCCATAACCGCCTGATAAATGATAATAGTGATATATTCAGATCGATAAATTCTGGTCCATTCCACACACAAAAAGAAAAAGCAGCGCACCCAGTCCAAACAAAACCCTTTATTGACCCAGAACATGTCCCATTTTGCTCAATTTCAAAACAACAATGTTCCAGCCATTTTTGGATTGATCAACACTTCAGAATTACAACATCCTAGCATACAACTGCCAAGTTCAATATTTCAACATGCTCTTTATGTGTCACAACAATTTGACTCCAGCTTCTTTCCGACTGAATCTATAACGGCCTTGACTTTCCCATGGTATTTTTGTTCTCTTCATGTGGATGGACACTGCAGTATTCCCTTGAGCAGCAGGCTACGTCACCAAGCAACTTTCCGATCTTCGCAGCTGCTGCGTGATGTCACGGGTCGACTCCATGTTTGGCCTCGCAGCTTCTCCCGTGAGCTTGCGTAACACGCAACTGTTGATGTTGGGGTGGATGACCTGAGCAGATACATACTTGTTTGTGAAATGCATCCTCAACAGGTATGGCTTGAGGAAACGGTGATCAGGGCTGCCTTTCTGGTGGAGGGATCACCATGACTCTCTCTCTGCTGCAAGTTAACAGGGGCGACAAAGCTAGGAAAATTGGTACCATCAGTGAATTGGTAATACATCATGGGTGCTTAAAACAAGGAAGCCAAACAGTAGGACAGACTATAGAGATTAAGGCAAAAGAAAGTGTGAATTGGTTTGCATGAGAAAGTTACAAACTTTAAATAAAGAATGAGAAAGAAACAAATATAGAATCCAAGGCAGAGTTGAGTATTTAATCTGGAGTAGAACTAGAAATCTCTCCTACAACGGTAACAGTTGCCATTCCACTTCAAGCGAATAGATAAAACCATCTACCAAAGAAAACAACACTTTTGATCTGTTATGCAATTGTTTGGACATATTCCAGTGCAGTGACCTAGTTATCAATTTAGTAGGAAGTAATAAAGAAGATTATCCGACAAATCTGCTATGTCGGAAACTACATTACACGGATAGGTGCCTGAGGGAGTGTATCGCATATTGGATACGTTACCGATAAAGATACGTGTCCGACACACTCCTGATACGTATTTGCGCAGTATCAATTTTTTTTATTAATTTCATTTTTGTTAGTACGCCTGCGGATACATATCTGTATCTGGGATATGGCCCAGCCCAACCAAAACAATGTCTCCCGGACGCCCTAGCCCCCAAAGCGCCAGCGAACGCGCATGGACGCCTGCTCATCGGTCACCGGCGATGAGCCTCTGGCCCTGCTTGCTGGAGACAAGCCTCCGTCCCGCGCATGGCCTCCTGCATACATATGCACCGCCTCCTGCGCAGGGGATGCGCCACTGCTCGCCGGCCGCCATTGCCGGGCCTCCGGCCATGCCGGGAGCACTCACCAGTCAGTCATGGTCGCAGCCACCTCCCGTGATGCAGGGGATACAGGGAAGAGGATGATTCAGCAGCATAGCAAGCTGTCTACTCTACTCCTGCATGCACTTCCGCTAGCCTATTCTGATCTACTTCTGCAGTTCTTGCTTGATTTTTGCTTGTTCCCCACAATTAGAATGTGAATTGCATAGGATCTGTGGGCTGTGTCTACCATCCACAATCACATCAGAGAATAGACATTAGGATTTCCTGTGACTCAAGTTTATAGATTTTAACAAATTTAATTTGTATATTATTATTTATTTATTAAAAAACAGTAAAACGTATCCACGTATCATGTTTTCTAGAAAATTTTCGTATCCGTATCCGTATCCGTGCTGCATGGGTCGGAAAATAAATCACAACATGATCTACAAAACTTACTCAGCTTGGTACGGTGCCGGCCACAGAATCAAAATGCATACTAAGACAGGAAGCGAAGTTAGGTTTGGGCGCCGCCCCGCCCCGCCACCACCGCGAGGGGCGCCGCCGCCGCCTCCACCGCTCTGCGGCCCCGCTCCCTCGCCTCCGGCCTCGCTGCTGGCGGTGACGCGAGCGGGGGTCCTCCGATTTCCAGTTTTTCTTCATAGGGTCTTAATCGAGTCCTAGGTCTAGGGTTTGCTCGCCGTCGATTTCGGCGGCGGAGCTGTTTGGTCGGAGCGTGGCTCCTTTTGCGACTTGGCCTTTCCAGCCGGCCGCCGGCGATGCGGAAACGGTGGCGCCTTGTGGAATAATTTCTCCTGGGTCTCTTTTCGTTCTCCGATGGCGATCTACTCCGACGTCACAATCTGAGAGGCTGGGAGAACTCTCTTGGAGTCGAGGGCCGACGCATCGTTGTCTTCGTCGGGTGATGATGCTCATGGACCTGCGTGTCTCAAGGAACATGTTTGGTGAAACCTCGAGCACCGGCTCGGGTTGCCGGCGATGGGGTCCGAAGGATGCGTCGTGGGTACAAGAGTTGGCCGTGCGCCACAGGAGGCAACGCTTCGGCCGATCGCCCGGAAGTAAGTCCTCTTGCGGCCTCCACCCGGTGGAGTTTGGCTCTCGTGCCCGACGGCGATTGGTACGTGGCTTCGATGGCGGCTGACGGATGGATCTCCGAAGAGGCCGAGGAAGATGAACGGAGTTGTAAACTTCATGTAATTTTCCACTTCGGTCGTGTAAGAGGCCGGTTTAAGGCACTAAGATGAATACATGTTTCTTCTCAAAAAAAAAAAATGCATACTAAGATCATCACTCAATGCAAAAAATGGTGCCAGATATGTAGGCTATAACAAAGAGCAAATTTAATGGTATACAGCACATGGAGAGAGCTGTTAAGAGTATTTGTTTCATGCATGTTACTTCTTTTTTCAATTTTAATAAAAAAAGCACGGTACTGGGTACAGAGTGACAAGAACAATACTTCTCATCCTCATGTGTTCCAGCACTCGGTTCATGGCAGAGTGGCAGACATCGCCATTCCCCAAAGCATGACAGCTTAGCAGTAACGAAACTATAGAGGGCATCTCATCTTTAGACCAAACCAGCCCGTTCATCCATCAATGTATTCGATTCGATTAAAGGATGCAAATAATAAACTCAAGAACCAGCATATATCTAATAAGAAATAAGAAACACAGCACAAGAGAAGGAGGAGGAGGAGGCGCCGGACCTGTGGCTAGGAGACCACGGGGCCGCGTGGCTGGCCGGGGACGCAGCAAGCGGCGGCGACGCGGCAGCGCGCGACGAGGGTGGCGTGACGGATCCGAGTGGGAGAGGTTCGCAAAGGAACTCGTTGGGCCGAGCCGCTGTATCACCACACCGTCGGGCTCAATGGGCCGAGGCCCATTTAAAACCAGCCCAACCCGAAACCGCCTTTTTTGCGACTTGTGCCAAAGACACCGAGAAACAAAAACGAAATCCCTCCGCCCCCCCAACCCCCCAACCCCCCAAAAAAAACGGAAAGCTGTTTCGCTCGGCGTGCGAGCAAGCAAGCGGGCGCGGCGGCGGCGGGCTGGCCCGGTGGAGCCCATGCTGGGGATCCCTAGAAGAAGCTGAGCCTGCGGTCGGGGCTCGCCACACCTCTTTCGCCCGCGCACGCCCTCCTCTTCACGCCCGACGCCGAGAGGTACCCTAGTTTGCCTCCTTCCTTTCCTTTCCTTTCCTTACCCCGGGGACCAATCCTAGCGCGGATTAAAGCTGCGTATTCTCTTGAATGTCGCGGCTGCGGCGGTGGTGGTGGTGGCGCAACAAGAGGGTTCGTACCGCGTGCAAGGTGCGGTGAGGGCGGAGTACGGCGCGGTGAAGGACCTGCCCTGAGCAAGGGCGCCAGGCAGGGCAAGGGTCCTGCTCGGTGTCAAGTCGACGAGCGTTAGCATTGCCAGGTTAGATTCGCTCTTTTCTTCTTCTTCCCCGTTCTCACAGGAATCATACTGTCGTTTGCTGTTCAATGGAGAAATCTGTCTAGATCGTTTAGAATGGTAAGCTAGCAGCAGTACTAGGAATTCATGAGTTTACCCTATTTTTCCAATTGCTAGAGCAGTTGAATATTGATTGATTTAGTTACTCACGGAATTCCAGAACTCGTGACTTGTATTGCAAAAATCTATGGTTTCTTTTCCTTAAACTAAATACCTACTAGTAGCAGAAACGAACAGACCCCATAATAGGAAAACGCAGGTTGCATAAATTGAACATGAAACTACACCTTGTTGAGTTATACTCCAGCTGCTTACCTTCAAGTAACTCAGCTAGGGGTTGGGTAGCACTTATGATTTAAGTACCGCCTCAGCCTGATTTTCATGCGTTCAACAAATGCAAGTCACTGCTACAGAAGAAAATTTGTCTCACACAGAATCATTGCGATTAGAAATTATTTTTTACCTCAATTGCTATTCAGTTTGTGATTTGCCTGATGTGTAGCATCTAAAATGGCACATGCATTGCGAATGAACTTTTTTGGTTCCCCTGCTCCTACTTATATAAGTGTTTCCAAATTATTATGTTTGCAATGAAAATAAAATTAGATAGCTGAGGATCACAAAAAGCTCCATGAAATATGAGATTTTTACTCTCCACACCAATTTCTGAATCGGGACAAAATCACCAAGATAGATTTTGGCCTGAATGGTCCGGGACAAGTAGGTCTTTACCTTCAAAGTTAGTTTTCATGGTTAATCCTATGAGTAACATGCCTCTAGACCACATCGAACATATAAAGTAATTATTAGCATCTACTTTTTCAGATTTTGTTTCACCCAATCTTTATTTCTAGAAAATTGGATATCGAGTTCTCCGTCAATAGTTCCCAGTCACGCAGCTCATTTTTCCCAGAAAAGGCCTCACCTGTAGGATTCAGTGTCCTATATATATGGCTATATGGCATTCATCTACTTTATGTCAGGACAGGAACAAACCATAGATGGCTAGATGATTGGCATTTCTAGCCAAGTGTGTAACAAAAATATCTTCACAATGACTCGATGAAATTAGTTTTGTATTTTGCAAGCCTACATGGATTGTCATCCAAGACAAAATAGACTACTTGATGTGTACATTTTTTTTTCCCAGCTATTGCATTTCATTATCCTCATCTTGCAATTATCTTGTCGAACACAATCAAAAGATGTCATGAGAAGGCACTAGTAGTGCCATTGTCCCCGCGCCACTTATGCTTTCAAAAGCACCCAGAAGTGATGCTCACATTATGTTTCTTGTTATTAACTAGTTAATTCGTTTCTTTAATTAACTATTTTCTCCATTTGATGTTTGTTCGAGTCTACCATACCTCGGGTAAAATACAACTCACACCTCGGATCATCTCGATGTGCTTATTCTCTTGTATTTTATTTTATTGATAACTCTATTGTACTTCATGGCTTGGTATCAAAGAATACTTCTTGATGTATCTATTGCATTAGAACATCCTTTGTTTATTTTAAGTGGTGCTATAACGTCCTCGTAAATCTAGTGCTTCAACCTTCTTGCTGTTGTTCGGTGTTCCTTTTTTGCTTGTATGTGTACTATTTTGTTTGTATGGATATACGCTATGCTACAATATTTTTCATGTTGTGGGTAGTTTTGTGAGTTGTGACACAATTTATGACTCCCCTCGTCCCCTTTCCCCTTTGCTTGTTTGCATGGATCGTCTATCTTTATTTATTGGTATAGCGTGATTTTTCTCGCCGGTGTAAATTTTCTATGGCATAAATGAAGTCAATTATTTAGTAACTTTAGGTGCTTTCATGGGGTTACGAGTACCAAGAATTAAAAAGGGATACATAAATATATTTTGGGTTGTGGCTATGATATGCACGCTTGGTCTACTTTTACTAGAAAATATTTTGGGTACCTTATGTACTGGTACTGTATCATTGTGCAACTTCCTGATAACCCTTGGCACGGTCTAGTCCAAAACTATAAAGCTCCTTAACAAAAGACCTGTGCTTCCTTACTATCGAAGCTAGCAGTTTTCTGTGGGTCTTGGCTTTCTAAAATTATGGCTCGCCATCTTTTTGTATTTACTTACATGCAACCTTATTTTCTCATGATAAAAATTACTTTGTTATTGTATGTGCACATGCACCAATAGTTTTGTATAAAAAAAATGCTTTGTAAGCTCTCAAAACACAAGCAAGTCCCTTGATTTCTGGTCAATTCGAATAATTTATTTTGAATGAATCGGTTATAGAATTTACCACTCACTTTTATGAACTTTTTATGAAGTGCTGATATCTTGGGATATCTCCCGGGTTTTCTACCTCTGCTACTCGATGGAAAGGATACCTAGTAGATAGCCACGACTTCATATGGCATGCTCCTTGGAAGAACTATCGGTACTTCTCTTTCCAGTATAGTGGTACCTTTCTGACTTATTATTTAATTGGTTTGCACATTATTGTGTTTCAGTATTCATGATCAAAGACTCGACTTGCATGTACTTTTAACATCTAGTCTAACCATTGTCGGCCAAAACCACGACCCCAGCATCTTTTTGCATGTGTGATTTAAGTACAATAGTAGATTGGTTTATTGTAGCATTCTGGTTGTTATCATTAAAAGGAAGTTTTAATTTTGTTCCACAAAGGTCTTGAACTTTAAATTATGCGTGTCATAAGTGGTCACTTGGGATGGGTTCGTTCTATTGCATTTGATCCAAGGGGAATGAATGGTTCTGCATCAGTTCTGCTGATAGGACAATAAAGGTAAATTTCATTTGTCCTACACTTGCAAACTGAAATAACTCTTGAGTTCTTGTCATTATCTTATTCTCTTGAGGTTTTCTATCCTGTTCCACTAAAACAACTCTGATTTCTTGACATAATTTTATTCTCTTTGGGAGGTTTTCAGTTTGTTAAACTATGGTCATGTACTACTTGCTATGACAATGGCCCACATGTCACGAATAAAGGGTATTTTGTGAGATCACAATTGTCACATATTTTATGAACCGAAATTTCCATTTCCTTCTCTTTGCACTTTGTTAGTCTATTAGAAGTTGATAACAACTTTGATACTAGAGCTTTTGTAACATCTGTAGCCTTATATTTTGTTTAGGTATTATACACCTAATGCTGCAAACCCGATAATCTACTCTCCGGGTGGGGTTATAAAAATTGGCTTAGATATGATCGCATCAGGTTAGCTCCTGGCTTGCATTCCACACCTGACTGGTCAGAGATAGTGCATATACCATCTCTGCTCATTATGGTCATGCATCCTAGTATTATTTGGCTTTCTAACTTCTAGTAATGAGGATGACCTTATTTGAATATTTCTTTATGTTGCATACCTTGGCTCTTCTGTCTCCCTTTTTTCCCAAGAACGTCTAGTATGAATACAATGCAATTGACTATCTCCTCCTGTTATCTACTTCGTGTCATGTTAAGCCAGCGGTTCGATTTTTGTCACTATACTTTCTTGTATGTTCATTCATCCTGCAACTTTGTGTCTTTGTAGATATGGGATCTTGCATCGTAACCACTCAAGCTTATGACCGATCAAGGTCACATTGAACAAATTCGTGGTAAGTTTATCTTTGTTTTTGTGGAGTAGGATCTACTCACATTCTTACACTAAGATTTGTGCCCCAAAGGTAATACTTGTACTTCACATTAGGACTTGCTTGTCACCTACACGACACACTTATTTATTTTCTCTTGGTGATGACAAACAAGTAAAATGTTGGGATCTTGAACAAAACAAGGTTAGTTTTACATACACTTAACATGGTGTATTTTGTGTGGCATTTGGCTTCTCTTGACATCTGACCTGTATTCTATGTTAAAGGTTATTAGGTCTTACCATGGGCATCTGAGTGGTGTTTACTGCCTAGCTCTCCATCCAACAATTGATATTTTACTAAGCGGTGGTCGATTCAGTTTGCAGGGTATGATCCTCTTGCAATCGCACCTTATGAAAAATCTCACCATATGCAATGCTCATTTGTTTTTCTTGCGTTATAGGTGTGGGACATGGAACAAAAGCACATGTTTCGCTTTAACAGGGCATGACAACACTGTTTGTTCGGTGTTTGCACGTCTACGGTAAGAATGCATTTTCACCGTCAAATTCACAATTCACCACAATATTTGAGTTCTGCAAAACAATACAATTTATTTCATGATGTGGTTTTATTTGGAGTCACTGTAATTAGCCAATGGACTCGTTTGGAAGGTCTCTTCCGGTTCCATGGATACTTTGCTTCCTTGAAAATACTACCAATTGGTTGTTTTAGTAAAGTTTAAAGGTCAATGATAAAAGGTAAATGAGCAACATTGACAGAACTCCTATGCCATCAGCTGTTTTACCATTAAGCTACGCTATTTTAAAATATATTTGTGCTTGGGTAAACACTCTGATCTGCCTTACAGTTCATAAAAAACTTATTTCTTGCTTCCTATTGTCTCAGTGATCCTCAAGTTGTCACTGGTTCACATGATACAACTATTAAATTTACAGGATCTTGTAGCTGGTAATTCATCTCGTCAAATGGAACACTGTATACTGTTGTTTTTACATATATATTTTTATTAGAGTTGTTTCTTCTTGCAGGGAGGACTATGTGTACACTTACACACCATAAAAAAGTCTGTCCGAGCTATGGCGCTTCATCCAAAGGAGTGAGTTTTTTATCCATGATTTGATTTTCAATATTGTCTACAATGTTATGGACCTTTATATAGCAACCCTTTTCAGAAAGCATTTGCATCAGTGGGCCCAGACAACATAAAGAAGTTTAGCCTTCGAGGCGAATTTCGCACAACATGCTGTGAGTCTTTCATATAATTATTCACTTTCACACCGTTGAACACATTGTGGTTCATGGTTACGCTACATGATTAATATCAAAAACCATACCATATAATGATGTCGAAGGAAATGCCTTTTAAATATCAATACATGGTTTTGGGTGCCACGACCCACGAGCCAAGAAACCTTGGGCATTTCGCGATTTTCCCAAATTTACCTCCAATTTGCGATTAAGTTACTTGATACATATCTTGGTTGTGATGAATTCTTATCGGCCTTTTGTTATCCGGTTGTGATGAATTCTTATCAACCTTTTGTTAAGTGCCGGGTTGTGATGAATTCTTATCAGCCTTTCGTACTTCCACACTCGCTCCTTCCTGCCTTTTCAATAAGAAATTTGAATCTCGCACATTTTTCTAGTTCCCCGACATGAACAGGAGTAAACTTGGGATTGTACTTCCAAGTCTGAGGCCCCGATCCCTGCCCACTTGCCATAACATAAGCAAGATGCCGAATTTAGATTCAAATAGAGACCAATTTAGCCGGCAAGTGTAAGGTCCTAGATGGCTAGAGGAGTGGGGTGAATAGCCTATAAAAATTTCTACAAACTCACTAAGCAAACTTAGATAAACAAACGGCGGAAAGCAAGTTATGCTTAGCCTACTAGGTGTTGCAAGCCTCTATCCAACAATTCTAGTATGTGATCACAAGTACACACAAGAGCTACCACTAGTGATCAAGAGTTCTACCCACGGGGATTTAATCTACACAAGGAGTGGTTCCCGACCGACCACACAAGCAATTCTACCCACGGGATTTAGTCTACACAAGTTGTGGTTCCCGACCACCACGCAAGCAATTCTACTTTGCAAGAATGTAAACAAGATAATGCGAGAGAGGGTAGGAGCTTGTTATACCGACGCAGAGTCGAGGTTGCCAATCACTTTTAATGAACAATTAATTACAATCGGCAACACACAATCGATGACGACCAATCACCGGGAGACAAAGATGAACACAATTGTTTTATCCCCGGATGTTCACTTGGGCACCGCCAAGCCTACGTCACCCGTTGTGTCGATCAACACCTAGATGGTCCTTTGGTGTGACCCTCAAGCCACTTGCCCCGCAAGGCACTTCCCCCGCAAGGAAACCACAAGCGCCACTCTCAAGTGAGATACACAATGACACGCGCAATCAATAGAGTTACTCTTAGCGATCCCCGCGAGGTGAGCACAAGAACCTCTTACAAATCAACCGGAGGTGGCCAAGAACATACACCTTCTCTTGCCAACGCCTCCAACAATCTCCAAAGCCGGCTAGGAGCGGTACTCTCCAAGAGTAACAAGAAATCCACCGGCTAAAACCACCCACAAGTGCCACTAGAATGCTCTCAAGCAATGCAATGCAGGGTGATCTCAATCTCACTTTGGATGAGCAACAAGCAAGAGAGATGAGAGGGAGAGTGTTTCTCTAGCACAAAGGATGAGCAAGTGGAGTAGAAATGGGCAAGAGAGCCTCCCATGGTCGGCCAAGGGGCTATTTATAAGCCCAAGGCGAAATCCAACCGTTACCCCCCGGCAAAGCCGATTTCAACTCGCGGGACGCTGTCCGCGCTCGCCGGACGCGCGCCCGGCGCTCCGCAGCGCCCGCGCGAACGGCCGACCGTTGGCGGCCCAACGTTCAAATCACCTCGTGGCCGCGTCCTGTCCGCCCGTCGGCCCGGGCCCGCGTCCGGAGGAAACGCCCGCGCGAAACTTACGTCAGCGGACCCACCTTCCGGGGCCGGACGCGGCCGCTGCGTCCGCCGCCCTCGATTTGCCCCGGCCTCACGACGAAGCCCAAACGCGCCGACTTCCCACATGAAACGGCCAGCGTCGCCCAGCGTCGCGTCCGGCCTTTGCGTCCGATCGTTGCGACACTGCCACGCCAGACACAATCACGCCAGGCCACGCGTCCGGCGCCCAAGCTCCGGCGTCCGCGCCGGGTATCAAACTCGCTTTTTCAAATTGGCCGTGACGCCAACTTCTCCCGAACATGCTATCCAACAAGTATACCAACTTGATCAACAAGATAGCATGAATTCAACCAAATTTTGCATCCGGCGCAATAGAAAATATGCATCCATTTTCTCGGCGTTAACCCGCTCTCACAAGCTCGGCGGGAGGAAGAGAGGGGACCCAACCCATCTCTACCCCGCAAACCACAAATAAGATCAAACGCCACCTTTGTAAATGTGCCAACACCACCAAGTGTACATCTCCATGTGCTTGTGTGTTAGCTTTTCACAAACATTTCCCAAAGGTTAGGTTAGCTCACTAGGCCCTACATGCAATGCACTTCATGAATTCACCTAGTGGCACCCGTGCGTCGAATAGCCGATAAGACTTCCCTCTTAATAGCGCGGCTATCGATCCTAAACCACTCGCACCTACTATGGTGTCTTGAGTGCAAAACAAAATGGCCCTATCGGTTATACCTTTGCCTTGAGCCCATTTTGTTCCTCCTGGGGATATGAACACTTCACACCATCATGTGACCGTCTCGATCCATTGACCTCGACTTCACTTGCCCTTCACCGTGCATCGGTCCACGGCGCCTAGTCTTACCCGAGCTTTCACCATCGCATGGTCCTTCACTCCGAAGCCTCGACTAGCCCTTCACCTTCAACACCTGGGCCCATGGAGCCAAGCATCGTCTTGATCTTCATCTTTGATCACATGACATGTGTCATGCTTCATATCCCAATAAGCTCATCAGCGTGGACAACCTTTCTAAATCAACCACTTAGATAAACAAGGTTAGTCCTAGGTTTCATCAATTAGCCAAAACCAAACTAGTGGACTTTCAATCTCCCCCTTTTTGGTAATTGATGACAACCTCAACAAAGATGATTTTATAATAAAGATTTTGAACTTGTCACTTGTCCAATCATTAAGCTCACAAGAAGAATTTTGGACAACTATAGCAAGTTCGGTTTTGGTAGTATTGCTCCCTACATATGTGCATAGAGTTTGATTTGAAGCTTTGCACATATGCATGGATAGAAGTGTGGGGAGAGTAATTCTACCAAAATGATGCTAAGGTGTTAGAAATGGACCTCAAGCGTGATACCAATCGGAGTTGCAATAAACACCATCCTTAGCACCATGAAGCAACTAGACACCCATCAAAACTCAAGAACCTCATGAGATCAACATTATAAGCAAAGTTCTTGAACCACTTGTAAAGTAAAGGAGTCTAGTTACAACCTATGCATGCTAGTAGATCATTTCATCAATCAAATCCTATACTAGCATTGCACCACACACCAAGGAGACACCACTTGTATAAAACTTTGAAACTAGGTGCCATGAGCAAGTCATATGAAAATGCACAAACAAATGCAACATCTTTGTTCATGAGCTTGCTCACCTTCTTGTGTGCATCAAAATTTTATTTACCCCTTTATCATGTTCAATCATCTTTTCTCTCCCCTTTGTCAACAATTGCCCAAAAATGGGATCAAATTGTGGAGAGAAAAGGACTTTGATGGAGTAAACAAAACTTTAAGTCAAATTTGGTTCAATCTAGACCACTTGCCAAAGATATTTAATTCGGTTTAAACCAAAGACAAGCTTCTTCACACCTCATGACAAGGGTTATCTTGCCTATGTTGAATTAAACACTTGTAGCAAATATTCTAGATTCAACACTAGGATTGCAAGCCCACAAACATGTCATATGTCACCACTAGATCAAGCAAAACATAGAAGCAATAGTGGTAAACATATATACATCAAACACATTTGATTTATCATGAATGCTCCAAATGCACCTTGTATGTCTACATGTGCTACCACAAGTATAATCCTAAGCATGAATGACATGTCAACCAATGGTACCTTGCTTTGTCAAGGAGAGGCATGTCAAGTAGTATAGGGGTGCATTCAACACATGTTTGAGAAGTCAAGAATATTCAATTCATTCCTTAGCTTGCAAAACCTTCTTTCATCAAGTGGCTTGGTGAGAATGTCGGCAAGTTGATCATCGGTGCCCACACTTTCAATGGAAATGTCACCCTTTTGTTGATGATCTCTTATGAAGTGATGCCTTATGTCAATGTGCTTTGTTCTTCCATGTTGAACCGGGTTTTGTGTCATCTTGATTGCACTTTCATTGTCACAAAACAATGGCACATTCTTGAAGTTGATGCCATAATCCTTCAAAGTTGACTTCATCCAAAGCAATTGTGCACAACAACTCCCCGCACTAACATATTCGGCCCCCGGTAGAGATTGCCACACTATTTTGTTTCTTTGAGGACCATGACACAAGTGATCTTCAAGAAGTTGACATGTACCACTTGTGCTCTTCTATTGACCTTTGCAACACTTCATAGTCGGAGTCCGAATATCCAATTAATTCAAACTTTGACTCCTTGGGATACCACAATCCAACATCTCTTGTTTGCTTCAAGTACCTCAATATTCTCAAGGCCGTGAGATGACTCTCTCTAGGTGAGGCTTGATATCTAGCACACATGCAAACACCAAACATGACATCCGGCCTTGATGTGTGGACATAGAGTAGGCTTCCAATCAAAGACCGATATTCCTTTTGATTCACCATATTGCCATCAAAATCACTATCAAGATTCCCATTTGTTTTCCATTGGAGTTGAGATTGGCTTTGCATCTTGCATCCCAAACTTCTTTCAACATGTCTCAGAGTTTTCCTTGATCAAATGTCCCATTCTTCAATTGCTTGACTTGAAGACCAAGGAAATAGCTAAGTTCACCAATCATGGACATCTCAAACTCTTTTGCCATCATTTCACCAAATTCTTCACAATATGCTTGATTGGTTGATCCAAAGATGATATCATCAACATAGATTTGCACAATGAAGAGATCATTACAATCTTCTTGGTGAATAGAGTAGTATCAACCTTGCCCATAATGAACCCCTTGGATTGAAGGAAAGTCTTCAATCTCTCATACCATGCTCTAGGTGCTTGCTTCAAGCCATACAAAGCTTTCTTCAACTTGTACACATGGTTGGGCTTCTTCTCATCTTCAAAACCGGGAGGTTGCTCAACATATACTAGCTTATTGATGATCCCATTGAGAAATGCACTCTTGACATCCATTTGATATAACTTGATGTTGTGGGCACATGCATAAGCCAATAGTATCCTTATTGCCTCCAATCTTGCCACGGGAGCATATGTTTCATCATAGTCAAGACCTTCAACTTGAGTATAGCCTTGTGCAACTAGTCTTGCTTTGTTTCTAATCACAACACCATCTTGATCTTGCTTGTTCTTGAAAACCCATTTGGTTCCAATGACATTGTGATCCTCCTACTTTCAACCAACTCCCACACATCATTTCTTCAGAAGTTGTTGAGCTCTTCTTGCATTGCCATGATCCAATCGGCATCATCCAAAGCTTCTCAATTTTCTTTGGCTCTCTTTGGTTGACACAAATGATGCATATTCACATATCATTGCCACTCTTGATCTTGTTTGCACACCACTTCTAATATCACCAATGACACTATCAATTGGGTGATCTTGCAACATGTTGTGGTTGTAGCACTTGCACTTGATTGCTTGCGCTTGGTTGATCACTTGACTTGTCTTCATTTGATGAACTAGCACCATGATCTTGCACTTGAGCATTGCTAGCTTGCCTCAATGGAGAATTGAGCACTTCATCTTTATCATCTTGCACATCAACCACTTGCTTTGCTCTAATGTCCCCAATGTCCATGTTCTTCATAGCTTCAACCAATTGAGTTCCACCAACATCTTCTAGATTCTCATCTTCATCTTGTGACCCATTGGTTTCATCAAATTGCACATCATGAACTTCCTCTCTAATGCCACTTGAATTGTTTCCAAACTCTATAAGCCTTGCTTGTAGTTGAATAACCGAGTAGGAACCCTTCATCACATCTCTTTTCAAACTTCCCCAATCTAGTGCCCTTCCTCAAGATAGCATTTGCAACCAAACACTCTAAAATAGCCAATGTTGGGCTTTCTTCCATGAAGTAACTCATATGGGGTCTTCTCTAGCAAATTGTGACAATAGAGCCTATTGATGTAGTAACGTGTGTGTTGATTGCTTCATCCCAAAATGCTTGACTAACATTGTACTCATGAAGCATTGATCTAGCCATATCAAGCAATGTTCTATTCTTCCTCTCAACTAGGCCATTTGATTGTGGAGTGTATTTGGCCGAGAATTGATGACCAATGCCATAGTGATCACACAATTCTTCCATTCTTGTATTCTTGAATTCACTCCTATTGTCACTTCTCACTTTCTGATTCTCATGTCAAACTCATTGTGAACTCTAGTGAGAAAGGTCTTGAAGGTGTCATACACTTCACTCTTGTCACTAAGAAAGAATACCCATGTGAATCTTGTGAAGTCATCCACTATGACAAACCCATACTTGTTGCCACCAATACTTGTGTATGAAGTTGGATCCATGTGCAACAACTCAAATGCTTTGCATGTGCTCATTATGCTCTTCTTTGATGTGAGCTTCCAACTTGCTTCCGGCTTGACATGCACTACACAAATTGTCCTTCTCAAATACAACATCTTTCAAAGCCTTCAACAAGATTGTGTTGTGTGAGCTTCTTCAATTGTTTCATGCCAACATGCCCAAGCCTTCTATGCAAAGCCAACCCAAACTTGATTTTGATATCAAACATGTTGTCAAAGAAGCTTCACTAGTGTTGAAATCAACAAGATAGAGATTCTCATATCTAAAGCCTTTGAACACCAAGTTGGAGCCATCAAGAGAAACTACCTCAATATCATTTGCCCCAAAAATGCACTTGTAGCCTCGATCACAAATTTGTGCCATGGAGAGAAGATTGAAATCAAGCTTTCAACTAGCATCACATTGGAGATACTCATGTCATTTGATATTGCAATCTTGCCCAAACCAACAACCTTGCCTTTCTTGTTATTGCCAAAGTAATTGACTCAATGCCACTATCATTCTTCTCAATTGGAATCAAACATTCTTGATGTGCCGGTCATGTGTTGAGAACACCCACTATCAATAATCAATCCAATGCCTTACCCATTTTCCTCCCTTATAGGTTTATAGTGGTACCCAAATAGCCTTCTTCTTTACAAGCAATATCAAATGACATGAGAAGCTTAGTAATTGACTCAACCTATCATTTTTGAATCAAACATTCTTGGGTGAGAACACCCCTTATAGGTTAGTTCACCTACAACAAATCAATGACTTGGGTAAGCGGGTCCTTATAGGTTGGTAAGCTCCCAAATAGCCTTCTTCTTTGGGCCAACAATGGGTGTACCAACAAACTTAGCTTGCACACCTTTCACACCCTTGGTAAGCACATAACAAGAATCAAAAGGTATAGCATTGTCAAGTTTCTTGTTTTGTTGCTTCTTGTTGCAATTTTGCTCTAGGTGCCCAACTTGCTTGCATCTATAGCAAAACCGACCATTGCTCTCTTCACAAAGCTAGGCTTTGGAGTTGCAAAGGCCGCACTTGCCCTTCTTTGGGGGTATAGCCCAATCCCTCTTTGTTAAGAGAGAACCTTTGGCTACCCAAGCACTT
The DNA here is from genome assembly GCA_018135685.1 of Themeda triandra. Classification (NCBI taxonomy): domain Eukaryota; kingdom Viridiplantae; phylum Streptophyta; class Magnoliopsida; order Poales; family Poaceae; genus Themeda; species Themeda triandra. The sequence goes on from JAENPR010000761.1 coordinate 298,068, forward strand.
TAGCAAGCTGGCCTCACCACCATAGGCTTTGCCTAAGGCATGAGTGAGCTCATCCACCTCCTTCTGAGGGTCTCATTCTACCATTAGTGTAGCATCACAAGTGAAGCTATCACTAGTAGTGGAGATAGAGTCGGTGGTGGTGGTGGATGATGTGCTATAAGAAGGGTTAGCATTTGTCATGATGATAGGTTGATAAAATGACTCATCAATGATGTCACAAGTAAGACCTATATACACATGATGCAATCACCACTTTCTTTGCTTGTTGCTCAAGTAGAGTGAGTGAGCTTCTTTAAGCTTAGAATGAACATCACCAAGCTTCTCATGGTCTACCACTAGACTCTCATGAGTGGTCATAAGCTCACCTAGGGCTTTCTCAAGTATTTCTACTTTCATTGAAAGCTTCTTTGCACTCTTTTTCCTTGGCAATAGCTATATCTCTAGTTTCTTGCATCAAGTCATATAATTGATCTTAGTTGGTTCATCATCATCATCAACATTATCAACATCGTGAGCATATTCCATCTCACTATCATCATCACTATCATCATATTGTACCTTTGTTTCCTTGGCCATGAGCATGATGGTGATGTAGAGAATAATGAAGACTTCTTGTTGATACAGAAGCCATAGCCTTGTTGCTTGAATCTTCATCTTCATCATCATTGTCACTTTCCCAAGTGACCACAAATGCACCATTCTTGCCCTTCTTGAGTGTCATCTTGGCCCTCATGCTTCTTCTTCTCAAACTTTGCCCTTGTTGTAGTTCTTCTTCTCATATGGGCATTCGGGCTTGTAGATGCTCGGTGCTATCACAATTGAAGCACTTTCTTGGTTGCTCTTGCTTCTTGAAGTTGTTCCTCTTGAAGCCTCTTCTCTTGATGAACATGTGTCCCATCTTCTTCACTACAAGAGCAAGTGCCTCATCATCAATCTCAAAGTCACAATCTTCCTCATTGTTTTTCTTCTTCTTCAAAGATTGGTGCTTTGCCCTTGAAGAGAAGATGTCATGTATCTGTTCACATACAAGAGAGAGTGTTGCAAGTTACATTGCATGATTATGCCATACTTGATAATGACTTTGAGGGTTGCCAATCACCGAGAGAATGCCATTGCAAGTTACATTGCATGATTGTTGCAAGTTACATTGCCATACTCACGCGTAAATGAGATTTGCCAATCACCGAGAGAATGAACAATTAATTACAATCGGCAACACACAATCGATGACGACCAATCACCTAGAGACAAAGATGAACACAATTGTTTTATCCCCGGATGTTCACTTGGGCACCACCAAGCTACGTCACCCGTTGTGTCGATCAACACCTAGATGGTCCTTTGGTGTGACCCTCAACCCACTCTGCCCCGCAAAGTTTCCCGCAAAGGAAACCACAAGGCGCCACTCTCAAGTGAGATACACAATGACACGCGCAATCCAATAGAGTTACTCTTCGCAAATCCCGCGAGGTGAGCACAAGAACCTCATACAAATCAACCTGAGGTGTCATGAACATACACCTCTTGCCAACTCCTCCAGCCCATCCCCAAGTATTTAGAGTAGTGTCTCCAAGAGTAACAAGAAATCCACCGGCTTAAACCACCCACAAGTGCCACTAGAATGCTCTCAAGCAATGCAATGCACTAGGTGATCTCTCAATCTCACTTTGGATGAGCAACAAGCAAGAGAGATGAGAGTGGAGAGTGTTTCTCTAGCACAAAGAATGAGCAAGTGAGTAGAAATGGGCAAGAGCCTCCCATGGCGGCCAAGGGGCTATTTATAAGCCCAAAGGCGAAATCCAACCGTTACCCGCAGGAGGCCCGGGATTTCAACCCGGGCCGGACGCGTCCAGCTCGGGCCAGACAGCGTCGACGCGCCCTCTCGGCTTCCGCGCATCGCTTGACGACCGTTAAGCGGCCCAACGTTCAAATCACCTGTGTCCGGGCGTCGCGCCCTGCGTCCGAGGAAACGCCAGCGCGAATCTTCGGGTCTCGCTGTCCTGCCTACGCTCGGACGCGCCAGCCCCGTCCGCGCCCGCGGCCAGCCGCTCACGCCAAGCCCAAGACGCGCGGACTCACCTGATGAAGCGGCCAGCATGGCGTCGTCAGCAGCGCGCGGCAAGGTCTCGACGCGCAACACTCGTCACGCCCAAGACACAATGCGCCGACGCGTCCGCGCCCAGCGCCCGTCTCGGCGCCGGGCTAATCAAAGCACCGTTTACCGGCCGTCGTGACGCCAACTTCGAACATGCTGCATCCAATAAGTATACCAACTTGATCAACAAAGATAGCATGAATTCAACCAAATTTTGCATCCGGCGCAACAGAAAATATGCATCCATTTTTCTCGAAAGCGCCGAATCCCGCCTCACAAGCTCGGCGGGAGGAAGGAGGACCCAAACCCATCTCTACCCCGCAAAACCACGAATAAGATCAAAACGCCACCTTTGTAAATGTGCCAACACCACCAAGTGTACATCTCCATGTGCTTGTGTGTTAGCTTTTCACAAACATTTCCCAAGGTTAGGTTAGCTCACTAGGCCCTACATGCAATGCCTTCATGAATTCACCTAGCTGGAGGTGCGTCGAATAGCCGATAAGACTTCCCTCTTAATAGTGCGGCTATCGATCCTAAACCACTCACACCTCTATGGTGTCTTGAGTGCAAAAACAAAATGGCTATCGGTTATACCTTTGCCTTGAGCCCATTTTGTTCCTCAAATGATATGAACACTTCACACCATCATGTGGCCAAGTCTTCGATCCATCGACCTCGACTTCACTTGCCCTTCATCGTGCATCGGTCCATCGGCGCCTAGTCTTACCCGAGCTTCACCATCGCATGGTCCTTCACTCCGAAGCCTCGACTAGCCACTTCACCTTCAACACCGGTCCATGAGCCAAGCATCGTCTTGATCTTCATCTTTGATCACATGACATGTGTCATGCTTCATATGCAATAAGCTCATCATGTGGACAACCTTCTCTAAATCAACCACTAGATAAACAAGGTTAGTCCTAGGTTTCATCAATTAGCCAAACCAAACTAGAGACTTTCGGCAATGAAAGCAAATCTCTTTATTGCCTTGTGGTTTCTTTCCCCTCCTTTCTCTGTTTTTGCTGATCGATCAGTTATGCTTTTAAATATTATGCCTCCAACATTGTGCAGATTCTTTGTAACATATGAAACTCGAGTCCTCTTTGACATTGCATTTGGCTCTTCCCTAAATGCTGTCGCTTACATGCCACTTATGTTGGTCGCAGCGTAAAAACAATTATCAATGCAATGGCTGTAAATGAGGATGGTGTCTTGGCAACTGGAGGTATGTCGTATGTACTATACAAATTGTCATGTTTGTTGTAATTGAACATGCAGTTGTCTTATTAAGAAACTTTGATTCACAGTGCTTTTACAATAATATATTGATTGGAAATATCAGAATCATGTGTGTGTGCGGAACACCAGTAGTTTCAGAAATGCTACTGGTGGCTTAAATCAGTCTACATGTTATTACGCCGAGTTCTTGGCTACTCCATAGTAACTAATAACTAGCCAAACTATTCTAGAGGACCGTCATCTAGGTGTTACCTAGATTATGTTGTCTGTTGAAAAGCATACGATTTGAAATGGTCATGCTCATTACCGGTATCTCCCATTTTCAGGATCACTGGAGAGTGAGGCATGCATATATGCCCCTGGCCCTATGACAACAGTGGATCAAGGCTTGTGACCTGCTGAGGCGGATAAGACCATAAAGATGTGGAAAGAGGATTTAACAGCGACGCGAGAGACTCATCCCATCAATTTCAAGCCCCCAAAGGACATCCGAAGATACTGATCGATACAAGTTAGCAAGCTAGTGGATCGAGCCTTCCCAGTTATGTGCAACCAAACTCGCCGCTTTCCCGAACCCAATTGAAATTCTGTGTACACGTTCCCTGTACACTATTCCTTGAAGAATATGGATGACTAATTCAACATTAACTGTATAATAGGTGAATATGGATGACTAATTCAACATTAACTCGTATAATAGGTGAATATGCAGCGGTTGTTGTATTGATGCCGAATTTGAACCAGTTGACGTGGCCAACAAATTCATTTTGAGCCAGCGTTGAGCGTTTGTTTTTTGTACCCACGGTGGCACTCTGGTGATTGAATTGTGTTGCTTCATTTCATTCATCGTCGCCCGTTCCTCGCGGGGATGGGCTTCTTTCGACCGCTGTTGCTGTGGATGCTATTTCGTGTTTATCTTGTGCTCGAGGAGGTTGCATCGAGATTCATCTCGTCTGTCAAATTCTTAGGGAGTTATGAAATTCAATCAAATCAAATATCTAACGTAGCATAACTAATTTATGGTAGGACAAGAAAAGTTGTCATTATTATTAAGGAAGTTAATAACAATGATAGATGCTAGCCGCCCCAAGTATTGTAATATTGTGGGACCATGCGAATGTGAACGCCAATCCGCTCACGGGTAATAGTAGTATCTTATTGTTTGAACAATGATAGATGCATTTTATTGTCAAAAAAAATGATAGATGCATTTTGTTGTAAAAAGATGCTAGCAGATGCATTCGAAACCTGACGTTTTGTAATAGAACATAGTTGTAAAGGTCACCCAGGCAGCAATGCAAATGGTATTTCTGTGCGGCAGGATGTCAGCTGTTGGTCGTAGGCAAATGCCGCCGCCGGCTGCAAACGCGGCGGCCGGCCAACGTGGATACGCGTAAGGTGCTGAGAAGAATAACAAAGAGCTGCCGGCGGGCGTCAGTGCATACATAAGCAAATACTGCTATTTTCGGTATTCTGTCACATCTCATATTGTACTTTGCTCGTCACGTACAGTCCTATAATCGAGGATGCATAATGCCACGATTCTCGTTCGGATACACCACGCAGATCGTAGGTACGTCAGTGTTTGCGTTAGCAAAAGGCGCTGGGACTCTTGAGGAATTCCAAATTCGGCAGCAACAGTGCAGCGAGGCCCAAATGGAAAAAATCCTGATTGGAGAAGGAAACATAATTTGATCCAGGTGAGGCAATGATGAAACGGTCAGTAAGTGACAGTGATAGTCTTAGCCCTGCTGACAAACTCGCCATATCACCGGCCGGACTGTAATCGTTGTATCAGCATAGGCCTCGTTTAAATTGCAAAAAAATTCAATCCGATAAATAGGACCACCTTCGCCTTATTTGATAAATATTGTCCAATCGTAGAGCAACTAGACTCAAAAGATTCATCTCGTAATTTTCAACTAAATTGTGCAATTAGTTATTTTTTTACTTACATTTAATACTCCATACAAACGTCTAAAAATTGATGTGATGGAGAGAGACTGAAAAAACTTAGAATTTAGATCTAAATAAGGCCTTAGTATAGTAACACCAAAATCTGATGAGATCTTTTGTCATGGAATCTTCGGTATGATGAGATTCCATTCTCCTTATCAGCCATCACTCATGCGTATGCAGGCCATAATAAAGTAATAAATCCACTTCATCAAAGTCATAAATCCACTTCAAATCAAATCAAACAAACACAAACAAATAAACCAACCAACTCCGGCCGTATAGACGAGGATGGATCGGAGCACAATTTTTTTGATATAAGATAATGTGGTATATATGTCAAGAACCATTGTCTGAAGAAGGGGATTGATACCTTTTTTGGCTTCACGCCCATGACTTCGATTTGCCGGAGACGTTATTTGTTTGCCCTTATTCTACTGAAACATGCATAAATTTGTTTGTTTCTTTACGTCGTGTCGTGTATATACATATGGCTCTGAATCATGATTGCTACTGATGCTTTCATTAATTTTAATTTATAATAAATCATTTAAAATTAGCATTTCTAGATACATGATTTTGTAGTATGTATTTAGTGTATTTATAGATTAGTGCTTATCTTTTTTTAACTAAGATATAGTAGTGTACTCCCACCGTCTTGAAATATAACATATCTTCATTTGTGCAAAGTCAATCCACCTGATTCTATAATTTGGAATAGAGGAGGTATTATGAAAAATCCTGAACAATAACAGATGGTATAAATCAATTATTAAAGTTGTATGCCTGCTTGAAAGTCCCGATTTGGAGATCACCTATACATACTTTCAGGATTTTGGAAATAAATAAGCAATCTGTTGGGAATGCTATAAGAAAATAAAAAAAAAGCATTTGCTACAATTTCTCTCAAAGCTGTCTGGCCACTAATAGAAGTCAGTGCAGTGCCTACTGTTACTATTTTATTTATTTACGTATATCTAATAGGTCCCACGCTTAGGATTGGAGCAGGATATCCAACCATTGCACCAGTTTTTGCTAAGTTTATTCCTCTTCTAGGTGGAGGTAGCAGGAAAAAATAAGGGCTATTGGTTTTCTACCCTTGTTTTGAAGTCCGGTTTTGATTTTACCCTCACTTTTTGCCATATTACATTTTTATCCTTGCTTTGTAATGCCCTCACTTTTTGCCATTTTACATTTTTGTCCTCGCTTCGTAAAAATGAACTCTACTCCTACTCTGGTGTTAAATAGACTTTGTCACAAAAACAACTTCGCTTCAAGGAAAATACCCTTACTTTTTTTCATTATGATTTAACCCCTATTTTATAAAAATAACCATCACTTGCATTCACTAAAATCAAGTCTAACTGTGGCAACATGTGTGATGTAATGTGTTGGCATTCAAATTTGAATTTGATATTGAAGCAATTATCTAATATTGTATTGATTGATTTTGATCCCTAATTATTACCATTTTTTTCAAACTGAAAACCTAATTTCAAAATTAGGAAGAATTTGGGCGTCAGCCAAAAAGCAAAGTTGTAGATCTTAAAATTTTGAGCAACTTTCATGTTAGGAGTTTTTCAAGTTTTCACACGAATTTGAAAAGTAATTTGAAAAATTCGAAAAATGGGGAGTACTGCTACAGAACGTGGATGAGCTTTCTGCTTGCCAGCTTCACCGCCGCCGCCGTTCTAGCTGTTTCGTCTTTCGTGCCTTGGGCACGCAGCTGCCTGCCTAGCAGAGCCCGAGCAGCTGCTGGCAATCGCGCGGCGCCTCGACTCAACCATCACCCTCCGCACGAGCGCGTTCTGGCCTCGCGAGTCCCGGCCACCCTGCTCGCTCACGCGTGCTGGCCTCGCGCGTCCCGGCCACCCTGCTCGCTCGCGCGTCCCGACACGCGCGTCATGGCCCCACACGAGCGCCACGCCAGGGAGCTACGCCGCCGCCTAGCCAAACCCCTAGCCGCTACTTTTGGAGTTGCGAACTTGCGATACGAGGAGAAGAGGAGGTCGGGACAACACGCGAGAGGAGAAGATGAGGCTGGGGCGTTTTTGTCCCTGTCTTTTTTACCATATCCTTTTTCTTTTTTCGAATTTTTTCTAACCAAAAACACCTAACAGTGTTAAAAGAGCGGTAGACTGATCGTTTGCTTTTACAAAACGAGTGTAAAAATACAACATGACTAAAAAAGTGAGAAATCAAAACCGACCTTCGAACAGCGTAAACGCAATAACCCCAAAAATAAATAAAGCTTTGGTTCCTTGTTGGGCTGTACATGCCCCTCACAAATACATGGCCATGACAATTTTCCGAAATGAAACAAACAATCCTTGTGGTAAAAACCTAGGGAGACGTGAGTGTGTTGTTGGGGTAAAAATGAATTGAGATGACTCGTTCAACCTTACTTGTTTGCCAATTTTTGTAAATTGCAATGTTTGTGCAGGACTTGTTTGTCATACTTTTTTTTTTCTCGAATGCGTGAAAGATTTGTGCATCTTTATATTACGATTAGAATTTTGCTTACAAAACGCAAGCACTTGCTTGGGAGGTCGGAATATTACATTTTAGCTCATCCTCCCCAATCCGGCTGCTTCCTAAACGACCAACTGCCACAACAATCCGACTCATGCACTAGACAACCAAGTTTGCAAGCCCCAGATTCGGTCTATGATTGGCTTAATGATGAAGAATACGACTTGCTTGATGATGGAGAGTACTTGCACCACATTGGATGCGGCATTTTAGAAAACATATCTTGCATTCCACTTCTTCCAAAGCTCCCATGCCACTAGCTTAATGAGGGTGTCAGCCTTCTTCCTCTTACCCCCTTGCCATTGTTGGCCATATTTATTTGTCTCGATCAGACTTTTGAGTTCAGATTGTTATGAGGAGGGGGGTCTTTAACATTTTGTCTCCAATACGCAAATAGGGTGCATTGATCATATTGTATTTTGGATATAACAAGATCCATTTTGTGGCCGGCCATACTACAGCTTAGCTGGGACGTTTGGTGCACATGGCTTGCCGGCAACATTGAAACTTGTATAGCTCGCCACACCTAACGTAAAAAACAGAGTGGGTACGTATAGAGCAAGAAAAAGAGGTTTAGAATGAAAAAAATCTGAAACTCCAATAATATCATTGTTTCAGAAATACTATCTTTAAGAAATTACAAAGTTTGATGTTTTCAAACCCCTTATGGGATTCTTAAAAGAATTATTTTGGAGAACTTTACAAACAAGAAAATATATTGTACCCAACAAACTTTACTGACTTCTTCTAGTATAGTAGCACAGGGCCTAAGACTTGACTCATTTAGCAGAACTCACCCACATTCTTTGGCTCTAGATCAAGGTTAACAAGCACAATGTCAAAATAGGCAGTAATAATCAAGTTTAAATACTTAACACCACCAGTTCAGTAACCAGCTAGCGGTGATAAACATCATTACAAGCACAAGGTCATGCCTTCGAGGGAGGGCGCAACAACTGGTGAAGAGGCACATGCTGCAATTGCATTGCTGCAAGAAGCTATTGGGCTTTGAGATCCGTTTCTTTTTAATTCCAAGTGGGGCCAGCAAACCAACTTTGCATTGTGGCTTTTATAACCTCAAAACGTGATCATAAAGATACATGTGCTAGGCACATACTATCTCCACTATCCATATATGCCTCGAGATTAGTGATGGGATTCTCTCGCCATCGTATTTTCTTTAAAATTTTGGATTTTCCAAAACCCTATCTTTATATTTAGCTGTAAGTGCATTAGAGTTTCAGAGTTTTAGAAGTTTAGGGTTTTTAAACATGATTTAGTGTTTAGTGTTTTAGGGTATAAGGATTGGTGGTGTATGTATAGTATAAATTGTGAATCGCTAGGCGAAGATGGATGTCTCGAGATAGTAGGTGCTGAGCACGTATAGACTAAAAAACTGCATTCTTATACTAGCCTTTGCTTTCTTTAACACATATCATATACATTGGCCGATTATGTTGTAATAAGAAGAAGAAAGGGGAAAAGGAAGAAAACAGATTGCTACCTTGAATGGTATCTACTCCCTCCGTCCCAAAATACGCCATTCTCGCTTGGTAAGCCTTTTTAAATCGCCGACAATTATATATTAAAATATATAAATATTTATACTAAGAATTAGATCATTGAAAAATCTTTAAGTCTAGTTTTTTAACAAAATTATTCGAGATGAAAATGCCGCCCATATTTTCTACAAACCTAGTCAAATTGGAAAGTCTGATCGTAAGACGTTTCCCATAACGTCCCTGGGACGGAAGGAG